>CM075515.1:7055000-7637500 GCA_037950675.1 Hypophthalmichthys molitrix | reverse complement strand
TGCTGTTGGCTGATGGCTGAGGCAGTAGGAGATCTCGCCAGGTAAGACGTGCTTTCTTGCATTAATAATGGAACATCTGATAAAAGAACTGCTTTTATGGGATGTTTTGAGACTATGTTCTCCTATATCATATATATATATATATATATACATATATACGTGTGTGCTTTGCATCATGCTTTCCAAGATCCTTTAACCACTCTAATACATATCAATATCAAAAAATATTATTGTGGCATAAGATAAACATCCATTTTGTCCTTAATTCTATTCAGGAACAGTCTGTTTCACACCCTTCTGACATCCATTTTACCACAGGGTGTAAAATTCCTCTTAAAGCCTGTCATTTCAGATATGATTCCAATACAGATTGGTGCTGATAGGGTCGGATAGAGGCGGGAAACCGGATCTTTATTCTGTCTGTCACTCTGACCTCACTAGACCTGACTCTTCTCCTAACGGTGCTCCTCCGGGTCACAGTATGGCAGTTTGCAGTTCTCCAAGGGATCAAAGGTCAGAATACAGCTGAAAGAAGTCACATCCATCGGCAAGCATAGCTGTCAAACCAATAAGTTGTTGTTTTTTCATGCATCTGTTTAAGTGCCTAAACAACCTCTGTCCCGAAAATAACCTCTTAAACGGTTACAACTCCATGTCAGCTCAGCACAAGCAGTTACTTGGCTAATTTTATACTCCTAAATCTTTTAAGTAATTTGAGGGCACCATTTCATATGCCATCTGAAAATTATTACGCAGCAATAACTGGGACATAAGGGATTCATTGTCAATGAGTAAAATTAATCTATTGTGACTAAAGCTGATATAAAGTCAGCGAGAAGCACATTTTAATCACTCTTTAGTCTTTTAGCAGGATCTCGCTGCTGTCTGCCAACATACATTCAGGAAACGCACTGTAAAAAAAATATTAGAGTATGTTTTAAACTATTTAAGTCTTTCTACTTAAAAATGTCATTTTCAATTCAATATGCTGTTTCTGTGTAATTATTTGTGAAATTTACTAGCAATTTCTGACTTCTGTTTTAAAGTAAATCCTACACCAAATTTTTTTGAGTTCATGAGCCATAAAAATAACATTTTCTAATGGAAATAATACGCTAAAAATGTTAACAAAAAATAAAACATAAACAAATTGGAAGACAGAAACTTTGTCATGTAGAAAATTCTGCATTTAAATATTATATACACATTAAATATAATTATATTTAACATACTAAATTAGTTATACTATGCATTTACTTATTTATCTATAAAATATATGTATAGTTTTTGTATATTTCAAAAAAGCCTTGCCAAGTGCTACAAGAACAAGAACAAAATATTTTCTTCAAAATAATGTATTTTCTGTGATTGGTCCAGTGTATTTTTATAGGCTCAATTTCAGACATTAATGGCTTCTGTCATGACCGTCCTCAGAGAAGAGCTACTTCCTTGAGAGCCTTTAATTGTCTGTAGACCAATCTCAGATATGCACGTATCAGTGCACGTTCATTTTATTTGAGCTTTTTTCTGTTACTTCCACGTAATTGCACACATCTTCCCGCTCAGAGTAAAAGCCCTTCAAAAACACACTCTCGTCTCATCCTAAACATCCCTCCTGAAGTGCCATCGCATAGATCTTTGACAAGATGAAAAACAGGATGAAGCAAAAAAAAAAAAAAAAATGCTTCTGTACAGTATCAAGTTTCCAAACTTCCACAGTGCCAACATCAAAATTAGTCCAAAACTACAAGGTCTACTATTGTCTGTATGAACTTTGCTAACATAAACCTTTTATCGAGCATGGATGACATTTATTGATCAATGTTTCTTTATTAAAATGTAGGCCATTTCTTACTATAATGCATGCTTGACAAATAAAACAAAATAAAGAGCTGGATCTATTCACAGCAGTTGATAGATTTATTAAATACAAACTCAAAACAGAATACTCTAATACTCGAAGCATGACCAGAACAGCAGTATAATGTGATGAGAACAGACAATGAACTGAAATAAACACAGAGCTTAAATAGAGCGACCAAACCAATCAATGAAACAAATAACAGGTGTGCAGATTAATCAAACCATGGAAAACTAGAAACTGAAAACTAGGACACAGAACTAAGGGGCTGTTTACACCCCGACAGCGTTTTCAACAGCGTAAAAAACTTTTTATGCGTTTTGGCCGTTCATATACACGACAACGCTAAGGGTACACTTACACCACAAAGATGTGTTAAAAACACAATGTTTTGTTTTTCGCGTACAGACGACTGTGTTGTCAAAACGATCCCCATTCAAACGGATCAGAAAACGACTAAAACGACTAAAAACGCTGTATTCGGCTGCCAGGCCGGTAGTTTCAGATGTCACTTTTTAAAGAAACACTATGTGCCTATAGACTGAACAGGTACGCATGTGCGGGACATCACTGTTTTCACAAATTTGCATTTTGTAGTTTACATGGAGACGATAACTGTATCGTGCATTTTGAACCCGTTTTCAAAAGATTGCATTTTCAGGCCCCCAAAACACTGTTGTCATGTAAATGAATAGCCAAAAGGCATAAAAAGGTTTACGTTTTAGTTAAAAATGGTGTCATGTAAATGGCCCCTAAAACACGTAATAAACACAGTCTAAACAGAAACAAATCCAGAAGATCCCTTACACCTAGCAGTGTTAAAGGGTTAGTAGTTCACCCAAAAATGATATAATACAGCAAAACAAAACACTGGTCATGAATTATAAGTCTAAAACGAGAAATTTTAAATAGAAATGTCAGAGGATTTCGAAATAAGAGAAGAGGAGCTTCAGTTTGTTGCCCGGCCATTTCTGTTTAAATCACACAGTATGCGTACGGTCGTCTGCCGGAAGCTAGATATTTTAGATGTGCTTCTAAAATTAATGTGCTTTTGTCATTTTATTCAGGTTTTTTTATTATTATTATTATTATTGCTCTTTGTGTTTAATTTATTTTTATTTCATTTTTAGTTTTTATTTATTTCCAGTTAATTACCTTAAAGTTATTTTAGTTTGTTGCCAAGGCAACATTTCTAAGTTTATTAAATTTTATTAATTTGTTTTTTCCACTAATATTTATTTAAGCTTTATTTAATTTAATTTAAATGTTTTTATTAGTTTTAGTTTTAGTTAACTATAATAACCCTGCTCCTACGTACCATTAATAAGAGATGTTTTATAAAAAATTTTTTAAAAAAAATACTACATCAGATTTTCCTGTTATTGTTTTTATTACTCCTTCATGTTATTATGTATGGACATAATATGACCTTGTTTAGACAGACTTGGAGGGGAAACATTGTATGTTCAAAGGTAGACTGACTGTATGATTTTTGGTGTGTTCCTTATATGTGACCCTGGACCACAAACCCAGTCTTAAGTCGCACGGGTATATTTGTAGCAATAGCCAACAAAACATTGTATGGGTAAAAATTATCAATTTTTTTAAATTTTTTTTATGCCAAAAATCATTAGGATATTAAGTAAAGATCATGTTCCATGAAGATATTTTGTAAATGTCCTACTGTAAATATATCAAAAATGTATTTTTGTAAGTAATATGAGCTGCTATGGACTTCATTTGGACAACTTTGTTCATTGTCGCTTTTCTCAATGTTTTCAAATAGTTGTATCTTGACCAAATATTGTCCTATCCTTACAAACCATACATCAATGAAAAGCTTATTTATTCAGCTTTCAGGTGTTTTATAAATGATATAGAGTCATATGCACTACTTTTATGATGCACATTTTCATTTTTTTAAACAGCCTCTGTTCTCATTCACTTGTATTGTATATAAATGGAGCATCAAATAGCATGTGTTGGATTTCACACAAAGAAGTTACAGATTTGTAATGTCATGAGGGTGAGTAAATAATAATAGAATCTATTTTTGAGTGAAATTTATTGTAATGTTTCAAGGCCTAGATAAAAAATAAATACTAAACAATGGATGTATTATGTTAAGAATTTGTTGAAAAGTTCATTGCAACCCTTTTGAAGTTAATGCCTGATGTAAATTTCTGTGCAAGGCACGTCGATTTTGTTTGCACTGGATTTGTTTGTTTGTTAGCTCTCAGTTTGAGTTCTATTAAGCCCAGCAGAGTAGATATTATCGTAAGAGAGTGCACATTAAATGCCACATATCGCCTGGGAAGTCATTCTTGTATTTGTTGGTTTACGCTGGCAATGGAAAACAATAAAACTAATGCTACTAGAGCAGGTGGTGTGCAGAAGAAATGTCTTTACTGTATCCAAACACAGTGAATGGGAACTAAGAGCAGCATCCTGTCTGAGCTGGATGAGTTATCAGCGGTAGGCTGAAAGCAGGTGATTTATTGAAGATATGGCAACCTGTCACTGTGCATCTAAGCTACATTCTGAACCAGTAAAAATGTCATCAGTGAGCAGTGTGAAGATATAAAAAAAGGGTAAAAAAAGGTCTGCTTCTCTAGTCAAAGACGTCATACTCAAACACCAACAGAACTTAAAAATTAAAATGAGTAAATAAATAAAATTTGTATACATCAATACAATTTTGTTGCTTTTCACTGAATAATACTTTATATAAATCAATTAAAAACAAATTTGAAATTGCTCCAGTATGTTGAACTGCATACTAAAATGCATTTAATTGTGCTGAAAATAATAACCTGAATTTAAACATTTCTAAAAACAAATCTAATTGAACGCATTGAACATCAGTAAAACTGATCAGAGCTTGCAAAACAGTCTGGTGAACAGTGTTGGGGAAAGTTACTTTTAAAATGCATTGTAATGCATTACAATATTGAGTTACTCCCTACTAATTGTGTTACTTAGTTTCAATAGATTTTCACCTTGCGAAACGAACCTCAGCTGACGAGATGTTTATACTCGACGCGCTCGTCGTTGTCCTATTCTTTGAAACAACAGGGGCAACTCTGTGAAATTGTTCTCTAAATCTGCAGGAAGCAGTGGTGAGAAAAAGAAAGGCACACGTGACAACACCAATGTAATATATTTTTGTTCAATAATATTTTTTGATTATTATATAAAATTTTGAGGGTATTTTATGATACTATGCAATATTTATACAATTTTTATTAGCTATTTTTTCCCATTGAAAATAATACACAATTTTTTTCTAATGTATTTTTTAATTATTTTCCAATTAAAGAAGTATTCCATGTTAAAATAGAGACAAGGCATTTATTTGAAGGTAGTTTAGTGCCATCTCCTGGGGGTAAAAAAAAAAAGTAAAACTTATGTAATGTCATGGTGTAACCACTAGATTCCTATATAGCTCTATATAAAGTGGCTTATAAATTCTCTAGTCGTTTTTAGACACAAATACTTCTTTTTTATTAAGTTTTGGATTTGGATTTATACTTAGACATTCTCAAAGACTACTTTTTGTCAAGGTTTGATTTGAAGTGTCGGTTTTTGCATTAATTTTACTACAGTCAAACCTGAACGCAGAGGAGGGCATTTTGTTACACATAACATCAAAATTCAATAAAAATGTAACAAAAATGAACAGGTATGTTTTATTACTGCTTCATAAATCTGGGTCTGATCTGATTTCAACCTCTTATTTAAGTTTTGGCTCAGTTTTACCATATTGTTACAGCCACACCGGTTCATTTGTGTGTGTATAATGGTGTGTGTGTCTGTCTGTGAATGTGTGTAAGTGAGTGTGTATTTGAGTGGGTGTTTCTGTTTTGTATTCTCAATGTTTTTGCTTCTCTTTCTTGCTGTTCATTTTTTTACCGCTTTGTGGCTGAATTATTGATTTTGTTTCACACATTTGCATAAACTTGCTCTGTCTTATAGTCGTGCTAGTTCATATAAATGTGTGGGGGGTTGGTTGTGTCTATTTTGCACTTTTTACATTTTAGAGTGTCACCCCTTCATTGCTGTGCACTTTTTTTCTGCTCAGCGGCTGATTGGTAGTTTGTACCAACAAAAGATTCTCAGAGTTTTCGTATTTTTTCGTATTTCCCATTCATTTCCTATGTCGGTCACTTTTGACCGTGAAGACTAAGTGTGACTATTTTATTTTTTGACCCTTTAACATATCTGAATCATTTTGTGTGTGTGTGTGTGTGTGTGTGTGTGTGTGTGTGTGTGTTCATATTGCTAATGCAACAAAAGTCACCAAGTGTCATCTCATTCCGATGAAGCTACGATTTTTAACATTTCAAAATATAAAATTTTTCGGTCAAAAATGACCGAAGAGGGCCAGAGGGTTTAGTGAAATTATTTTCTAATTTCACTACACACTTTCATTTAGTTTCGTGAACATTTTTATTAAACATGGACCTTTATTTTCATTAAAATTGATTATTTCTGGTATTGTTGGCACATTTTTGTAAATGTAAGCAACTAATTTAGACGCGCAAACTGGGTGCCGGTGTGGTGAGACGTACATGCTCAGCCAGATTCGCTTCGCATTCATGCATCTTCGGATGCGGAGTTGCGCAGAAAGTTACAAAATTTGCCGCGCACACCGCCATGTGAAATGGGTTCGTGTGCACTGAATGCTCACTTCCACCAACGCAGTGATTACATAATTTTTGTCAAATACACCTAAGCGAACTTGCGGACGCTTGGAGTATAAATCACCCTTGAAATTCAAGCAAATTCATGCCTGTACAGTAGGGGGTGCAGTTCAAACAAACCTTTCAGATGTTCTGCAATTCTGGATTGCAGAAGAATAGGACGCAGGAAAATAAAGTTCAACACTGTTATTTTAGCAATAAAAACACCACACGCAAATAAAAATTAACACAAATGTGATGTTTATTTAAAGTAATTTTTGCTTATTAAATATGGCTGAATTGGATAATCGAAGGTCAGCAGCAAAGACATTGGTTAATAAAGTGAGATTAATGCATTACCCTAACGCTGCTGGTGAATTCATTCCTAAAAAAATAAATAAAAAAGATTTATGGTTTTAATCTTGGGTGACCCCATCTGTAGTGTATATAGTTGGCATGGCAGGAACAGGAAGGCCCAGACTCAGCACTTTTCATCGGTGAGCAAGTGAACCGTCTCTTCTGTGTGCAGGAACAGTCAAAAGAATAAGCGGCGAACCCTCCACACAGCAAACCGCGGGAAACTCACTGAGCGATGGCGCGAGAGGCAAAAGGTGAAGAGGACGACATTCACAAACATCTGCTCAACAGAACCCACCTGAGGAACAAGAAAAATAACATCTCCGCGAGATGATAATCGCCTTGACCTCCACAGCAATTATTTTACTGAGTCTCTCAGTCTCAGCCCCCACAATTATGTTTCTAACATCTCTTTCCCCTAGAGCAGTCATTTGCATATAATTAGTGACTGTAGACTGTGACTCTACACGGGAGTCTGTGTGTCTGAATGGGATCCGAATCCAAATGCTAATCTGAAACGTAAGTATTCAACTCATTTCGTCAGGTTCAATGCAGACAGGTGACGAGCTATTGTAGATTTTCAGGTGCGCTACGTTTCCTGATCTTCAGTGTATCATTAACGTTTAATGAGTTCTCCATCTCGCTCTTTTCCCTCCTCCACAAAACGTACCAGTGACTTCCACTGATTTACGTAGTTTTTTCCTCGAATTTACAGTGGATTAAAAATGAAATCCTGGCCGCTAAAGTAAGCTTCTGCCTATTGTAGGCTTTTTGCTCATTCCTGGTAATCCTTTTTTGACAGCTCGGCTCAGAAAGACCCGCGGCGTGGGTGTCCTGAAAATTTCCCTGTCCGTTCCTCCCCTCGTTCTCCCCCCACCGCCACACTTATCGCCCCACGAGTGGGTTTCATCCAAATCCCCATTTTGCAGGAATGTTTGAAATGCTAATAAATTGAATGCGTGCACTGCTGATCTTTCTATTTGTTCTCAATTTACATGTGAACAAAACACTGTTTCACTTAAAATAGAATAGAATACAATACGAGTTTTTATTAAAACAATAAGCTTTATGTTAGGTGGTGTTGATTGACACAGTGTGACTCACGAGACACCTTCTTGCATTCAAGAACAGCGAAATGCAGTGGAAAGGAGAGTTGAACTTTTAAATTTAATGCAGCATTTAAAAGTGTTTGTCACTGCCAAAGACGTGCTGTAACTAATTGTTCTTGATAAGACAGCATATAAGATGAAAAAGCAATGTTGGATAATTAAAGAAAATCACAATAAAGTTATATATAGTATATATATTATAGTTCATTTATAGGGAGCCCTGCACATGCAGGAAAAAAAAAACTAGTAGGTTAAATGGTGCGCACGATTTACTATTTTGTTCCCTCGATTTACTAAATGATGGGCAGGATTTACTATTTCGTTCCCTCAATTTGCTAAATCGTGCGAACATTTTACTAATCCGTTCCCTCGATTTGCTAATTCATGTGCACAATTTATAAATCACAGGAACAAATTAGAAAATCATGTGCACGATTTAGCAAATCAAGTTAACGAAATAGTAAATCGTGCACATGATTTAGCAAATCGAGGGAACAAAATAGTAAATCGTGCGTTTGATTTACGAAATAGTAAATCGTGCGCACGATTTAGTCAATCGAGGGAACGAAAGAGTAAATCGTGCGCACCATGTAGCAAATTGAGGGAACGAAAGAGTAAATCATGCACACGATTTAGCAATTTAAGTGAACGAAATAGTAAATCGTGCACACGATTTAGAAACCAAAGGAACGAAATAGTAAATTGTGCGCACCGTTTAGAAATTGAGGGAACGAAATAGTAAATCATGAGAACCATTTAGCAAATTGAGGGAACAAAAGAGTAAATTGTGCGCACGATTTAGCAATTTCAGTGAACGAAATAGTAAATTGTGCACACCATTTAGAAATTGAGGGAACGAAATAGTAAATCATGCGCACCATTTAGCAAATTGAGGGAACAAAAGAGTAAATTGTGCGCACGATTTAGAAATCAAGGGAATGGAATAGTAAATCGTGCGCACCATTTAGTAAATCGAGGAAACTAAATAGTAGATTGTGCGCACCATTTAGCAAATTGAGGGAACGAAATAGTAAACTGTGTGCACGATTTAGAAATCGAGGGTGGGGCTTGATTTTGTCCATGGGAAATTAATTGGATAGTTGTGGTTTGCTATTGGTGGATCTCATGTGAGTGACAGGTTGCCCCACCCTCACACCAGTAAACATGTCATCAGAGAAGAGATGTCACTGCAAGAGGGATGGGAAGCTATTTGATTAAAGATTATGAGGGCACATGAATTGAAAAAATATCTGATTGGCTGAGAGCTGTGCGATATTCTAGAGATAACAGCACTCCTACCTTTTCACCATTTGTATCACTCCGCTTAAAGCGACTGTCATGGCGGCTGAGCAAATCCACTGTCTTTTTTACAAATACTAAACTTGTTGATATAATGTACTACCCTCTCTAACAAACCTACATCTTTGGTATAGAGAGGATCCAGCCTGTCACCAGTGTGCAGCTCCAGCAACCCAGCAAAGTTGTAAGAAAAGCTTAACATAAGGGAGATATACTTGGCGTCATAACCAAGTTTTGAGGTGCTTGGCTTCAGCACTAGAGGACAAAAGAGTATCAATCAACGTCATTTCCCGAGATGCTCAGACTGCCTTCCCACAATTAACACCACTTATAAGGGAAGGAGAAAAACGGTGCACCAAGACTTCATCTCTGACTCTTGCCTGCTGAATATAGCTATAGGGACTGGGTGCATGTCGACCTAAACCCGAGACTAAATCCACCCGAAATCGCATTGACCAACTTGCGCCCAGACCTGGTCTTCTGGTCGAACTCCTGCCATTGTGTCTTCATTGTGGAACTGATGGTCCCTTGGGAAGGAGGAGGCTTATGAAAGGAAGAGCGGGGCTGGAAGGTGAAGGTGCGTCCAGTGGAGGTGGACCATAAGGCTGCTGAAGCAATTGGGTATCAGAGGTCAGGCCCAGCGGAAAGTAATTAAGGAACTTGCGACTGTCGCAGAAGGAAGTAATCACTGGCGGTGGCTGAAACGAAAGGAGACAATGTGGGTCACCAATTTACCAATATAGTCACCATGCGACACGCACCCTGTGGTGGGCCTTCCTTTGCTGAGGGTGTCTTGTGATAAAAGGCAGAATCATTCAATGAGGCGGTGGTACACAACTGACGATGTGTCATATTGGTGCGAAGATCCACCTAAGAAGACTGCGACGTGGACTGTGGTAGCGTTCAAGGCCAGCGCTGTGCTGAATCATTATGGATTGTAATATCTAGTCTTAGTAAACAAATTGAAAAAATATATATACAGGGTCAAAGGTGTCCATAGTTGATGTATAGAATTCAATGTGTGTTTATTCAAGTCAGTTTTGAATATGGCTGCATTCAAGATTGTATCGCCTGAACTTTTTATAAAAATCCTGTCAATAATGTTGATTTCGGCAGTCTAACCTTAGGACCTTTTTTCACGGGAATCCTATTTAAAACAAACCTTAGCATATTGAGCTGAACTTCCTGCAGAGAATATGACAGCAAGAAAGGCCTTGATTGGGAATTAATTATTATGTGTTTTCTTTACCTCCATCCACCTGCTGATCTAACAGCCTGTCTTATGAATGATGGACATGTCCAAGGTCATATTCAGATAACAAGCACTGTTTTTTCCTCATCTCATTTTCTCCATTTCCTCCTCCTCTTCTCCCTCTCTTGGACAGATGCTGCCAGGGGCATTATCACAGTGGCATTATGGTTGCTCTGCCAGCTCCCATCAGCGCATGCCTGGCATCAGAGACTCACCTTGACCCCCCGATGAGAAAAGAACGGGCTCTGGCTGCTCTCCCAGATTCTCCTTCCTCCTGCTCCGATCTAGACCATGTATGTACCCGACGTAAGTGTGGCAGTCAAATACAAATTGTGACAATCACCAAGCAGGTCTATTACAGTCAGATTTACCACTGCTGGGAAGCACAGCAGGTAACTCAGAGCTACAGTTGTTATGCCAACTGTGCTCCAAATACCTAATTGCAGAAACACCATCAATTGGCTGCTGCTACACAGGCGGAAATGTGGTGTTTAAAGACCAGCAGACCTAGAAAAAAGGGAACTGGGAACTATTAGAGGGGGGGAAAAAATCACTTCACTGTTCAAAAGTTTGTGGGCTGTTCTTTTTAACTGTATATTTATTAAAAAAAAACTTTAGAGCAGTGATGTAAGTTAAACATAGCCTTAATATTAAATTATTAAATTTAACATAGCCCAATTCGATGCTCAGGAACAAGTAATAGAATAAGACCAAAGATTGCCCATTTTCTGCACCCAAAATGAATATTATCTCATGTTTAACCACTATGAGAGACAGTGGCAAATCTCAAAGACACTGGCCGAGATGAAGCTGTTCTCGGTGGGTACACGAGCACTGAACGGCCGCTAATGGCCTGGAGCTCGCATCTCCGAAAATGTCTAAACAAATTGTAAAATAGGTGCTATGATTAAATATCAGTCACATATTTCAGGTCTAAACAACTACATTCTCGCCTAAAAAAACTCTTAAAACTAGAGTTTGTGTAACAAGTGTAGTATTTGTACAAAAAAAAAAAAGAGGTGGATTTGCTCGGCCACCATGACAGTCGCTTCAAGCGGAGTGATACAAATGGTGAAAAGGTAGGAGTGCTGTTATTAATAGAATATTGCACGGCTCGCAGCCAATCAGATTCAAGAACCAGAAAGAACTGTTGTATAAGATAGATAGATAGATAGAACTCGCTTGTGATGCTCGTTATTCTGATAAAACTGACTAGACGATGTCTGAAGAGTCATCTAATGACCCCGTATGGTAATATCTCAATTTTGCAGCGCATCAGCCCAGCGAGGAATCGTCGCAGTTAGCCATGTTCAAACGGGCACCACCGTGTGCAAGGCTAGCGCTCCCTGGCATCGTATAATGCTTTGAACGCCATCGGCGGTCTGGTGTAAAAAGGCCCTCACAGGAAGGAGGGCTTAAAGCACCCATGTAATCCATTAACATCAAGCAAACAAACCCGCCCAGAGAGGAAAAAGTGTGTGCGTTTGAGGATTGCATGAGGTGGGGTACTCCATTTGTATACTTGTTAGCAGGCCCAAATGATAAGGCTTATTTTTACTAGGCTTTTAAGACTTGGGAATGGATTTAAAAAAAGAGTCAGACTCCAAGTTAGCTTTAAGCTAATCTAAGATAAACACAGCCCTACAGGATTTTAATTAGAGTGGCTCCATGCCTACCATGGGGCCTCCTGATCCTAGCCGCTAATGACTACCTTTCTTCATTTTTCCACTGTTTATATAAAATACAGTTCAGAGTGGCTAAATTGATCGTTTCCATTGACCTAGCCACCCCTTTAACCAGCAGATGGTTACACAGTCCCCCTAAAGTACTTATTATACACAGTTTTTCCCCAAAGCACCTGTGTTTGTACCACACAAGCACATTCTTCTGATTTCTGAAGGATCATGTGACACTGAAGACTGGAGTAACGATGCTGGAAATTCAGCTTTGCCATCACAGGAATAAATTACATTTTAAATTTTAATTAAAATAGAAATTAATTTTAAATAGTAATAATATTTTACAATATTACTATGTGCATATATGTACATATGAAATAATATATAAATATACAAAAATAAACCAACACATAAAGTAACTTATTAGTGAATTTGTTGTTTTTGTTTCCAAAATTTAAGATTTAAAAAATTGTACTAGAATTATTAAATCCTTATTTAATCCAACCAATTTGTAATTATTTAACTAGTGCCACAAAAAGAAACTGTGATCTTTGTTTTTCTATGATCAAATCTTACTGAGCGCAAAATTTTGAATGGTAGTTTATGCAATAAAACAAATTATAATTGTATAATTAATTTTATACATTTTAATTCAATAATTAAATTGCTAATTTATGTACCTAAAATTATTTAATTAATTAATACATTTTCCATCATTTATGATGCAACGCTTCCCTGCCATTGACTGAATTTTCCGGCAATCCATGTTTTCACTGTTATATGGAATTACGCTATTACGCATCTTCTGAAAGAGTACAGAATCTCCGGATCCAAAAACAAGTAAAGAAGAAGCAGAAACAAGTGATAGAAGCATTCCTTATGCACATGTAAGCTATCACAATCATCAAATATTAAACAGATTATAAATCAAAACTGCCTAACGTTATCAAATGAAATGTCGACCTAGGAAGAGGTAAAGGACTGCGCAAACTTTTGGGTTGTTGATGGACACAATCTACTCCTACTGTTCTGAATCCGATCCAGACTTAAGCCTAAAGTATACTTCACTTTGTACATGTATGCAAGGGTCAGCATACACTGCTCAACGCGAATTTCGTCATCAGAAGAGTACGCGCACCGCCGGATTTTTGTAACCTCACTTTGTATGCGCAGGTCGCACATGCTCTGGGGGCATCGATTCACAGTGTAGTCGAAGAAAACCTGCATTAACGGAGGTTTTTTACACAATAATAACAATGTAGTATACTATATAATATTACTATTATAATTTTTTCATAAATTAAATGTCATGCTAAGTACACACAAACAAAATTAATTTGAAACATGTAATTGGGAACTTTATTGGAAGCAAAAAACATATCTAAAATAATATAAGCTAGCAGGCTAATCGGGTAGATGTATGCTATGCTAGTACATAAGCTAACTAAAAAAAAACAGTAATAACAAGAAATGCTTGATTTCACAACCTATAGCTTCAGTTACTAGGATATGAACCATGTAATTTAAAAGACATTAATGGTCATTATAATGCATTTTAAAATATATAAATCCTCATGTAATTTTGCAGGAATTATAAACAAACACTAAAAATACTACCCATTAAAAGTCAGTTGAACCAATGGGATCACTTGGGGTCCTAAAGAAGACCCAATTCCTGAGGGGACTTGATTTCTCACCACACTGGAACGCATGCAAGCTACAGCGACAATGGAGGCCTACATAGATGAGAGATTGTGCGAAGAGGTTAGAAAGTACCCTCATTTGTACAACTCTAACATGAAAGAATACAAATATATTTACATGGGTTGTATAACAAAGTATACCCAGGGCGATAACAAAATATTCTGAAAATTTTTTTTTGTGAAAATGAAAAAAGCTGCTGCTGGCTGCCAAGAAGTTAAAAATATAAATTATATATATACAGAAATATTAGCCAACCCTGTATTAAGCAGTTCCCCCTGAAGTACTTAGTATTTAACACGCTTTCCCCCCAAAGCACCTGTGTTCATACCACACAAGATATTTTGTTCAAAGTGGAATTTGAGAAGGTAATATGGGAATTGTTGAGTAAAAAAACCACAAGAAACACAATCTTAAAACAGGTCATTGAAAACAGGTGGCTTTAGACATTCATCTGTGTAAATTAACCACTCTGCACGCAAACTCCCGCCTCGGGGTAACAGTAAATGACTATTAGCGAAGCGTGATGACCTTGACACAACATAAATGCTAAATAGTGGCACATGGATACTTACAGTAGCTAGAGGGTATGCGTTGTAAAAGACGGGAAAATAATATACATAAGTGTCATTCTACCCGCTTGCTTCATCTTCCTGGAGCCCGAGGAGATGAGTGAACTACACTTTGTCATTTCGTGTCAGCAGATATAATTAAAGTTTGGCAGAGAGCTTCTCCGGAACGTCCATGTGTCCCGCTGTTGTAGTATATCTGTCACACAGAAGAGTTCGACCTCAGGCTATTAGCTCCAGATATCACCCTTCCATTTTCACCCATTAAAGCTCCAAAAAAGATAAAACTCACTAAAAGTGTGTCACCCCTGTCCACGGTCAAACAAGACCCGTGTTTTAATGCATTGGTTGGTGAGCTTCATTACAGATAAAATGTCGCTATCTGAACACAGTTTATGGTCAGTAAGAATTTTTTAATTCATACTTTTATTCATCGAAAATGCATTAGATTGATCAAAAGTGACAGCAGAGAAATTTATAATGTTACAAAAGTTTTATTTCAAATAAATGCTGTTCTTTAGAACGTTCTATTCATTAAAAACTTGTAAAAAAGAAATGTGTCAGTTTTAACAAAAATATTAAGCAGTACAACTGTTTTCAACATTGATAAATGTTTCTTGAGCAGAAAATCAGCATATTAGAAAGGTTTATGAAGGATTATGCACTAGAATCATTATAGGGTTAGTTCACCCAAAAATGAAAATTCTGTCATTAATTACTCACCCTCATGTCGTTCCAAAACCGTAAGACCTTCGTTCATCTTTAGAACACAAATTAAGATATTTTTGATAAAATTTGATGGCTCAGTAAGATTATTAACACTTTCAGATGCCCAGAAAGCTACTAAAGACATATTTAAAACAGCTCATGTGAGTACAGTGGTTCAACCTTAATGTTATGAAGCGATGAGAATACTTTTTGTGTACCAAAAAACCTAAATAATGACTTTATTCAACAATTTCTAGTGATGGGCGATTTCAAAACACTGCTTCATGAAGCTTTAAGAATCTTTTGTTTCGAATCAGTGGTTCAGAGCATGTATCAAACTGCCAAAGTCACGTGATTTCAGTAAACAAGGCTTCGTTACGTCATAAGTGTTTCGAAAAGTTTCAAAATTTTAGTGGTTCACCACTGGAGGGGCGATGATCTTATTATGAAATCCATCCAAAAGGATGATGAAATCCTTATTTAATCTAACCAATATGTAATTATTCAAAAAGTAAAAAAAATCTTGGAATATTTAAGGGAATGTTTACACAACGACAATGTGTTCACATGGATCTGCGAAAACAATTAAAACCGCTGTGTTATTCATGCCAGGCCAGTAGTTGACAATGTCACTTTGTAAAGAAACAAAACACACCTATATACTGTACACGTAATACGCATGCACATGACATCACCGTTTTCACAAATTCGCATTTTTGTAGTTTACACAGAGAGGATAATGGTATCATTTTCAAAAACTTGCTCTTTGAAAGCCATTTTCAAAAGTTTGTTTTCAGGCCCCCAAAACGCCGTTGTTGTGTAAATGAATGGCCAAAATGCATAAAAAGTTTTCCGTTGTTAGCTGAAAACAATGTCATCTGAACAGACCCTTCATGGCATAGACTCTTTAAAATTCGTCCAAGAGTTTTACAGGCCGGTCTGTTATTACATCAGGGACATCAACATTACATTTTCATGCTCCTAAACATGACGCTCAACAAAACGAACTGTGATTGGCTGCTTTACATGTCAGTCAGACGGCCTCTGGCCGGTCCTTGGCCAGTCAAAGCTGCTATTGAGTCCAGACCTTCTGCCGAGACTAGATATTATAGAACAGTTTCCAGTGCATCTCCCCAAGCAGAGTATGCAACTATCTCTTTTCTTAAATTAGGTCAGCTGTAACATCATTACCTTCAAATGCGTTATTGTTTGATTGAATTTAGTATTCAGTGATTCAAAAATATGCAAACGCTGAGGAATTACCATGTGTCAAACACAGGTGTGTGATGGTTAGTTTTATGAAAGCTGACATTAAAGTGATGACGGAAATTGCTGTTTTGATTAAATGAAACTAAAATGACTGTCCTGTTCTTTTTATAAATGTAATCAGTTTTTGTAGTCTCTTCTCCAACAAATGCTCTTAAGTTTGTTCCAAAGTGTATCAGTGATTTATTGCTGAAGAAATAGCCACGAAAAACACTATCAATCACAATTGTGGTCACCTTTCTACTGGATAGCTACAGTATGTACTTGAACTTCTAGTTCTTCAAGTTGGTTGCTGGAATGTTTTTGTTGTCTAAATGTAGTATATTCTATAAGTATGAAAGTATGTAGTATGAATACAAACTCTGTGGAAAAAATATGGGGTACTGTTTCATGAATACTATATAGTTGAGTATATATACTACATAGAGAGCGTACTATAGGCATGTCTGGACATGGGGATTGTCTATGTTTAGAATGGAATACTAGTTTACCGAACAAAATTCAATCAATGTATTTAAATCAATTTAAATAAAATGCTTATCTTATATATTCAATATTACAAGTCAAGAAACTGATAAACAGTGTAAAATAAAAGTTAAAAATCAGTGCAGTAATTACATCCAGTTCATTCATCACTGGAAATGGAAGGTCAAGAGCGCATTGCATTGTGGGAGACCTTTTCCCACACAGAAAGCTACTACTCATTTTGGCAAATATAATAGCTTATCTTTGCATATTAGGTATTATACACCCAGAAAATTAGCATACTGTGCACAACAGTAGCACATATTATGCTAGTATCCAACACAGAACAACTCTTGTCAACATGCCAGGCCTTTGCCTGAGCTTTGAGCCCTTTATACACAGTTAGCCGCCACTACAGCCATCCTCTGCCTTGCTGAGTGGGCGGCAGCTTGTTTCTGCAGTTTGCATGCTGTGGTTGCCTACCTTGGACACGCACCTGGACTGATAACGCTGTCGGCTTGTGTCACACAAGAACACTCCTGGCAAGAGCCACTCCTCTGACCGGCCAAGCAGATAGAATGTCTGTCTCCAAACATTTGTTCCCTCTCTAATAGGGATGGCGATAGGCTCTCTGGGAACAGATTAGGACACTTTCAGCAGGCCAGGATTTGCCCCGAGCCACGATGTCTTCACACTGCACAGGCTTTATCAGCAGCGCCCTTGATGACAGCTTGGCCGTATGTTCATATTTTCGGCGGGACCGTTTAAGACCTCGTAATCCGAGGCCATTTTACATGCAGTTAGGGCTGCACAATAATGGGAAAAAACTGACATTGCAATATTTTTTTCTGATGTTAAAAAAAAAAAAAAAAATATATATATATATATATATATATATATATAAATTAGATGACTTGAAAAGCTACTGTATATATTTCTATATTTGGAAAGAGTTAGTGGACTGATTTTGTTGGGGAGTTCATCTGCATAGAAAATAAAAATAACAATAAGATGAAAAATTACTTTTTAAATGTGAAAATCCTGAATGATTTAGGAAAACCCTCACTGTAATAATTTTTTTATAAACTGTCAATTAGAAAAATTATTGAAGTACATTTTAAAATAAAATAATTTTTCAGTCTTTCTACTACATTTTTTGTTATGTTATGTGTTATTTGTCTTTTTTTTTTTTTGGTATTTGTGAAATTCACTAAGTGAAAATTGTCTTAAAGTTAGAAAACGTTCATACGACAATGATGTACTAAAAAAAAGGGAAATGTTTTTTTGCATACAGATGACAACTTACTCAAAACGATCCCTGTTAACATGTATCCACGAAAACGACTAAAAACGCTGTATTATTCATGTCAGGCCAGTAGTTGGCGATGTCACTTTGTAAAGAAACACTACCAAAGACTATAGAATAACACAAGACACGTCACTCGTATTGTTTTGAATGGGAGAAAGTGCAACACGCAATATGGCAGAATAAGTCCCGCCTTCTAAATAATAGACAATCTGTGATTGGTAAAGTCATCGCGTCACAGCAGCCATTAGAAGCTCCGGTTCCTATAGAAACAGTCAGATGCGCGCCTCCAAAATGAGACAAAAGCGTGCACTGCGCATGTGCATTAGCTTGATCCAGCCTGAAAAATACAGTTTTTTATCATGATTCAAGCGTTTAGAAACAAAATTTATGAGACAGTTGTTGTCAGATTTCATTGGTGATTTCAAATATGAAATATAATCGAAAGCTTTGCAAACAGCTTTGGAGAATTTGATGTTTCCCCATTCAAAGAGACAGGAGCTGCACTTGCATGCAAACAGCACTGCAGTTACTGATCGACTCAAACCAGTCCTGGTGCTCTTGCAGTTTTCCATAAGTGTTTAATGTGGCTGTGGTGTATTGTCTGGCCAAAAACACGGAAGCTAGCAAACACTTGCCAAAGGGGTCGTTTCCAACTCAGCGCTGTGTTACCGCCACCCGCCGAGCCAGGAAGGGTGCCAGGGCTCGCAAAGCTCGGGATATGAACTCCAAACAATACCATCTGAGGGCAGCCTTTAAGAACGCAGACGCAAAACCAATTGCCGTGAACTTGTGATGCAGAGTTAAGCGCTGAAGATCAGCTCCGTTCCCAGATGGAGGAGTCGGAACGGCTCGGGGGTTTAAACTCTTGGCGGTGTTACACAAAGACGAGTTTTCCAAGGCCCACGGCTGTTTATCTGAAGGCAAGAGAGCAGACAAATGGATTATGCTGAATGAATGAATTTCTGAATGGAAGAAAACAAACGGATTATGACACAATGCAGTGTGAAACCGACGCTCCATGTCATTGGTTGGTTGGTTGACACGTAAAAGTGCACATGCAGAGATCCGAGATCCGAAACCTGGTGTTAAAAAAAAGGTGTTTTATTTTTATCATGCAAACCTGATTAAAGCAGAATCATCCAGGAGGATATAACCAGTGGAGTGGGAGAGCAGTCAGCACGGAGCATCGCAACAAATCTAAGTCCCCCTGAGATTTGTCACTTCTGTAAATCAATTTCACGCCCTGCGAATGTACAAACATTGTCAACAATCAAAATATTTGTTTCTCGAGGAAATTTCTTTGAACATCTCGATGGTTTGCTTTATCCTAGGGTTTAGAGATAAAGCATCTTGAGCGTCCAAGTAAGAACAAAAACGTGAAATTAAAAATACTGTGCCAACACAAAACAATACAATTCTTACTCATTCGTAGCTAAATCTGTTTTATGAACAGTTCATTTAGATTAATTTATTTAGATTAGATACATTTGAATGCATTTATTCATTTTTTTGTCGCATTTGGGGATGGGCATAATGAGTTGTTGCCTCGAAAAGTTTAGTCACATGATGGCTAATAATATATAAATCAGTGGTTCTCCACTGGTTTTGCTTCAGTCTGTGGTGGCGATCAAAAACATCCTTACATCAAACATTATTAAAAATGAAAAGTAAATGTGAAGTTATTTTTGTAAGTTTTATTTTAATAATAATAGCAGTATTTTTAATAATTAAATAATTATTAAATAATTTATAATTAATGAGTATTTTATATTTTAAATAATTATATATATATTATTTATATAATTAAGTAATTTATTTATCTTCTTTTTATTTTACTTAAAACTTTATTTTGATCAGTGTTTGTTTATTGTTTTATTTAATTATAAAAATATTAATTATTACAAAAACAGTTTCACTATTTACTTTTCATATTATTATCAATTTATTTAAAAAACATCAGAAGCTCCTGTGACTTTATATTTGCTGTGCAAATCAATGGCACATTTTATTTTTTTGCAGTGCCTCTTTAATCATTTTATGTTTAATTTAAACATTAAAAACAACTTCATTTAATTATTTGCATTTTAAGCATTGATTTTTCTGTTGTCTTACCAGAACAGACCAGTTTAGAACCACTGTTGTAAAGACTCCCTCTTTTATTGCTTTTTCAGGGGTTCAATAAGGATTCATTAACATCCTAGACTCGGTGCGTGAACAAGCAAGAACAATTCCTTCAGCTCATTTTTATTTTCAGACGCCTTTTGAACCAAAACCCACAAGATGGCACACCCAAATATAGTTCACGGAATCTTCGCAACAAGACAAAATCAAAAGAACGACCAGCAGAATGTTAAAATGCATTGATTTCTTTATAGTTACTATGATCTCCATTTTTGGATCCGACATGGAGAGTGGATGTTTTTGAGGAAATAATGGATAAATGCTATGTGCATTGCTTTGTTTGTAAAAGAAAGGGTAATTAGGTTAGAGGGAGAGAAGACACTGCATCTGGCACTGAACGAGAATCTCTGTGTATGTGATTAGTTGCCAAGAGGGTCCCCAGATGGCATCTATTACCTGCGTGCATTAATTAAAGATCCAAGCGCGGACCCCATTAAAGCTCAGAGTGGCCCTGAGGACGCATGCGGGTATACGTTCTGGAGATTTGAACTTCACTGAAGATGCTTTTCATGCACATTCTGGAATGAAAGTAAAGGACTTATGAAAGAAAGAAGGCGGGATAAGAAGGAACACATTTTGAACACTGTGGACGTGTTTCAAACATAACACATTATGTTTTCATGTCAGAGAACAGTGAAAGGCACCTTTCAAGCTGTGCATTGGTTTATTTAGTTCATTTACTCACTCTCATATTGTTTCAAACCCATGACTTACTTTCTTCTGTTGAACACAAAAAAGAGAAATTTTGAAAACTGTGAAATTACAAAGAACTAAAGCTTTTAAGCTTCAAAAAGGACACAAAGGCAAAACAAAAGTATTTAAAAAGTAGTTCATATGACTCGTGCAACATATATCACATCTTCTGCAGTCAGAAAAAAAACTACAAAAAAAAAACAGTTTAGACTAAAAACTTCAATTTTTATTACAGTTATTTTGCGCCAATTTCCCAGGAAGTGATGATTTTGTTCTCTTGAACAAATGGGATGGAAACTATAGTAAAATGTCGGCGCCAATAGCCTCGTGGGCAGCACCGACATATAGCGTCATTGCACTTCGGCAACCCAAGTTTGAGTCCTGGTCCGTGGACCTTTCCCAATCCAGTCCCGCTCTCCAACCTCGAATCTGATTGGCTGAGAGCCGTGCGATAATGTAGTGATAACGGCACTACTACCTTTTCACCATTTGTATCACTCCATGTGAAGCGACTGTCATGGCAGCCGAGCAAATCCACTGTATTTTTTTTACAAATACTACACTTGTTACACAAACTGTAGTTTTAAGAGTTTTTTCGGCGAGAATGTAGTTGTGTGACTCATATTTAATCATAGCACCTATTTTACTATTTGTTTTGACGCTTTCGCAGATGCTCCAGACCGCCAGCGGCCATTCAGTGCTTGTGTACCCGCAGAGAACAGCTTCATCTCGGCCAGTCCTTTGGATATTTGCCGCTGGCTCTTATGTAGATAGTGGTTTAAAATATAATTAATTTGGGGTATATGAAATGGGCAGTCTTTGTTCTTATTAATCTATTACCTGTTCCAGAGCAAAACGATTTGGGTTAATATATTTAGGCTATATTTTATACTTTAATCCTGGATTAGAGCACTAATTTTACGTTTGACTAAATTGTTTGCTTGTGTTCTTTATTTATTTGATTGTTTATTTTATGCTTGTGTTTATGTCTTTTATAATAGCTATTGTTGTTAATTTAAATATTTTGCTCAAATATCATTTTATAAAAATAATTAGCCCTATTTGGTATTGAGGAAGGGTCCGTCAATAGTTTAAGTGAAAGCTACTTTGGTTGTGGGTTCGATTCCCAATACTGGCAGGAAATGACTGAGTTGCCCTTGAGCAAGGCACCTAACCCCCAATCACTCCCCGGGCGCCACAGCGCGACAGCGTTTATTGCGTTTCGTCTGCTCGCTCTGACACTCAAGATGAAAAAAGAGCCACAGTGGATTCCCCGATCGCAACAACTTCCATTTTTATTACAGATATTTTGCGCCAATTTCCCAGGAAGTGACAATTTTGTTTTCTTGAACACGTGGGATGGAACTACATTAAAATGTCGGTGCCAATAGCCTCGTGGGCAGCACCGATATATTAGGCTTCGGGCGGCCCAAGGTCGAGTCCCGGTCAGTGGAACTTTCCAATCCCATCCCACTCTCCCACCTCGCTTCCTGTCCACTCTATACTATCCTATCACAATAAAGGCAAACATTGCCAAAATAGTACTACTGCAGTAAAATGCTGTTTCATGTTGCACAGTATAAAGACTCTCAGCTTTGATGTATCATTTACCTCAAAATGCACCGAAACAGAACAGTTTTCCTGTTTATCACAGACTTAGTACGTCAACAGTGGTTTTGCAGAAAGGACTCAGATGTTGTTTTCCCCCGGTAAGCTCCTGGCAGATCGCAGGGGTTCGGCAGTGTGTGGGTTCACATTCGCCGTCTCTTAATCTCTCCTGGCACTTGTGTTTTTACAGATAAAACGAACATGTGTAAATATGCTCGTGAAAACGCATTTCATATCCTGTACTTGACACGCGTGACTTTATGTTAAATCTTAAATTGCGTGACGTAACCTCTCCAATTACCCTACTCGAGTAAAGGAGACTGCCGCACATGCTGAAAATGAGATTGTGATGTTTACGTCTTGATACAAGTGGCAAAAACAGATGGTAAATCATTCTCTGTTCCACACCGACTGCAGAGAATGTGTGAAAAAATAGGAGTTTAAAGGGAATTTTACTAACAGCAGTTAGCAAGGCAATAAACCAAAATGATCTTTGAATGTCAACATGTGACTGTGCATCTAACAGGCCACAAAACTTAGCAACACAAGTCTGTAAAAACTGGATTTGGTGGGTAAATACATGTAAGTTGGCCTGTAAGTTTTTATTATAAATTGAAACATGTAATTGTTTTAAACTCAGTTGTGACACTGGTAGTCTGACAAGTTAACAATGTAATTCAAACACAAACAAACCACCTGAAACGTCTGCTGTGAATATCCGCGGAAAAAAGATTCATTATTTTTAACACAATATGTCAGACATTTTTCTATTCCATTTAATGATACCTCATCTAGCGATCCCAATGATGCTCCAAATAGCAATTAAACATCTAAAAGTATCTTTATTTGCACGTTTTCTGACAGGAGTACCTTTCCTTTGTCCATGAAAAATGCCGCTTTTCGACTACTGGCAATTCCTTCAGCACAATTTTGGTATCGTTGTAAAGTGCAACATTCCATCTTTGTGAATATTCATAGCGAATGGGCTATATGCACGGAGCGTTCTTTAGAACTTCCGCAATAATATAAGCCAGCTCAAAAACTCCCCGTGAGATGTCATTTGCTGGTGTGTTTAGCATCAGTGTCATTTGTGTCATTCATTCACAAGAAAAGTTATTGTTTTTCTTAAGATTTTTTGAGTATTTCATACTTCACATTGACAAAATGTATTTTTAAACCTAGTTATTTTATAATGTTTAATATTTAGTCAAAAAGGAAGTGAAAAACGATTAGAGGAAATGGCTGATATATGCGCAAATAAATGCTACTTTGCCGCCACCTGCTGGTTAGTGGTAATTATTGTCTTTTTTATTTTTAAGTAAGTGTTTTCTATCAAATGTTGAATTTCCTACATTTTTAAACGTTCGGTTTTACATTGAGGACAATCTCAAAAGGATGAACATATAATGTTTGTGGTCATCACATTAAAAATAAAAATAGTGCTGGGGAAAAAAATGCGTGTGCATGTCTAATTACAGACACAGCGTTTTTAAACGGTCCCAATAGCTTCGTCTTTATTGCAATCAATAAAACTGGTTTATTGGCAAATTAGGTAAATGTGATAACTGCATTAAAATATGAATACAACATAAAAAGTCAACCATTGATGGTTTTGTGACAACGACAACCAGGAAGTAACCCTGCATAAAGCCTATTCTCGATGGCATGAGTCTGAACCAATGAAATGTGATTTTCAAACTCATGCTGATGTAAACAAAATGATCTTACTCATGCTGACTGACAGATCCAAAGAGTGCACAAAAAGACGCCTCAGACAGCGCGCGATCCCGATATACACACAGACACAGATTTACAGTATGTCAAAAAATTTGTCTTGGTGAGTATTCATGCAAACATGATCTGTTATGTCTTAAGTGAACGTTTGATTTACTGTTGGGGAAAAATGTGTAATCTGATGTGTAACATATTAGATCCATGTGGTACAGTAGGTCTTAATATAGCCTATAATCTGTCTGCTTCATTAATGTTAATCAAACATCAAACAATTGTGGAATCATGTAAAAAAAAAAAAAAAAGTTAAATATTTTTCCTATAGATATGGGTTTTGACTTTGTTTGTGCCAAATTTGGTGGTATTAACAGGGATTTTAAGGTATGGTTGCTAGATGATTTTGTTTTGGAACCTTCAGAAAACTTTAACTCGATTTAAACTCTATCGATTTCAAACAGGTGTAGCTTAGTCATTTTTGTTGGATTCCAACAAATCATACATCATTTTACATCATCAGGTTTTTAACAGAGAATGTGAGAATAACAATAACTCATTTTTGAAAATGTGCTCATTGCAACTCATTTTGCCAGCCCAGGTCACTTATATTTTTAATTAAAATGGACTATTTTAAACTAATTAAAAATACAAATTTAAAATTACAGTGCAATACAGTTTAATGTCTGGTACAATATATTTACGGCCCATGAATTTTCCCAATCCACTTACCATTCGGCATGTTTGGCCAAAAGTTAATTTTGGATCCCTTTTTTTAAGGGGGCGTGGGGGGGTTTGGCCAAACACACAGCTGTTTAGCCAAAGATAACAAATTGTCACAGTGCAGGTAACATGCAGAGGGCCACTGTAGCATTCATTTGCTAATTCCTCATCTTATTTCCACACAGCACACACCAAATTTTCTTTCCTTTTTTTAGCCTCTATTTTTGTAAATAATATCACTTGTTTTTGTGTCAGGATGGGAAATATGGAAATTTATAGGTGCTTTGAAGCGCTCTGGTAACAGTGGGTTTCCACCTATTCCTGTGTGACAGGAAGTGAAAAGACGGCAGGAGGTGGACAATATCCAGCACCCCTCCCTCTCGGCCGAAAAAAGCTGTCGCTCACCTCCTTGTGCGTCTGTCTCCCTCGCACAAGGAAAATGAGATTACTTTTGACAATGACTGATGGGCTAGCCATGAATACATTTGTTACTGAAAATGAAAATCCCTGTTAAATCTCATTTTAATGAGCAATGCGGACAGTGGACACCAAATTTTTGTTCAATGGCAGCAGCGTGTGCGGTCTTTGTGTCGTCCCTTAAATATTCATAGAGGAACGTCGCAACTCATTCAACATTCATGTTTTGAGCAGCAGTGAAGAACTGTATATTTGAAAATTGATCAAAAACTTGGGTTGCTAAGATAAAATTGGTAATATTTTAGTGGATTTGAGTTATTAAATCATCCTTTCCATTAACCTTTTTTTTTTTTTTGCAGTGTAATTTGAAACGCTAAGGGTTACTGAAAATATTTTGATGTTTATGCTACAGGTGATATGATGTAAATAGTTGGTTTATGTACACATGCATCTTTTGGCTGTTGCGTAAGCATCATGATGCGTTCAAGATCATGTTAAAAACAGATCAAATGAGAAAGAGAATGAAAATTTTACACAAGCACTTTTGATCACCCTGCACCTGCAAACAGTGTTTAATTTTGTGTGTGGCCTAAAGTGTTTTACAAAGATGATTGTTCTGTTTCTCCTTCCCTCCACATCTCTTCTGTGCACCCCAGAGCTTCCCTTTTCTCCCTCCTGAGGTGTGGCCTCCCCCCAACCCCATCTCATCTCTGACATGAACCTGACAAACATCAACGTTGTCAAGTCCCCAACGGATGACAAGCCAATCCATCTTCACCCCACGGCAGCCCTTTAAAACAAGCCTTGTCATCATTCTTTGCCCTCCGCCAAGGAGAATGAAGATGGGGACATGGATACATTTCATACATGCTGTCGACAAATTGCCGACAGATGTTGACTGTAAAAGTTCACCTTTCTGTTAATGTAAAAAACCTTCAACAAACAGATACAATCAAGAAACTTTCAAACTATGCCATATATAATTAAATTATTTTTTAAAGCAATATCGTTTTTAAATATTAAAGAAAATTATGTCCCAGTGTAGTCAATAATTTTATCCCTTAAAACTCATCTTTGATTACATATTTAAACGTTTTTTTCTGTGAAAATAATTTCTTCATGCCTTAAAATAGCTTGAAAGTAACTGCACACCCTTACTTCATTCATTATACTATGGATACGCTGATTCATACAAATTAGCCCCACCTTCACTCGATCACATGACCTCAGAATACCTGATCCACTCTGTCAACTTTACTGTAGTAGGCTAAACGCTACACAATGGCAAGTGGAATACTGTCTTAATTCAGCTATATATGTTTGAACCAGAAACTGATTCAGAAGAAGAAGTGGAAGAGTAAATAGGCTTATCTACAAGTCGATGTATCTGAATGGTAATGCGTTTTATGTATCACTCTCTATGTCGGACACATAACGGTAATGGCTTGACTATGCTATCAAACAGCTAATAATGTGTTGCTAATGTTACACAAACCAAGTTCCTTTCGCCATCTCAGAGTAAGACAGCTGCCTTCTAAAAATCAACATCCAAACGCTTTGAACGACTCAGAACGTCAGTGGAAAAAGGCATATAGTTCATCATAACATCGTAATATACATCATATACATAATTCACCCGCCATATTGCTAAATGTACCTGATTTTTCATAACAACAGAAAAATATAGCGGGATAAACTGTCTTCTTTTGAGAGCCCCCTGCTTCACAGCACAGTTAATGATATGCTAAAGCCCACCCTGCAAGTTGAGTGATTGGTGAAGGGCGAACTGTCTCAAAAACACCCAAAAAAAAAAAAAATAAAAAAATAACGACTTTATTCAACGATATCTTGTGATGGGCGATTTCAAAACACTGCATTGTGAAGCTTCGAAGCTTACGAATCTTATGTTTCGAATCAGTGGTTCAGAGCATGTTGCAAACTGCCAAAGTTACGTGATTTCAGTAAACGAGGCTTCGTTATGTCGTAGGTGTTTCAAAACGTTTAGAAATTTCAGTGGTTCACCACTGGGGGGCGATTCGTAGATTCGTGAAGCTTCGAAGCTTACGAATCTTTTGTTTCGAATCAGTGGTTCAGAGCATGTTGCAAACTGCCAAAGTTACGTGATTTCAGTAAACGAGGCTTCGTTATGTCGTAGGTGTTTCAAAACGTTTAGAAATTTCAGTGGTTCACCACTGGGGGGCGATTCGTAGATTCGTGAAGCTTCGAAGCTTACGAATCTTTTGTTTCGAATCAGTGGTTCAGAGCATGTTGCAAACTGCCAAAGTTACGTGATTTCAGTAAACAAGGCTTCGTTATGTCGTAGGTGTTTCAAATCTTTAGAAATTTCAGTGGTTCAACACTGGGGGCGATTTGTAGATTCGTAAAGCTTCGAAGCTTTATAAAGCAGTGTTTTGAAATCACCCATCACTAGATATTGTTGAATTAAGTCATTATTTTGGAGCACAAAAAGTATTCTCGCCACTATGGTTATTGGAGGCCTCACTTGAGCCATCGGATTTTATCAAAAATATCTTAATTTGTGTTCCAAAGATAATTAATGACATAATTTTCATTTCTGGGTGAACTAACCCTTTAAGCATGTTAAAAACACCACAGAGACATATAATCAACATTAAAAACTTAATTTTCAACAACGCGGGGTTAGTTGTAACACACATGGTTTAAATACTTCCACACATGCTAGCATGAAGAAACTTAGCGTATTTACTAGTTGCCATATCGACAATATATAGAGAAAAAATGTGCCAGAATTCAAATATCTTCAAGATATCACTGAACATTTATTTAACAATAGCAAAAGTAAATTTCTTACTTAAGCTAATTTTACATCTATATTTTTTATTTAAAATTAGACAAATCTGATATTATTTTATTCTCCAATCTGTTGTTTAGCAGTTTGGGTAGTTCTTTAATGCTTCACTAACTATCAGAAGACACTAACCAGGTTTAAATTCCAGTTGTGCAGATATAACTGGCATAATTAACTTTTATGAATTTCTGTTGATAAACTATGGAAAAAAAGGTGAATAAAGACTGAGAGGAAGAACCTGAACATCCAGAAAATATTATTTCAAGGAATGTTCAGCATTTGTACTGGCTCGTCTATTTATCTCGTGTTCTGTGAGAGCTGAGAGTGGAGGGAAAGGAGTGTTTTTGTTCAGCTCTGTGTTTTTCTGAATGTCTGGATATGTTTCTTCATCTGTTTGGGTGTATTGTTTTGACCAGTGCTGTATAGCTGTGTTTTACAGAGTGTTCATTGTCAAACTACAAAATTATTTAAATGTGAATTTCTAAAAAAAATTATATTATTTTATATGAAAAAAATAATTATGTTATTGTTCTTGATAACATTTTTAGCTGTCATATGGTCATGTTACAACGCGCCCCATCACGTTACAGTGTGCCCCACCTATGGGGCATGTTGTCACATTTCACTTCCCTTCTTTCGGGGTAAATATAGAAAAAAGTATACACTTGATTAATGAAACAAAGCCACATATTTGTACCAGACATGTGTGAAATTAATGTGGAACAAAAGAAATTCCCTGAACCCTAAGTAGATTTACACAAACTAAGAAAGTAAAAAAGCGTTAGGTTGTGCCCCGCGCTCCCCTATAAACAGATTAACATGTAAATAAGGGGAAAAAACAAGAACCGTCTTTTGGACGGAACTTATACCATGAATTCCCGCCGCTGTTAGATCAATAGTGTTCAAGAAACCGTTTAATTCACGACACGTCGCGTAAAAACTAGCAACAGTTTGGCCCATTTGTCATAATGTATTGGAGTAACGAACAAGCAGCATTGTGTGATAGTACAACAGTTCATAAACAAGAAGTTAACATTGAGAAACACATTATTACCAGTTTTTGCTCCGCCAACAATACTGTAGTTTAAAACAATGACACAGCAGAATCGTTATACAACACCAAGCAACACACAGTATTGATGTTTCGCTAATAATGTATTGGTTTAACAAACAAGGCAGCATTGTCTGATAGTACAACAGTTCATAAACAAGAAATTAATAATGATAAACTCATATTTTATTGCCAGGTGTGTTTTTGCCCCTATAGTAGTTTCAAATAATTACGCGGCAGAATCGTTGCAACACCGAACACAGTATTGTTGTTTCATTCCTGAATCATTCAGTTTGAACGAATCGGTTGAATCAATGATTTAATGACTCACTCATAATCACTTGTTGCCACCTGCTGGCGTAACGTTATAGCATGTAGAAAGCATTTAAAATCTCATCCATACATTTTAACTGTTTATATACATGTAAACGGTATACATAACCTACAAAATATATTATAATCATTAGGCTACATAATATACACTACTATTCAAAAGTTTGAGGTCATTAAGATAGCATAGCCTATTATATATGTTTTTTTTTCTTCTTTTTTTTTCCGGGACTCTATAATGAACAGAAATTTTAAAAGAACAGCCATTATTTGAAATGATTTTTGATACTTTAGCCTATAATATAGGCTAAATGTCTTTATTGTCACTCCTCACTTTTAATGTTTATGTCTTTTACACAAGACATACCTAGAAAAAATAAGATCACTGCCAGTCAGTTCATTACTAGAGGAACCAGCACTCCACATTCTTTCTGTGTAAGAGCTGAATCCACCGAGGCTCAATCTCACTCGATCACACACCCGCGGATAAATGGCAAACAAGCATCAACAACAGATAAACACATGCTGCACACATGTGTGGAGAACCACGGAGCAAGTGCCCCGTATTTCACATGAGCAAAGGGACAGAAATGCCCAGTGCATCATTTAGGCCAAAAGGATAATCAATAACTTTCTTAGGATCGTTGGCTGAAAACGGTCCCCAGTCGGATCTTATCCTGACGGTGCGTCATCTTATGGCTTCACTCCAAATGGATTCTTTCAGCTATATCTCAAGGTATAGCCCATTATAACTGGATTTCATTCCCACCATAAACCATTCTCATTATGATTGTGATTTCTGCACCACACCCCTTGATCTCAGGAGATGTAAGGGAATTTAAAATATTGTAGAGAAGTGGAAGAAATAAGAAGTTCATTAGTATTTCTTAGGAATAATCAAAGCTCTGACAGATTTCTGCCACTTAAAAAAGATTTTAAAGGTTTAAAGGGTTCTTTGATAAGGGAAGATTTCACAGAATAAGGGTAAAATATCACCCTTTTTGAGATGCATGTGAATCAGCTTGCCTTTGTGATTCTATAGTTGGATGCCTTGAATCCTGGCAATGGCCATGACAGGGAACTCAGTCCTCTTTGAATCATTTTAGTGAATAGTTTTCACTTATGAACCATCGGAACGAACCGATTCACTAAAATGATTCCATCTCAGTATAGCTTCCCAAACTGTCTTGTTTGTTAGATTAAAGGGATAGTTCACCCAAATATGAAATTTGTCCCAAGATTTACTCACCCTCAAGCCATCCTAGGTGTATATCAAGGCCGTAACCACCATAAACATTGATGGGGGACAAGTTCCCCCCAATAATTAGAAATGGCCAAATCGCAAATTCTTGCACTGCTCTGCTGCACTTCATTACAGCTCTCTGCATGTTGTTAGGATTACAAAAAGGTTTAAAAGTTACATTTTTAGTCTGGTCTGCCTCAGCGGTCTAAGAACGCTCGTCAATGTCAAAATGATTGAGATGGCCAATCAAATTAAAAAGTAGGCGGGGTTTACGTTCTCTTTTTGCTCGTGCACACAGTCTTCACAGCACAGACGGGCGCGTCAATCAGTCGCTTAACGCCGTTAAGGAGGTTCTATTTTTCCGGTAAAATCACAAAACAAATGCACACAAACATGTCCCTGCTCTTGATATACAACCATTGATGGACATCTTTGGTTTTAATGAGAAAAAAAAAAAAAAAAAAACTATGCGAGGGCGGATTAGAACACGCAACCTTTGCTGTTAACAAAAACCACGAGACCACTATGGAACTCAAATGTTTATTGCAGATCTGTATATTTATTCACTAAACTGAAGAATCTCTGAACTAACAATATATTGTATAATGAAACTATCACATTAAACATGGGTTCTTAAGGTACTACTGAAATGGATTTCTGGACATCGTAATGTTCTTTTTCTACAATTGTTATTGTACATATCTGATATAGCATTGTATTTGTAGCAATTTCGTTCACTGTTTTGTTTCTTTATGCTTTATTAAAAAAAAAAAAATCCTCTGTGCTTCCACGTTTGTCAATGCATCATTCGTTGCGTCAGTGGTTACTCTTCTGCCGTAACTCGTCGCGTACAGCCGTTTGCAGGAAGCTAGTTATTATATTCTATAAAGTTTTAAATATGGATTTCTTTCTTACAAAAACCCATCGTGTCACTTCAGAAGGCCTTTATTAACCCCCTGGAGCCGTATGGATTACTTTTATGATGGATGGATGCACTTTTTTGGGCTTCAAAGTCATGAGCACCATTCACTACCATTATAAAGCTTGGAAGAGCCAAGATATTTTTTAATATAATTCCGATTGTGTTTGTCTGAAAGAAGATAAACCTAGAATGGCTTGAGGGTGAGTAAATCATTTTTGGGTGAACTATCCCTTTAAAACAGAATCATTTTAGTGAATCAGTTTGTTCAACTGAATCAAGTGGTTCACCTCTACATGATGCACTAAAATGAAGCTGTTCAGGTTGAAATCATTACAAAAGCTTATTATTCTGAGTTTAGAACAAACCCCAAACCACTATGTTTGTGAAATATCAATGCAATTCTACATTGAAAGCACTGTAATAATTTTGAATTTCAAGAAGAAATGATGGCTATTGGATATAAAGCCAAATTCTCAATTCCCTCTTCCATGCTGATTTTTGTGGCCATTGTTTGTCTGTTTTCTGATAAACACTGACAATATTAGGGTCTGCAGTCGGGCTGATTAGAAACAATAATGAAATACCTGCTTGAGAAAACCCTGCTTTAATACTCCATAACACATGAAAGAATGAACCACGAACCAGAATGCTCTCAGAAGCCCTCTATCAAAGCATATATTATTGCCTCATATCTCTTTCATGCTTGTTTTATGGCTCTTGCATTAATTGCTGTTTATTTTTCTCCACAACAAATTGAGTTGTGCCCATAAGTGAATCTAAGAAACAGGCATTGTGCCAAAAACAATGCCACCACAACCCTGATGATCTGATTAAATAGTGCTTTTTCATAAATTACATTTTTTTAATGTAGCTCTTTCTGCGTGTTACATTCTTACACCAATAGGTTGCGACAAGTGACCATCTTAATGAGTGAGTCATTGTTCTTTCTCTGAACCGATTCATTCAATAAACACAGGCTGCATCCGAAATCACATACTTCCATACTATATAGTAGGCAAAAAACAGTATGTGACGAAAGAAGTATAAAGTAGGCAAAAAGTACCCGGATGACCTACTTCTTCTGATGAGATTCTGAAGTGGGCATACGATGGACACTTTATTATCCCATGGGGCCACGGGAGAGGATTTGTGAATGGCAGTGAAGCGACACAACTGACGTTGGTAGGTCACATGATAAGTGCAACTTGGCGAATGTAGTAAGTCTGGATTATATTCATACTACACACGTTTACTATATAGAATGTACTTTATAGCAGTTATAAAGTAATTACTTATTCAAAATAAGAAAGTATGCGATTTCGGACGCAGCCACAGATTCATTCAAGTGATTGAGTCACTGAATCGATTTGTTCAACACTGAATCATTCAATGAAACAAATAACTATTTTCATGAATGAATCATTGAATCATTTACTCAAATGATATATTCAAAACACTGAATAATTAATTAATTGTATAAAAAAAAAATAACCATGTTGTTGATAATGCTGTATTTGGACCTGTCCTTCCTAATAAGGTCTTGTTCCTGTGTCCTTTATTTCATTATACCATTTCCATTTCTATTCTTCTCTAATATTTTTATGCTCCCTGCAGCTGGCGAGCCACTCAATTAGTGTGTCACGCAAAATCATTTGCGTCAACTTTGAATGCAAGTATGTTGTATGGATCATTGTCTAGGGCAGGAATTAGTGGACGGCGATACTAAAAGCCCCTCTCTTGCTTGCCATTGTAACAAGACACAGTAGGGGACCTGAGTTTTATAGCATGATGGACTCTTTGATAAGACTTCCCTAATGGGCTTGATCCATCTAAAGACAAACCCTGCATCTCTTTAATTGCTTTTGAAGTGTTCAGTCACTAATGAATGAGAATTGGCTTCAATAGAAAGATGTCAAGACAATAGCTCCACTTTAAGACTTAGTGACATTGTTTTCATGTGCCCCATAAGCAAGTTCCCTGTTAGACAAATCATTTTCAACAAGAGTTGTCTTCAGTCTGTCTTCAATTAATTATCTACATCTAGAAAAAAAAATGTAAATGAAAACTTCTTGAATCATCCTTGCTTGTGTACGAGAGGCTGTGTCACTTAAGTGTGTGAGGAGCAAAACATTAGTGGACGTGTTTGTAAAACTGTGTCGGCTGGCAAGATTTCCCTCCTGTTGAGAGTGTTAAACCCAAGGCCCGCAGATTCAATCACAGATGTGGCGTTGTTCCAAAATGTCTTTTATCAGGCAAACTGTCTGCGGTCACTCCCAGCCCCCTGTACGACGCCTCCTGCCAAATACTGTGAATATTAGCACATGAAGAGCTATACAGGCTGCGTGAAATGCTTTCAGAAAACTTTTAGATGAAGTGCTAGGGATATCAGAGACTCCAGACAGAGGGGTTTATAATATAATAACACCAAATATAAAAGGTAAAAACATAGAAACAGTTCATCCCAAATTAAATTCTGTCATTATTTACTCACCCACATTTACTCAATATTCCACTTCCTGTGGAACACAAGAAATTTTGAGTAATTTTTCTATGGTTATATACTATAAATGCAATGTAATTTGTTATTTACCAATTCAGATACAATCTTTACAATCTAGAGCCTTATAAAATTCTGTCAGGCACTTCATATATAGAACCATTTAAGGGCTCCTATCTTGGGATCATTTTATGGATTTACTGTAGTTTTAATTAATTTTGTTTTAATTCAGTTTTAATTGTTATTACATTTTATGAATGAAACAGCTCATAAACATACTTTGGCATAAATAGTATAGAGTCAAGAACCCTAGGGTTCAATATTGAACCCAAGCTAAGGGGAAAAAAGCTTCCACTTAAAAAAAGAAGATAAATATACAAAATATACAGATTGAGATGACATCCCTCTTGTTCAAAGGCTGTTGTTCAAAGCTCATTGATTTGAAGCATCTGTTATGTGGGCTCTGACCCTCTGCACCCTGCCACAACATATTTGCTTTTTATGAAAATGAATTCATGGCGGTCTTGATTCATTAGTGGACACAACTAATTGTTTTCCCACTCACAGCGACAGGAGTGATGATGGGAATGAGGGTATTCATCAAACTTCAAATTACGAGAAACCAAAGAGAGAGAAGCCAGAGGAAAAAATAAGAGATTTATGAGTATCTCTCACAGGTGGATGCTGCCTTACATCCACCTCAGCGTTTGCTGATCATTTCTAGGTTGTTTACAAGAAGAAAATGATCCCGACCATCATTTTACCACACATGGAGGCGTTTAGTAATTTGTAATACACTACTGCCCAAATACATCCTGAGTGCAGTGACCCACTTCAGATATATATAACCGAATAATGTTTTTAAAAGTGTAAAAAAAAAAAAAAACATAATGGAGATATAAATCACTTTGAAGTTTTATTAAGTGTTAACAATGAGATTGTGGTTTTTATAATCAATTAACACTGCTTTTATCATTTTTTACAAGATGGACAAAATTTGTCACCAAAAAAGTCACACGGTTTAACCAAAATTTCGGTTTTACCAAATGACACTTTTGGTTATACTGAATGATGATATTTTCAAACAATGCTATCTAGCTAGTTAGCTTGCTAGCTAGCTAACAAAAGGACAATCAAACTATTTATATTTAGTACAACTTTTTAAAATATTACAACATTTTCCATGTTTTATAGCGGTTGTAACGAATGACCTGATGTTTCGGGACATGCATATGAGCAAGTAAAACACAATTTTTCAAATAGTTAAGAGAGAGTTAGTTACTTTGCTTCATGACCATGTGGTCTTTTGCAGGTGTCTGAATGATGTCACATCATGTCACATGATATTGACTAGATCCAAAATGGTCCCTTTATATTGGTTACTCCAAATGACATCAATGAAATTAATTTTTCCGGACATTCTTTCTCATAACAAAGCAATGACTTCAACACATAATATTAATAACATTTTGCACTATGTTGATATATGATGCTTTAAAATCATGCCAGAATAAAAAAAAATATATATACATTTATTACATTTTAAGATATTTTAATCATAAATGAAATGGCTGTATTGGCCTTTGGATGGTTAAACCGAATTACCTTTTGAGACTTCAAAATCTTTAAAATACCTTTATATGTAGCAAAATAAAATTAAAACCTTTTGGATTCAGTAAAAGAGATCTAGTTGTACTACCTTACATACTTTGGATGTGATCTTTTTTTTTTTTATCATTATTAAGGCCTTTGGACAAAAAAAATGACCCCTCATGTCATTGACCCATATATATATAGAGAGAGAGAGAGAGAGAGAGAGAGAGAGAGAGAGTCAAACCAAAATTTATTCAGACACCTTGAACATTTCATTAATTAATACTGTTTATTCACTTTAGTTTAAAAAATGGTAATAAAATATGACAAGATCTCAGAGTTTAACTGTGTCAGAAAAAAATAATCTTAATTATGTCAGATAACACTTAAGCAAAACATGGTCAGGTCAAAGTGTCTGAATAATTTTTGGTCCCAAATGTTTATCAATTTTACTGGTAGTCCACTGTATGAAGAATTTTTGGGTATAATATGTCACAGTTTACTTTATTTTGCTATCCTCATTTACATCAATGAATTATAGTGTCCTGCACCCACTAGTAAAAAAAATAAAAATAATAATATCTAGTGTCTGAATAATTTTTGGTTTGACTGTATATATAAGTTACATTTTACATTTGTAAAATAAATAAAATATATTTAATATTATAAAGTTATAATACAAATAAATGTGGAAAATCACTAATGGATGAGTTCAACACATTACTTCACTTCCTTAAATATTGTGCTGCCTACACACGATCCTGTACGAGTGATGCTAATGCAAACTGTCAACACTGTGATGTCAGGAGCGGAGGATAATATTTCCCAGAGGGTTTTGTCACCTCCTGCTGTCAAGAGCCCTCCTCACAAAAAGATCAATGTCCATAATATGATATCCCATGAGACAATGCCACTCAGTAATGTGCATGAGCAGCAGAAAGCCACCAAGAAACCGCTAACTGCTGCAATACATGAGTACATTTTCACTTTAAACAATAAGAATGTGCATACATGGATTTTATATTGCATGTGAGCATGCTCTTATGTGAAGGTATATTCAGAAATCTGTGTTTCTTTGTATATATTAACATGATTTATGATGAAAGTGAACCTGAGTCAACACAGTTTTAAAGTAAATGTATGTCTCTAGAGGTGATTCTAAATTATGGGAATATGATAGGGAAGCTTTAAAATATGCCTGATGAAAGAAATACGCTGTGTCAGCAATATACAAAGTACAAGGGCAATATTTCGACAAGGCCTTGAATATTGTTTTGTCAGAGGCTCCACACATCTTTAAATTAGTTGGGAAGAGATGTGTAGATAAGCATATTAAATATAATGTTAAATGCACTTGAAAAATGTCAAAGTCACTGCAGTGGGATCCACATGCTGTATCATCTATTACAATAATACGCTAATGTGATGCTCAGTCACCTTGCAAAATAAATAAATAAATAAATCGTCCTAGCAGCAGCACTTCAACAAAATTTTAGACAATTGCCCATTTGTGGTGACAGCCAATAAAAACTATAAAAACAAAGACTAATGTCAAACTTGCATGCACATCTTTTTGCAGTAGGATACCAATGCTATTCTGTCCAATATTTCTTTTTTAAATTAAATAGGCTTTCAGTATCATTAATTGTACTGTACGTTTGCCGTATATGTTTGTTTTGGTATTAATTGCTTTAATTTTAATGGATGTGGCTGAATAGATTTGACAAAATTGCATACAAATTTTATGTGCACTTATTAGTATTAATATTCAATCATTCATTTATAAAAACATGTACACACTATAAAAAAAATAGTGCAAATGACTTTACTGTTATTACTTCCATCTGCATTTCATTCATAAACAAATTTGCCATTAAAATGTCTTTCATAGGCAAAATTGGCCATTTATTGATAAATAAGAGTCCCGCAATTAGAATTAAACCTGATCACCTGGGACAGTTTGGATGTCTCTAAAGTTGCACAAGTTTTAGATGCTGTCAGTATGTTGATTTTGTACATTTCAGTGTCTATCCAAACGTATGGAAATGTACAAGTACACTTCACACACAAATACAAAGATCACTCTCGGAAATACTTCTATATTATTATTAAGTAGTGTTTACACTGAAAAAATGCAATGAGACGTGCACTATGCGTATAAGTGCACTTGTTAAAATGGCAAAATAATATGTATAAGTCACATTTGAGCACTTGTTTTAAACTTGGCCTCAGGTTAGCTAACACGCTAAAGCTAGCAGGAACACCAAACACAAAGCCATGGGGATTAAAATGCCATTTCCCTCAAATGAGGATAAGTGTACTTGTTAAGATGGCAAGATAATATGTAAAAGTCATATTTGGGCACTTGGATTAAACTTGGCGTCAGGTTAGCTAGCATGCTAAAGCTAGCAGCAACACTAGTTTTAGTACTAGTGTTCATACTGAAAAATTCAATGAGGTGTGTACTATGAGTATAAATGTATTTGTTAAGATGGCAAGATAATATGTAAAAGTCATATTTGGGCACTTATTGTATTAAACTTGGCCTCAGGTTAGCTAACATGCTAAAGTTAGCAGCAACACTAGTTTTAGTACTAGTGTTCATACTGAAAAATTCAATGAGGTGTGTACTATGAGTATAAGTGTACTTGTTAAGATGGCAAAATAATGTACAAGTCACATTTGGGCACTTGTTTTAAACTTGGCCTCAGGTTAGCTAACACGCTAAAGCTAGCAGCAATACCAAACACAAAGCCATGGGGATTAAAATGCCATTTCCCTCAAATAAGCATATGAAACTATGCTTAATATGTTACATATTGGCAAGTGCATAGGTTGTAGTGTATAGTACAGACTCCTCTGTGACTTCTATCTACTTATTTCCTTCACTCTGTTCATCTTCTCAATCAACATTGAAATTGTATTCGTCATCTAACTAGCCGTCAGTCAGATAAGTCACATTTCATTCTCTCCGACAACTGTGGCGCGTTGCGTGCCTGCGGGCTGTGACTGCAGGGCCTGCTAACCACTTTTCTTATCTCTCCAACTGTGCTGCCGTCATCCAATGGGATCGCCTCAAACCATTGGCATCCACTTCTCCAACTCTCCAGTCAATTACCCAGCTCCTGATTTATTCAAAGAGGACACCATTGTTATGGATTAAAATTTAATTGCTGGTTTTGCAGGCTTATCCCAGAATGTAACCAATATTGCCCAACCTTGAGAGTGTTCTCAGATAGAACAGTGTGTTCATTCTTGGGTGCAATGGCTCCATTTCATAGAAGCTGTTGATTAGGACAAGGTGGAAGACCGCTCTTTCAAAAAATGTGGCTGAAAGCAAGCCGCAAATTTGCCCCCGCTGTTTTTCTGAGAATTTTAATGGCTTTCTCAAACAGGGGAAAATACAAAAAAAAAGAGTTTTCAATGATGTGTAGAACTGGAACTGGTGGTTAATAATAGCGCAATAATGTGTTGTGAATGTCTCCTTCATTGGTCATGCTTACCAGCAAATCTTAAGAGGGTGGATTTGAATATCTGCTTTTTGTCAAGAGTGAATCTTAAGGTGCTTCTTAAGGAGGAACGAGATGCTGAGTTAATTAAAGGGTTCATCCAGTTCATGATCCCTTCTAATCCACCCTGACAAAAGACTGAATGAATGAATGAATGAACGAACCATTTAAGGAGCAACAGCAATATAAAATAACAGTATGCCTATATAATCAGATGACAATGATATACATGGTAGACCTACATATGATACAGCCATCTTTATACATTAGGCTTACTTTTATACATACTTTTCACTATTTGCGTTACTCGTACATTATTATGCCAGTAGGGGGTGACAAGTGATCGTCATTATGAGATTAAACGATTCATTCAAAATACTGATTCATTCAAGAATAACTTTATAAATGAGTCAATGAATCAAAAACGCGTTAATTTAGGAATGAATCAATGAAACAGGAGTAAGGGCCGTACACAGAACTCGTTTTTTCCATTTCACTGCGCTGCTTTTCCATTGCTTTACTATGTAAAGATGGACATGTACATGTTTGTTCAGCTTTTATAAAACGAGTATCAAGAGTTTGCTTTTCTCGTTCTACTGACCTGCATCTCGCATTTTTAACCGTTCTGTATGAATGGTCCGTTGCTGAATCATTTACTCAACTGATTTGTTAAAAAAACAGAATCATTAAAGAACCAAAACAACACTTGTTGCTTGTTTCTTTATTTGTAACAAAGAAACTGGCAATATTGTATCTCAAATGTACGTTACTCAAGATTACAATTCTTGCAACCAAATATGATGATTGTATTATAATTGTGTTTTGCTACAAAAATAAATATCTCACAAGCATCACAGACACGCTGTCAATCGTTCTTTACCAGTTCATTTAAATGAAATGTCCAAATGAACCGATTCACTAAATGAATTGGACTTGCTTCGTATAAGAGAAAAAAATCAGCATCAACCAAAATGTATCTCAATTACTGGCGTGAAAAACAGATAACTACATAGGTTTAATGGAAGTCTTTGAGACTTAATCGTGAGGTAAGAGCTTGTGTTTTTTTTCCTGCATGGGTCAGCAGCAAGTAAATGCAGGCGTGAGAATTAATGATCTATTGGCCTATAAACATTTTGTGATACATTATTATTGCTTGCTTAGAGAGCGACCAACTTCACTGTGTTGTTATTCAAATGCCTCACCGGCACCATGGACCATCTCTAAATTAAATGACATACGATAAATAGCTGCATAAGCAAATTGCAACGGTGCCAACCTTAATAGGCATTTTAAAATGACCATTGGCTACAAAATAAAGCCAGGTACAAAATAAAGTTTTGAGGACAGGCCTAGCTTAGGCTGTACTGAAACAGTAGGCATACATCTCATCTTTTATATGCCATTACAATAACCGTGTTCGCTTGCCGAAATCTGTATTCATAACATCTGACAACATTCGTAATATTACATAAAATATCCAAAGCTTATTGGACCGATGTGATTTAAAACCTGCTCACATTTGCCTATGGTTGTTCAAATGCTTTTTAGATACGAGGCTCCTGCTCTGGCAGATTAGTGTTGAGCAAAATCTTAAGAGTAGACGGGTAGAATGAAGAATGTGGTGATACCTCCCTTGACATTTCATCAGTATCTTTGACATTTTGAGAGGTGTGAAGATTCCCGCCGTGTTCATCATGTGTACGGTCAGTGCCGGGCCATTCCCGAATTCCTCACGGACTTTTTCAACCTCTCAGGCATAAAATCCTGCTGTGTTTTTACGGACTTTAATCTCATGGGGAGCGTTCACAACATGTTTTACAGTTTCACTGCGCTTGTTTTCCTTTTTTTTTTATGTTAAAAAAAATGCGCCAGGCTAACGTCTGACCGTTGGGATAACAATTTATGCCGCGCTTTTAGAACGCTGTGTAAAAATTGGCGAAGAAAAAAACTCCAGCCGTTGCGTTACAATTCCATCGCATTTCTAAAAAGTTCAGTGTAGATAAAGACCTTATTGTGCTTCTTTATGAATATTAGAATGGTTTTCTTTTATGGTCATCAATCAAATGTTGGACAGCTAAAATTAAACTTACCCCAGGTTCATCTAATATCCAATATTTGGATATTAAAAACGCAAGATATTTTAAAGACCTATAGTGAAGTTTTACCTTTTATAAATTTGTGTTTCCTTGCATGAGAATTACATAATTGATTATATTTACCACAAGATTTATATTTTTGCTATTTTATGCTATTTTTGATAATGTTACAGAAGACTTAAATCTTTATAAATGCTGTTCTTTTGAACACTCTATTCTTTAAAGAATCCTGAAAAATAAAATGTATCGGTTTCCACAAAAATATTAAGCAGCACAACTGTTTTCTACATTGATAATAATAAGAAATGTTTCTCAGCACCAAATCAGCATATTAGAATGATTTCTGAAGGATCATGTGACACTGAAGACTGGAGTAATGATGCTGAAAATCCAGTTTACTCCTTGGAAAGTAATCATTTAAAATTCTTATTAATTTGTGAAAACCAAACAATCAGGAAGTAGCAAGAGAGCATCTCAATTTAGCAAGTGATCTGTAATTTTTTTGATATATTAAATCACCTTATTTCAAGACACTGTAACATTACGATAACGTTTTTGCAAAGTGGTTGGCAGATACATTTCAAAATAATGTGCGTTTGGAGAGCAACCATGTTCTTGCGATGACGAATATTGGACAGAGCTGTCTGGGAAACTGGAAATGACAAAGAGGGTTAAAACAGAGGTTAATTGCAGAAACCCACAATTTACAACCGTCCAACAGAATTATTAAATCTATATGAACGCCCGGCCCTAAATGTCTCCTTTGGGTCACTTTCTTAAACATATTCCTGGAAAGAATGGAAAATTTAATGGACTAAGCTGAGATTCAGTCTAAATGCGATGTGAAGGATATATTTTACAGATGGGCGATGACAACCTAAACCTCTTTTTTTTCGCTTTTAGAAAGAGGAATGAGATCTCTAGGGAGGATATGTTTGGTGAATTATAAAGGCTCCTCTAACATGTCACCTCCTCACTGGCTGCCGACCAGGCAAAGCCAACTGGAAGCAACAGATAAGAAGCCAGAAATATGTCAGAAGGATTTCCACAGAGAGAGAGGGAGAGCGAGTGTGAAAGCAATAGAGCGAGAGAGAGAGAGAAAAAGAGAGAGATATGAACGAGTAAAGAGGTGCAGTTAGAGTTTGAGGGAGTCAAACAGGCAGGACACAAAGGTAAAATCAATGTCCCCTTTAAGCCATAATCGATAGTCTTCACTGCGTAAAACACAAGAAAGAGAAAAGGAAATCAGCGCTTTAGTGTTCCCATTCATTATGGTGCAGTCGCACACACACACATATATATATATACGCACCCAGCACATTCACCAATGCCATTATTTATAACTGTCACATTGTAAAACACAAACTGTGTGGTGAATTTATGGTTTACCTCCTGCAGCGACCTCAGCCAGGAAGCGGATGCAGAAGGAGACCGAAGCTGGATTTTTGGTGACATGTAGGGCCCTTTGAAGATCAAACGCTTTCAGAGGGAGTATCGGGGCCCCTTGGTCGAGCGTAATTAAAACCTGGGTGAGATAGACATGCGCCAGAGCGATAATGAGATGAGGCTGCTTCTCTGCTAATCCTCCCTAATTATGTTTAGCCATAAGGTCGGGCTTCCACAAACAACAAGCATTGCCCTCTAGAAGATCACATACCAGAGGTTTCTTGAGCAGAGGATCGAAGGTGCGTCTTATTGTTCATCTAGGACATGATCCCTGCATTTAATTCCTGACCTCAAGCATTTTCAAAGTACATGTCAGATCCATATGCAAATGCAGTTTCCACAGGTTTTTTGAGCTGACAAAATTATATAGGCGAGGCCGGGGCTAGTTGTCACCATTTCTAAATTGCCTTTATATTTCAATGTGGTTTTACATCTCAAAATTGCAACCTTGTTTCTTGTAATTGTGACTTCATAGCTCAGAATTGTAACTTTATTTCTCATAAGTGACTTTCAATCTTGACAACTCTCAAGTATGGACTTGCTACTGCTAATAGATATACAAACACGCTGCTGTGAGCATGTAAGATATGCTGCTGCTGTATAAATAGACATAAATCCCGTAGCAGATCTAGGCAGGTGGAGCTGGGGAGGTGGAGGGTTTCATAGTAAATCTGACCAGTTTACAGCAAACACTGAACCAGATTATTTAAAGGGGTGGTTGATTTCACTTTTTTAACTTTAGTTAGTGTGTAATGTTGCTGTTAGAGCATAAACAACATCTGCAAAGTTACAACGCTCAAAGTTGAATGCAAAGGGATATTTTCTATAAAGAATTTGTATATCTCAGATTTGCAGCTTAATTTCTAATAATCAATGTTATATCTCACAATTTTAACTTTCTCATAAATTACTTTATAGCTCACAAATGCAACTTTATTTCTCATAATTGGGAATGTATATCTCACAATGTGGCTTTACTAAAATCGTATAGGTCCTAAGGTAGTCTGTGTGACAACTAGCCCCTTTGTCTCATACCAATACAAGACACATGCTTTCAACAGCATTAGCATTTCACACAATAGCATCATGCAACAGCACATGGTTTACAAGTCGAAAAACTAATGCTTTTTGATGATTTAATTGCTAGCTTTTCTTGTAAATGCTAGCCAGTAAATGTGTCAGCATTACCATGAAATCAAGTGGAAATGAGTCGACCATTTACAGTGAATGTCAGCCAATCAGCAAGCCCTGTTCAGAATAAGCCCTATACCCACAATCAGTGACATTTCAACACTGCAAAAAGCATGTCTGTACAAATGTCAATAGTTAAATTTTTACCGTAGCACAGAAATGTGTTCAGGAGGTACACAATGAACTTGACAAGGCCCAATTGCAAATTGCATGATGGGTAGATATTCGGTCTGTGCGCAAACACACACATGCATGCAAACAAACAGTTTTATCTTGCTAAAGGCTCTAGTGAGGTAACTAAGTTCCATAATAGCCGTCCAGAGCTTCATTTTCAACCTGGCAATCAGTGCCCTCTCCTGGAAGAGTAAAGATCCACAATTATACGAACAACAAAATAAAAACTGTTGCATTCTATAATAGGAAATTACATCAGAATGCCATTGTGGGTTATGAGTGGTAAGAAAATGCTTAGCGGCCCACACTGGATGAAGATAGATGGTTTATTGAGAGCGCACAGCGCTCCTTAATGAGATCCCACCCCTGCCTCTCAGTCTTTCACCTTCCGTCGTGAGGTGATGTGTGAGGAGACGGTAATAAAAGCCGAAGTACCTGCTCCTGCAGGGCGGGCCCTTTTCCCCCATCCGCTTCCCTGCAGGCCGGCCGGCCTCCGAGCCTCTGCCTCATTTCATCCAGCCCTGTCTCCAATCAAAATCCAATCCCCTCTGTGGGCTACCACAGTCCCAGCGGAACCGCAGTAGAGCTTGCAAAGTCATTCTGAAGATGGTAGAAGGGCAGAACTCTGGGATGAAACTGTCCTTATCTCCCAGCACTGCAGTTTCTATTGTAAAAAAAAAAAAAAATCTAAATTAATTTATAATAGATCAAATTAATTTAAATAAATTACATAATAAATAAAATAAAGAGTAAAAAGGGTATAGAGTATAAAATAGATTTTACATTTACATTTTTTTATAAAGTGACAATAGCAGCTATTTACACTACTGTGATGGGAAAAGGGAGAAGAGCGAGTTCGGTAAAAGTCGATTATGTCAAAAGCTTCTTCCGCGTTGTGTGGTGGGCGTCTTTTTTAATCTTGTGTGGCTCAACCAGACATTGGTGTGCGGAGTTAGTGTTAATAGCCTTTGCCAACAAGGCTATTTACACTTAGTGAATCATATGAATTATCTCTATCTATCTATCTATCTATTTAAAATTTGTAAATTACTTAATTACTATATATATATATATATATATATATATATATATATATATATATATATATATATATATATATACACTACCAGTCAAAAGTTTGGACAGATTGGTAAGATTTTTAATGTTAGAAAGAATAATAGAAAGTTCAAAAGAACAGCATTTATCTGAAATACAAAGCTCTTGTAACATTATACACTACCGTTCAAAAGTTTAGGGTCAGTAAGAATTTTTATTTTTTTGAAAAGAAATTAATACTTTTATTCAGCAAGGATGCATTAAATCGATCAAAAGTGACAGTAAAGACATTTATAATGTTACAAAAGATTATATTTCAAATAAATGCTGTTCTTTTGAACTTTCTAATTATCAAAGATTCCTAAAAAATAAATGTTGTACACAAATATTTTGTACAATTGTACACAATAAATGTTTCCTGAGCATCAGATCAGCATATTAGAATGATTTCTGAAGGATCATGTGACACTGAAGACTGGAGTAATGATGCTGAAAATTCAGCTTTGATCACAGGAATAAATTACTTTATAAAATATATTCAAACAGAAAACAGTTATTTTAAATTGTAATAATATTTCACAATATTACTGTTTTTACTGTATTTTTAATTAAATAAATGCAGCCTTGGTGAGCAGACAAAACTATGATACTTAAAATTTGCGTGATTTCCCTTTTAAGCACATTAGGAAGAAAAGCTTGTATACAGAACACTGAAGGTAAGGTTTTGTCATTATATATTTACACTTGCACATCCTCTTATTATACAGTGACAATACAGTTACAGCATCACCACAGCTATCATTTCGCTCATCAGCATCAGCTGGATTTGATCAATACGTGTCATGTGACTCATATACCTCTGAATCCATCTCACCATTCAATTCAAATTGCTCCTTCGCATCTGATTCTTTTTTAGCATACGGCATAACATATCCTCACTTTCTCTCCTTTTTTGCCTCTGCAATGACAGCTTATACAGAGTGGCACAGTACCATTAGCTGTCAAACACAGAAGGAAACAAAGCTTTTCTCCACCAGAGTACTAGAGGAAAAAAAATCAGCACAGCTTAGCCTATGATTTAGACCATGGGTAACAACACTGACAGTTGGACAACATGCACAAGCTTCACTACCAGGAAGAGCGATGGATGACAGCGAACTGAAAACGTCAATTGTTCATACTCCGAATTTCACAAAAAAAAACACACAACCTGGAGCAAGCTGGAATACACAGAAAGCGGAGACACAAATATATCTCAACTGCTCATTCTAAGCTCCAAAAGGACGCAGAAACACCATAAAAGTGCTCCATATGATTCATGCAATGTATTCAAAGAGTCATAGCTTTGTGTGAGGAACAGTGTTGTGTTGTGAACAAATCATTATTTTGAGTCGAATCTTTTCAGTGAACCAGTTGATTCATTTCAGAAATGAATTATTTCTTGAGTTCAACTCACTTGCTCAACAGTTTGGTCACTCACTGGAGAAAACTATTAGTGAACAACGACTTCAATTTCAGTCTGTTCATCCCACTGTAAAACATCACACATTCTTGTTGTATGTAGGTGTTAAAAAATTAGTTTGAAATGAAAATCACCCCAAGTAAAATAAAGGCCTTCTGAAGCGAAGCGATGTGTTTGTGTAAGAAGTTATAAAGTAAAATAACTAGATTCCTCCAGACCGCCTTCCATATTCAAGTTACGAAAAAAGTGTAACGCCTCTCGCGCTGTTCAAAATGCTTACTCTGCATCCTATACCTTCCGTATTCAAGTTACGAAGAAAGTGTAACGCCTCTCGCAGTTCAAAATGCTTATGCTGAGTCCTACGCCTTTCGTATTCAAGTTACGAAGAAAGTGTAAAGCCTCGCAGTTCAAACCGCTTACGCTACGTCCTACGCCTTTCGTATTCAAGTTACGAAGAAAGTGTAAAGCCTCGCAGTTCAAACCGCTTACGCTACGTCCTACGCCTTTCGTATTCAAGTTACAAAGAAAGTGTAAAGCCTCGCAGTTCAAACCGCTTACGCTGAGTCCTACGCCTTTCGTATTCAAGTTACGAAGAAAGTGTAACGCCTCTCGCAGTTCAAAACGCTTACGCTGAGTCCTACGCCTTTCGTATTCAAGTTACGAAGAAAGTGTAAAGCCTCTCGCAGTTCAAACCGCTTACGCTACGTCCTACGCCTTCCGTATTCAAGTTACGAAGAAAGTGTAAAGCCTCTCGCAGTTCAAACCGCTTACGCTGAGTCCTACGCCTTCCGTATTCAAGTTACGAAGAAAGTGTAACGCCTCTCGCAGTTCAAACCGCTTACGCTGAGTCCTACGCCTTCCGTATTCAAGTTACGAAGAAAGTGTAACGCCTCTCGCAGTTCAAACCGCTTACGCTGAGTCCTACGCCTTTCGTATTCAAGTTACGAAGAAAGTGTAAAGCCTCTCGCAGTTCAAAACGCTTACGCTGAGTCCTACGCCTTCCATATTCAAGTTACAAAGAAAGTGTAACGCCTCTCGCAGTTCAAATCACTTACGTTGCGTCCTACGCCTTCCATATTCAAGTTACGAAGAAAGTGTAATGCCTCTCGCATTTCAAAATGCTTATGCTACGTCCTACGTCTTCTGTATTCAAATTACAAAGAAAGTGTAACGCCTCTCGCATTTCAAAACGCTTACGCTACGTCCTACGCTTTCCGTATTCAACTTACGAAGAAAGTTTAAAGCCTCTCGCAGTTCAAAATACTTATGCTATGTCCTACGCCTTAGGTATTCAACTTATGAAGGAAGTGTAACACAACGTTAGTTACGCTTTTTGTAAGTTGAATACGGAAGGCGGTCTGGCGGAAGCTAGATTTGACTCTATAACTTGATAAATATGATTAAATATTTATTATTTCATTATAATTAAATTATAATTTCAGTTGCATGAGAAAGTCTTCAATATTCCTCCTTTTGTGTTTCATAGAAAAAAAAAGTCATACAGTTTTCATTTTTGTTTGAACTTTCCCTTTAAAAGACCTGTTTTCCAAAAGCCATCATGACTTTTGACAACGAAGCGAAGGTCTGCATATATTGCTGTATTCAGGAATAACCTCTCTATTTGAGCCAAATTAAATAAGGAGACATGCGGGAAACGGTAATCAGGTTTGATGTTGATTTAAGCCATTCTAAAAAGTGCCCTTCATTCTGTATGCCCTTGATTTTGGAGGGCACTCAGATCGCCCATCTCAGCATCTTATTCTGATTGGTAATTAGATAAAGGACATGCGGTTGATTGGTTGTAAATTCAGCTTGGATTATTCATTTGAGGAGAAACAGCGCAAAGCAGAAAACAACAGGTTTAGGCCTATTTATTAAAAACATGTCAAGTTTTAATTCCGCATTTCACTTCCATGGACAGAGGCAGCAGAGAACAGATTGTGAGTGTTCGCTGGATATTACTCACAGTGGCCCAAGCCTTGTTTTGAGCAATACTGCATGATGTTAATAGCAGCCCTACCATGCATATGTTCCTTGCATAAATATATTCCTCCCCTTGACAAACCAGGGAAGCAGTGCCAAGCTTTACGATATCTCAGTCACAACTCAACTCAGCAAGATGCTGAAAAGTTTCAGCGAGGCAGCTGTCCAAGACACTTTACAGTGTGCATCAAATCAGAGAACATTATTAAGGGAAGGATCATGGTTTGGTCAGTGCCGTCTCTGTCCGTGATGCTGAAATACAGAATAACATCTTTAACTAAATATGTTAGCTATCTAAAGCAGACTTTGGCCATTTAAACAGGACAACAGCAAAAAAAAAAAAGTCCTTTAACGCAAAGCTATTTGATTTGATTCGGTGAACATTCAACATTCAAATCAATTTTTCCTAGAACTGCATAGCTCAAACCCAATCTGCGATGACCTGAAGTTTGAATAATTTAGAGTACCATGAAGTAGGAGATATAAAAACTTCCACTTGACCAAAACCTTGATCAAATCACATGGATCTAAGCAAACTTAAACATCGCGTTCAAGAGTGTCGAGCTTGCATTTTCTTTTAAACATCCAGCTTATGAATTGTTGATGAACGTCAAGCAGCTGCTGGACAAAATGATGTCTGAGTGAAGTGATTTTGCCATGACTGCTGGTTTTGTTCAGTGAAATAAATAATTCTGCACATGATCTTATTGTCCAGGGCTGGATTTCCCAATAACGTTGTCCCTTAAGACAACTCTTAACCTTAACTGAAGATATACCGTTTCTAGGTGTGTTCCCCGAACTATCCCTTAGGAGGTTGTTTAAGGTATAGCTTCTTAAGTGCGACGTTACCAGGTGCTGTCCATGGCGGCGGTGCTGAATTGGTCGATGGCTCAAGAATCGATAATTCACTCTATACAGGGGCTGCTTCACTGCTTTATGTGAGAAATCAGTGTTCTTTATAAAAAGAAGCACTTCAGAAGTAGAAATTGCATTTATCAGGACTCATGGGATGTTATAAAAGTAATCCAAATTGCAAACTAAATCTATATTGTAATTTATCTATATTCGGGGGGTGCGGCCTGCTGAAAAAAACAGCATATGCTGGTTAAGGTAGGTTTTGGAGCTGGTATGCTGGTTTGAGCTGGTTTATGCTGGTCAAGTGCTGGTCCTATGCTCTAAATAAAAAATAAAAAAGGTTTTTTATCTTGCAATTCTTGCAAATATTTTGTTATTTGTGGCTCTTAAAAAGGTTCTTAAGGAAGCTTATTTCTACCACTAAATAAAAAATAGAAAATGTAATTATGACTTTTTATCTCACAATTGCGACTTTTTATCTCACAATTCTGACTTTTTTTCTCACAATTGCAAGATATAAAATCGCATTTGCGAGTTATGTCAGAATTGTGATATAAACTCGCAATTGCGAATTATAAAGTCAGAATTGCGAGATATAAACTCACAATTCTGACCTTTTTCTCAGAATTGTTTATATCTCGCAATTCTGACTTTATAACACACAACTGCAATTTATAAAGTCAGAATTGTGAGTTAAAAAGAAGAGAAAATTGGACTTTATAACACGCCATTGCGAGTTTATATCTCACAATTGCGAGAAAAAAAGTCAAAATTGAGAGAAAGATCAGAATTTCGAGTTTATATCTTGCAAATGTGAGTTTATAACTCGCAATTCTGACTTTATAAATCGCAAATGCGATTTTATATCTTGCAATTGTGAGATAAAAAGTCATAATTACATTTTCTATTTTTCATTTAGTGGTAGAAACAAGCTTCCTTAAGAACCTTTTTAAGAGCCACAAATAACAAAATATATATATTTGATATATTATTACACCAAAATTTTAGATACCAATGAAAATTCACAATTCTGTATTCCAGTTTCGATACCACTAAATCTACTAGCCTAACTAATATACATTTAAAACATTATATGCACCGCTGGCCTGTCAACTGTCCCGAGTGTCATTCACGTTTGTTTGCGTTCATGTTCTCAGAACATCAACCATGCTGAGGTGTAATTTATTATGGAATATATTACTTTAAAAAATGTCATTTATATAAAATACAGTAAATAAAATGATTAATTATACTATGGCAAGACCAGACAAACATTCCTTCACTCATCTTGTGTTATGTAACCGCGTGAGCCTGTGGCTCAAATGCAAACCCGATGACCAGCTGCAGTAATATGATAATGATTCTCTTTCGGCACATAGATGAGTCACGCGAGCCGCGTTCGCACACAGACGTGAGGTTTGGCTGCAGGTGGTCTGTCTCAACACATCACCTCATGCAGCACGCCTGTCATAATGTCTGCAGACAGGTGTGTGTAGGACACAATCCAGTCTTGTAAATAGTACAATTACAGTCAAACAGAGAACTGTGTGACGGCACACGAGACTTTGAGCCAGAAAAAGAATGAGAAAGTATGATTATACTTGAAAGTTCGGTCTGTTCATAGCATTTAAGACCTTTTCATGGCTATTTGTGGCTGTCCGTTGCAGTATGTTTACATTATACAACATTGTCGCAGTGGGTGTAGGTGAACTTTGATTTTTGCTGTATACAATAATCCCTGTCAGATGTGTCTTGCATTTGTTCTGTTCCTTTAAACCCTCCTGTCAATGCATGCTTTTCATTTCTGCCACATGTGCAAAACATTTGAACGAAGCACCACAATGGCTTTACAGCCTCTCCTTCAGTTGCAGAGTGTCATTGGCCCTGTGTCAGCAGTGCATTGTGGGAAAATACAGTCCCAGCTCTAATTCTAATTCCCATTTCTGAATGCATGAATAGCCTACCTGTTATCTGCATTGTTTAATTGTACATAAATATTCCTGAAGACAACTTACAGTGCAAAATGCCGCATCTCCCTCACCTTCAGGTTGACAGGGGATATGGAAGACGCTGAGGACAGGTAGCAGCTGTATTTTATTAGCCGCGGTGCCTTCGGGGAGCTGACTACACTGTAAGTTTGTCATGCAGGATTGATGACTCTTTTCTATCTGGAAAAATATTTAAATAAGATGCTGTAATCCCTAAGGATGCGACGGCCACAATGAGCTTTAATACTGCCTGCGGTTTTCGGCTTCTGATATGAGCTTCATTCATTTTTAGAGTTTACTTGCTTATTTATTTACTTCCCCTGTCATATCTTTTTAAGCGCCGAATCGACGGATACCTTGGGCCAGAACACTTTAATTAAGAGCCCTGCTATAAATCACAATTTTAGGATTGTTTTTGCTTTTTTTTTCACAAGCATTGCAGGTGAAACTTTACAAAGGCAGATTTTTGCAATGCAAACATCTGTAAAGTGAAGTTTCATTCAGTCGGCCTTTATTCCATAGACTTCCAACAGCTTTCAGTTGCCATAGTGACAGTGAGAGCTCTCCGAAGAATCGAGATCCTGAAATGTATGAGGAATGTTTGCATTTTTACCATCCCTTTGCCACAGACATTATGTCTTTAAAACAATAATGATCGGTGTCTCGGAAACTCTCATCTCAGGGGTTTTTGAGGAAATGATGAGGAGGAAAAAGAAAATACATCTTTCACGAACTGTAATGTAGCATTATAGAAATTTGAAGAAATTTTGTTTCTTCAGGGTAATATACAAGTCATTTTCACTATGTACATTATCCTTTACATATAAAAATGTATAAATATATATTGTAAATAAATGTTATACATATTAAAATAAGTTATTAAATTATTTTAAATGAAATGAAATAATTATTTATAATTGTGTATATATATAATTTATTTATATAATTTAATAAATAATTATATATAATTAAATAAATTCTATATATTTATTTACAATATATATATATGTATACATACACACACAAATATTATAAATAAATGTTATACATATTAAAATAAATTATTACATTATTTTAAATTAAATAATTATAACTGTATATATATAATTTATTTATATAATTTAATAAATAATTATATATAATTAAATAAACAATCAATATATAATTTTATATATTTATTTATGATATACACATATATACACACACACAAATATTATAAATAAATGTTATACATATTAAAATAAATTATTAAATTATTTAAAATATATGTATACTTATTTATAACTGTGTTATATATATAATTTATTTACATAATTTAATAAATAATTACACATATAATTATATATATATATATATATATATATATATATATATATATATATATACACACACACAAATATTATAAATGTTATACATATTTATTTAAAATAATTTAATAATTTATTTTAATATTATAAATAACATATATATGTATGTATGTGTGTGTGTGTGTGTGTGTGTGTGAATAAATATCTTATATATGATTTCAGTCCAAATGCCATTCTTACGTTTCTTTTGCGTTTTGTTCAGTTACCTCATTTAAGAAGAATGGACGATAAACCTTCTCGGAATGAAATTGGGGAAAATATACAGAGCCAATTTCCCTTTTTATTGTGACTAGTAAATCATGTGGCACATTTTCCCACTGTGGCTAGTGAGGCATGTAGTCATGTGTTTGTTGATTGCTGGTCTCAAGGATAAACCATTATTCTTTGCCTCTGATGTTGTGAATGATCTGTCGACTTCTGTTTTTCTCTTCCCAGAAAGAGAACGGGAGGGTAAGACAGGAAAGGAAAGCACATTTCCTTTTCTTCTCCCCCACTTTGTTTTATGATACCTCTTGATTTATGAAGAGTGGGTCATCACTGATTGAGATGAGCATTTGTGGTGCAAGAATTATGGACTGTTCTCTTACCCAACTCCAATTCTTCCACCTCTTCTACAGGATGATCCAATTTTCAAATCCAGCTCTGTCCCACACATGAAGCTCATTTCCCAAAACCTTTGCTGATGCCAAAGATATCTACAACATATTTGCAGAAATTTATGGGCATTTTGTGGAGGAAGAAATCACATGATCAAACCTCAAAAGTCTGACTTATGATTTGTTTTTTTCTAGATTTCCCAAATCTGCATAACCAATCAAGGTACCTAACAGTGACCAGTTTCAGCTCAGTGTAAGAAGGGATTAGCCTACAAAGTCTACATTTTCTGCATCTTACTGAAAGAAGCCTCCTGTAAACAGTGGGTAATGATTTGTTGCTATTCTAGAGAAGAATTATCAATAAATAATGATTTCTTGGTGTCAATAATGAAATGGCAACTGATTAACATGTTAATGTGACTATACAAATGTCAATGGAGAAATGACACTTGGATCATAGAGCCATTGATAAAATGTAGGAATATTAAGTAATGAAAAAATCAATTATGGAAAATGAGCTTTCCAAACTGAATACTTACAATCATATAAGAAAAATCCTGTTAAATTTCTGGCTAAAACAAATAAATAAAAGCTGCGGTTTTCATACTGTAAAAAAGAATTGTTGGTTTAACTTAAAAAAGTAAGTTACCTGGTTGCCTTAACATTTTGAGTTCATTGAAATTAAAAATTTGAGTTAATACAATATAGGCGATTGATTTAATCAACAGAAACTCAAAATATTATGTTATCTGAACCACATTATTTAAGTTGATTTGACAAAAGGAAAAATGCTGTGATAACAAATCATAAAAATAATTTTTTACAGGGAAATTTCAGGATGGCATTTGGTGTTTTTTTTTTTTGTTTTTTGTTTTTTTTGGTAAACATATGGGTCAATGATGTGACGGGTCATTTTTATGTTCAAAGGCCTTAATAAAAAACAAAGATATGACATCCAAAGTATGTAAGGTACTACAACCAGATCTCTTTTATTTAATCCAAAAGGTTTTAATTATATTTTGCTACATATAAAGGTATTTTAAAGATTTTGAAGTGTCAAAAGGTCATTCGGTTTAACCGTCCAAAGGCCAATACAGCCATTTCATTTGTGATTAAAATATCTTAAAATGTAATAAATGTATATATTTTTGATTCTGGCATGATTTTATTACATCATATATCAACATAGTGCAAAATGGTATTAAAATTATGTGTAGAAGTCATTGCTTTGTTATGAGAAAGAATGTCCGGAAAAATGAATTTCATTGATGTCATTCGGAGTAACCAATATAAAGGGACCATTTTGGATCAAGTCATGCAGTCAATATCAGACACCTGCAAAGCACCACATGGTCATGAAGCAAAGTAACTAACTCTCTGTAAACTATTTAAAAAATTAATGTTTTCACTTGCTCATACGCATATCCCGAAACATCAGGTCATTCGGTACAACCGCTATAAAACATGGAAAATGTTGTAATATTTTAAAAACTTGTACTTAATATAAAATGTTTGATTGTCCTTTTGCTAGCTAGCTAGATATCAGCCTGTTAGCGTTGTTTGAAAATATTGTCATTCGGTATAACCAAAAGTGTCATTCGGTAAAACCGAAATTTTGGTTAAACCGAATGACTTTTTTGGTGACAAATTTTGTCCATCTTATAAAAAATGACAAAACCAGTGTTAATTGATTATAAAAACCACATAATTTCATTTAAAATTATAACTTCAATTACAAAATTATAATTTCATTCATACTAAAACTTCAAATCTCCATTAGGTTTTTTTACACTTTTAAAAACCTTATTCGTCAATGACACATATATCATTAACGGATATTATATAATGATAATTTTCTTAAACAACTAAAATCTGCTTTGTGCTTTAAAAATGTACTGAAAACCACAAAAATAAAAAAATTGTTTTTATAATACATCTAGATTGCAATATATAAAATGAATTAATATGCATAACTGATATTAAAAATTAAACGAAACCTAGATTTGTAAAACTAGAAATGTAAAACAGATTTTTACCTTAAACTATTGTAATTTATACTTTTTACTAATAGTAAACAATTTTTCATTATTTTACAGTAAAAATACATGTATTCTCTTGTTGAATCATACAGTATATAATCTTTAACAATACATTTTTAAGACTACTTTTCAGCTAAAATTCAATTTTTACAGTGACTTTTAACACACTGTACCAATGCTCCAGTAAAAACACAGGAATATCAGGTAAATCTTTTAAACTCATTCTCCATGTTTTTCACCCTTCGCTGCAGCACATTTTTATTTTTCCTGGAACCATTAACCACAACAAGCCCACATCAGCTGAGAAGATAAAATAACAACAGGAACATAAAAAGAACAACAAGGGAGAACAGAACAAGTCGCCCACTTTTCATCATAATTAATATGACTAATTGTCAAACACACACACACAAGCAGATTATTTATTGGTGTAATAGTCCACCAAAAAAACAGATTGGAGTCACTGTGACCGGTGGCTGAAATGCAGGCCGTTAAAAGCTCCAGCCCTCCTGCTGCTTCTCTCAGGCCCTTGGCGGCTACCGAAGCCCCACTCAGTCCAGCAGAAGTCTACCAACATGAATCAACGGATACACAAATCTGTACTGATACGGGCCGGCTGGCAACCAAAGTGCTGTATATGAAAGCAGTGATAAAGTTTGTTACCGCTGAAGCTCAGGCTGCAGCTCTGTGGGTGGAAGAGTTACGGGGGAGATTTTTTCCTGCATTAAAGCATGAAAACAGGAATTACTACAAGATTGTGAAACTATATTGCATCAGATGGAAAAGTTTTACCTATCGTCAACTAACTAAATGTGCATCTGGGTTGTTATTATTATAAGTGAAACTAAAATCATAAAAAAACAAACATTTTACTTAAAATAAAACATTAAAAAATTTCCCATTTCCCATTTTCATGTAGTTTAACTTGTACAAAAAATAAATAAATAAAAAAACTATGGACATATTTAATAAAAAAAAAACACAAACAAAATTACTAAAACTAACTGAAATTAAAATGAAAATGGAAAATATACATTAAAATTAAATTCAAAATATTAATAAAAACTCTAATAGTATCTCAATGATAAGCTAAAATAACACTGATGTCAATAAATGAAAATCTGAATAAGATCTTAAGAGTCACTGACAATAAAGCACTAAGACACTATGAAAAGATGTAGTTAATATAATTGCATGCAAGCCTATTAATATCCTGCTTAACATATTTCATCTTAAATGTTTAAGCATGCACACTCGAGTCTTTATTTCTCAGGCTGTATCTGATGACATCTCCTCTCTTTACAATCCTCTTCAGAAACTTCTAGAACTGCATAATTGCAGCCTGGTGGTGATTATAGAGAGAGAATGTGTAGGTAAATTGCTTAACTGAGCTGATAAGAGGAACAAAGGCAATGCTTTTGGAGGTTTATTACGCTCTGCAATAATTCACTTCTGCGATTAGGTGCAGAATGAAGGCTGAGCCAGATTTTACTTTTAATCAACAGAAGGCAAGAGGAGTTTTTCGTACACACATGCATACAAAAAGGAGTTGCTAGATATGATTATATTTGTGACATGCTGCCGTTGGAAAGGAAATTGGCATGAGAGATGGGCACGCTATCAAGGATGCTTAAGACCACAGCCTCTAGTGTCAGACTAATGCACCTCTTGGGGCCAGGGTAGTGAGGTTTACCTGCACAGCTCTTTACTAGCTGGCCTCCATTACACTCACCCTCCTAAACCTCACTCCCATCCGGGTCACAGCATCAATGCAACTGTTCCTACTCGCACCCGCTCTGAGCGGGATTCAAACCTGCATCACCGGCATGAGAATGGGAAGTGGACACGCTAAAAAGGATGCTAAAGATCGTAGTCCTGTAGCATCAGTTGTTAGTTTGCCTCATGAGCCTGCTACAATCACCCTCCCAAACCTCAGTCCCATCCAGGTCACTGCACCAATGTAACTGGTCCTACTTGCACTCGCTCCGAGCGGGATTCAAAACGGCATCACCGGCATGGGAATGGGAAGTGGACAAGCTAAAAAGGATGCTAAAGGCCACAGCTATGTAGCGTCAGTTGCTAGTTTGCCTCTTGAGGACACTACACTCACCCTCCTAAACCTCACTCCCATCCGGGTCACGGCACCAATGTAACAGGTCCTACTCGCACCCGCTCCGAGCGGGATTCAAAACGGTATCACCAGCATGGGAATGGGAAGTGGACACGCTAAAAAGGATGCTAAAGACTGCAGCTATGTAGCATCAGTCGCTAGTTTGCCTCTTGAGGCTGCTACGCTCACCCTCCTAAAGCTCACTCCCATCCGGGTCACGGCACCAATGTAAGTGGTCCTACTCGCACCCGCTCCGAGCGGGATTCAAAACGGTATCACCGGCATGGGAATGGGAAGTGGACACGTTAAAAAGGATGCTAAAGACCGCAGCTATGTAGCATCAGTCGCTAGTTTGCCTCGAGGCTGCTACACTCACCCTCCTAAAGCTCACTCCCATCAGGGTCACGGCACCAATGTAACAGGTCCTACTCGTACCCGCTCCGAGCGGGATTCAAAACAGCATCACCGGCAAGGGAATGGGAAGTGGACATGCTAAAAAGGATGCTAAAGACCACAGCTATGTAGCATCAGTCGCTAGTTTGCCTCTTGAGGCTGCTACACTCACCCTCCTAAAGCTCACTCCCATCCGGGTCACGGCACCAATGTAACTGTTCCTACTCGCACCCGCTCTGAGCGGGATTCAAACCTGCATCACCGGCATGAGAATGGGAAGTGGACACGCTAAAAAGGATGCTAAAGATCGTAGCCCTGTAGCATCAGTTGTTAGTTTGCCTCATGAGCCTGCTACAATCACCCTCCTAAACCTCAGTCCCATCCAGGTCACGGCACCAATGTAACTGGTCCTACTCGCACCCGCTCCGAGCGGGATTCAAAACGGTATCACCGGCATGGGAATGGGAAGTGGACACACTAAAAAGGATGCTAAAGACCACAGCTATGTAGCATCAGTCGCTAGTTTGCCTCTTGAGGCTGCTACACTCACCCTCCTAAAGCTCACTCCCATCCGGGTCACGGCACCAATGTAACTGGTCCTGCTCACACCCGCTCCGAGCGGGATTCAAAACGGCATCACCGGCATGGGAATGGGAAGTGGACACGCTAAAAAGGATGCTAAAGACCGCAGCTATGTAACGTCAGTCACTAGTTTGCCTCTTGAGGCCGCTACACTCACCCTCCTGAAGCTCACTCCCATCCAGGTCATGGCACCAATGCAAAAGGTCCTACTCGCACCCGCTCCGAGCGGGATTCGAACCTGTGTCACTGGCATGGGAATGGGAAATGGACACGCTAAATAGGATGCTAAAGACCGCAGCTATGTAGCATCAGTCACTAGTTTGCCTCTTGAGGGCGCTACACTTACCCTACTAAACCTCACTCCCATCTCGGTCACGGCACCAATGCAACTGGTCCAACTCACACATGCTCAGAGCGGGATTCAAACCTGTGTCACTGGCATGGGAATGGGAAGTGGACACGCTAAAAAGGATGCTAAAGACCTCAGCTTTGTAGCGTCAGTCGCTAGTTCGCCTCTTGAGGACGCTACACTCACCCTTCTAAACCTCACTCCCATCCGGGTCATGGCACCAATGCAACAGGTCCTACTCACTCCTAGCAGGATTCAAACCAGCATCACCAGCATGGGAGGTGGGCGTTCCCTGTAGCATCAGTCACTAGTGCGCCTCCTGAGGTCAGGGGAGTGAGGTTTACCTGCACAGCTTTTTACTAGCTGGTCTCCATTACACTAACTATTAATATCAATAAAGAACCTTTAAGGACCATACCATTTTAAGAGAGTTCACTATGGGGAGAAATATGCTACACAGAGTTCAAGTGTTTCTGATGTTGTCAATGTCTCTCACTAGTTCTAATGTACCTAAATTATATAAAGGTCTATTTAACATTATATAAACACATATAGTGACAATTTCTGTGGCTCCTAAAGTAGATTAGACCTTGCAGATTTGCATGTAACACGATTAAAGCTAGATGGATGCAATCGGATTTCTGTCTGTCTAACCGAGTTATATTTCTGTTGCTGGGTGTAAATGCAAAGTGCAGACGTCATATATTATCCAGATATTATGAGGATATATAGACTGAAAATAACTGATTATGTCATGGGACTTTTGGATCAGCGGTGCCCTTTCTAAAAATCTACAGGTGCTCCATTTGACTGTATTTACTCAAACAATGATCCATTCAGAATGGTTTGAGGATTTTTAATCCTCTTTTAAATTGTCTGCATATTTTTTTAAATGCGATTTGTGAATTACACAAAAACTGTAAATAAGGTGTCTGGGAAAATAAGAAATAATTATACTTTCCTAAATGAAAACACAGCCTATTTTTAGGATCTTTAAGATGCTTTACTTTGTGAAAATATTTTCATGACACATTTGTTGTGCTACTTTTAATTATGAAGATTTAAATTAAATAATTTATTGACAGTAGAAGGAGAATTTAATGAGAATTACTGAGAATGATGGTAAAATAAGAAAAGAAAAAAAAGCTCAATTTTACGGAGGAAATGTGTTTAATTGTCATGAAAATAAACAAAACATCCATTTTCTTTGTGAAAATGTAGTTTTTTTATTTTTTTCTTTTGATTTTAGGGAGAAATTTTACCTTTTCATGATATTCACTCATATGTAGGTCATCGCTGCAGTGGTCTATGAACACACTAGCCATAAAATTGCTATTTTTAGCTGCAATAACATATGGCACACAACATACAGAGCTGCTAATGGATAAGTTATTATCTCCGGTCCTACAAGTCGGCAAAACATAAATAAAAAACTAAAAAACAAACCTATAAAGCCTGACAAATAATGTTTTCTAGAAAATGTTGAGAGTCGGTAGTTTCCCTAATTGTGCTTGATTGCTTGTATTGTTTCCTGTGACGTTCCACGATCTTCCATTGGATAAATGACATTAAGATCTCCCATATCAAATAAGACAAATATTATGATAAATATATCACATTTATATTCAGATGAATTTAATAGTCCAATTTATTCATCACACTCTGCCTCTGAAATCCAATGAGCTGGTTCGGTTCGTTCCAGCCACAACAAGCACTTTTCATTGTCTCACAGCACGTTTGCCGTGAAAGCCGTGCCAATTCGTCAATCAACTCCATCTCGACCGGCCGCTTCGGATTTGATTGTTTTGAGTGTTTTAATGCATCTGTCCAGGCAAATGGTGAAGAGAGAGTGACAAAACAGATTTGTGTAAATAAAGATGGAGAGTAAACGGACGTGGCAATTTTGAAATTGGGCCAGTTGCGACAGACACCAATCTTTCCTCCAGGATGGCAGCCGGGCACATCCAAAGCCTGCTTCTTATTTCCATTTCCACGCTCCTAAAATCCTGTCAGCTCCCTCACACACGCAGACAGCCCTCGCATTTCACACCGAATTTCTGTCCGGGTCTCTGGAAGCGCTCGCTCGCTCCATGCTGAGGGGGAAGAGAGAGAGAGAGAAAGAGAGCTTATCTAATCCATATTCACTGACAGAGAATTGAAAACCTAGACATAATGAGTAAACACAGATTTTGCAAATGTCTGCAGAGGAGATGTGAACTGTGATGAATGTTTGTGGCCCTCTGTGATGCATTGGACCTGCAAACATGAAAATGTGATGTCTCGCCCACCATTAGCTCAACAAATCGCCCGCCCAGAGCCCTCTGCCATGATTCATTCCACCTTTGAAAATAACACAGTTCGTGCACATGCTCTGACACGGTGAGGTGGGTTGCGGGTTTGAGTCCGGTTTGCGTTTTTTCTAGAGCTGGGTATTTATATGCATTCTTAAAATCCCCAAAACGTACATTGCAACCAGTGTCTAGTCCAAATCACAAATATATGACTCTTATGAAACACTTTAACATACAAGGTGACCAGTGCATTCTGATTCACCAACAAACGACTCTTATAAACTGTTTCTTTTTAGTGGATCAAAAACATAACCAGTGTAGTCCAATACACAAACAAATAAATATTGTGAACCGGTCCTTTTTAGTGAATCAGAAACATACACGGTGACAAGTATAATCCAATTTACGAACAAATGAGACAAATTCACCTTTTTAGTGAATTAAAAACAGTGTGACCAATGTAATCTGATTCATGAACATATGACTCTTATGAAGTGGTTCTTTTCAGTGATTAAAAATCCCACTAGTGTAAACCAATTCACAAACAAATGACTCTAATGAGCCAGGTCTTTTTTAGTGAATTAAAAACATACAAGGTGACCAGTGCAGTCTGATTCACTAACAAACGACTCTTATGAACTGGTTCTTTTTAGTGGATCAAAAACATAACCAGTGTAGACCAATACACAAACAAATAAATCTTTTGAACTGGTCCTTTTTAGTGAATAGGAAACATACAGTACAAGGTGACAAGTATAATGCAATTCACAAACAAATGAGACTTGTGAACCGGTTCTTTTTAGTGAATTAAAAACATACAGTGTGACCAATGTAATCTGACTCATGAACATATGACTCTTATGAAGTGGTTCTTTTCAGTGAATCAAAAACCAACTAGTGAAACCAATTCACAAACAACTGAGGTCTTTTTAGTGAATAAAAAACAGTGTGACTAGTGTTGTCTGATTCACAAACAATGACTCTCATAACCGTTTTTTTTTTTAAATGAATTAGAAACATACAGCATAACCAGTGTAGCCCAATTCTCGAAAGGACTCTTATTAGCTAGTTCTTTTAATAAACACTTCAAAAGTGCAATGTATAATATAATAAATGTAATAAATAATGTATAATTTAAGGGTTATTAAATTACAGAATTTTCCTTTCCTAGGTGCACACTGAAAAAATAAATAAATAAATAAAAATAATATTCAATATTTTTGTCTTGTTTTCCAGTACAAATAAATAAAAAGGTCATCAAAGTTTAATACTTATTTGGACAATCCCTAAGCCCTAAGTACGAGCAATATTGATAGTAATGCTTGCCTGACTAAAAAAACGCAACATATTGTGATAGCTGTCCATTTGATTGCAGGAGACACACACTTGCTTTCAACTGCCGGATACATGGACTCGCTTTCCTCTGGAGGCCGGAACGAGATAGATGAGAGGGCCAGCCGTACGGCAGAGATCCAGGCCAGAAGGTGTTAATCCACTAGGGGATGATGAGGGCTCTGAGTCTGGCCTGAGTGGCATCTGACAGCCCCCTCTCTCAGCTGCGTGGAGTGCCTTGTTTTCACACATTCTGAAATACACATTGCGCTCAGGAGTAAATGAGATTCTGCCATCTGAGAAATTACAACTGCACAGGCCGTCCAAGAGCTCCGGCAAGAGGTAGTCACGACAGAGCTTACAATCAATTTTTTTTTTTTTTTTTTGCAAAACCACACACTTCAGCAACAAGCAGAGAGAGAGAGAGAGAGAGAGAGAGAAAATGTGGCCGAACGACTTGTTTCGTTTCTGGCACTTGGGTCTGAGACTCCAGAGAGAGAGAGAGACGTTTCATCCAAAAGAAGAAGAAAAAACATAACAGCGCCCAGCATATACGGCCGAAGTCCCATGAATTATAGAGAGATTCAAGTGAACACCCCATTGAATTTCAAAAAACTAGGAGGAATAACACGGATGTATCTATACTGGGATGATATGCTTGACAACAAGCAAATCCGAGATTTGGAAAAATGAAAGCTGAAATGTATGAATCTCTGTAGCTTTACTACAAAAATCCCTCTGTTTGTTCACAATACACTCTCGTGAGTCAGTTCCTGCCTCAAAAAAAAAAAAAAAAAAAAAATTCCCAGACATCCTTGGACAGTCTCTGTCCAGAACGTGATATCTTTTCCCACAACTTTGCATGTCATTGCACTTACTTTTATCTTCGAGTCAGTGAAGAAGTGAAGCAATAAAAACAACCTCTACCTACAGTTCTGTAAAACTGCAAAGAATTTGCATATATATTCACTGCAGTTTCCAGCTTAACACTAGTGGCATTAAAACACCAACAACTTTTATGCCTTTCCCAAACAAATTATGATTACAGAAGCAGATTATGTATTAATAAAGTCTTATTTTCACACAGTTCCTTGCATAATACTATGTTATGGCCTCAAAACGCAACGTTGCGGATTTGCATTCATCTGTTAAGGATAAACCTAAACAATCAGTAGACATTTAACTACAGAGCCCCGCGGAGTGTTTGGCATGGTAATGGATATGTTGAAATGTTTGGTCTTGGCAGAATAGATCTGCTACGCTGCTGCTGCTGTTGGTTTTTGCTGCTACTGCTGTTATTGCTATTACTGCTGTTATTGCTGCTGTTGATTATTGCCACTGTAACTGCAGTTATTGCTGCTGTTGTTTGTTATTGCCTGCTGCTACTACTGTTATTGCTGCTGCTGCTGCTGTTGGTTTTTGCTGCTGCTGCTACAGTGCTATTGCTGTTATTGCTGCTGCTGCTGTTGGTTATTGCTGCTGCTATTGCTGTTGTTACTGCTGTTATTGCTGCTGCTGTTCGCTATTGCTGCTGCTGTTGGTTATTGCTGATGCTGTTTTTGCTTCTGCTGTTGGTTATTGCCTGCTGCTACTGCTGTTATTGCTGCTGCTGTTGGTTATTGCAGCTGCTACTGCTGTTATTGCTTCTGCTGTTGGTTTTTGCTGCTGCTGCTACTGCTGTTATTGCTATTACTGCTGTTATTGCTGCTGCTGATAGTTACTGCCTGCTGCTACTGCTGTTATTGCTGCTGCTGGTTATTGCTGATGCTGTTTTTGCTTCTGCTGTTGGTTATTGCCTGCTGCTACTGCTGTTATTGCTGCTGCTGTTGGTTTTTGCTGCTGCTACTGCAGTTATTGCTGCTGTTGTTGGTTATTGCCTGCTGCTACTACTGTTATTGCTGCTGCTGCTGCTGGTTTTTTGCTGCTGCTGCTACAGTGCTACTGCTGTTATTGCTGCTGCTGCTGCTGTTGGTTATTGCTGTTGCTATTGCTGTTGTTACTGCTGTTATTGCTGCTGCTGTTGGTTATTGCTGCTGCTATTGCTGTTGTTACTGCTGTTATTGCTGCTGCTGTTGGTTTTTGGTGCTGCTGCTACAGTGCTACTGCTGTTATTGCTGCTGCTGTTGGTTATTGCTGTTGTTACTGCTGTTATTGCTGTTGCTATTGCTGTTATTGCTGCTGCTGCTGCTGTTGGTTATTGCTGTTGTTACTGCTGTTATTGCTGCTGCTGCTGCTGCTGTTGTTGGTTATTGCTGCTGCAATTGCTGTTATTGGTCATTGCTGCTGCTCTTGGTAATTGCTGCTGCAGAGCAAGTACGAGACTTGCTACTGCCAATACATACACAACACGGTGCTGTGAGCAAGTAAGACTACAAAAATACGTAAGTAAGACTACGAAATAGCATACATGAATTACCCGTAGCAGATCTATGGTGGAGGTGGGAAAGGAGAAGGGTTTCTGAAAGCACGCTGCAACTGCTACAGCAAAAGCTGACCAAGGTTGAGCAGCGAGCCCATTGGCTACTGAAACAGCAGGAATCAGCTGTGCCTTATAGAGAATGATGTGATTGCAAGCAGATTAAGTTAAGGAGCTATCAGCTTGTGCCATCTAGAGTTTCATGACAGAACTTTTTATATATCACTTCTTACTAAATCGTGGCCATGTTGTAATAATCTGTTTACTTGTTTTAGTTGTGTAGGGCTCCGTATTTCACTTTGAAAGAGTCGTAAGACATGCAAGAAGCAACATGATATAATTGCAGAAATAGGTTGGATAATAGCATGCAGAAAATTTCCTTCCTTCTCCCAGTTATTTTATTAACTTTTAGTTAACACCAAAAAATAGGAAATATCTTAATCCTGACTTACTAACCGTGATCCTGTAAATGTCACAATGCACAGAACCAACAGCCAGGCAGGGTGTTGAACTAGAAAATAGGTCTATATTAAATTAATGACCTCTTTTTGTTGTATAAATCACCTAAATTGAAGTCATATTCATTAAAAATGTATGTAGCTGTCTTATGATTTTACTGAAAAAGCCTTTCAGTGTGAATACAAGAATTTATGTGATTAATCCTGGCATTCATTTTTACTTCAATACAAAAATAAAAAAAGATTTTGCATACAGTTCATTGCTGAATACATCAAATATTTTATCAAACAGAATTCAGAACCTAAAATACTCATCAAAACACATTTTCTTTGATGGCGATAAAAAGCTGATAGCAAAAAACGCCACATCATTTTGTTACTAATTCTGAGTTAATTATAACAGCTTCTATCCAGTCATCCAAAAAAAGTTAAAATAATCTTCTACAGTAGAATCATTCCATATTGGGCAAGAGAGCGGGGAAAAATTCTGTCTGACTTCATATAAACGCTGAAAAGATAAAAGAGCAACAGATCTGAAGCAGCTAGCGCTCATGCTAAAGGCGAAACGCTTTGATCAGTTTGGTGTTAGCAAAATGACAATAACTGCTTGTGTCCTTTTTACAATTGTGTTGATAATATGCAAAAAGTATGTGCTGTTGTGGAGTCACATTTTGTTGTTGTTTTAGACTGTGGCAGTCTCAAGCATTGGTGTTGACGCTAGTTTAGCGTGGAAGCTAATTCTGCTTAGAGCCGAATGGTAAGATCTATAGGTCTCTGAAGAGTTGGGTTTTTTCCCATGCGACGATGCAAGTCTACAAAGACAGAACCTTTTTTCCTAGCATCCAGTTAAAACCATTTAAACTGCTCCAAAAAGTACTTAAATACATATATGCTACTACTGTTTCAGTAAAATATGATATTTACATATTAGAAACATCAACAATAAACAGGAGGGAAAAGGCTTTTTTAGCTTGAGGCAATTGTTGGACTGCAAGTTTTTGTGTCTGTAAAGGCTTATTACTGACTAACTTTGGTGTTTTCTGAAGTCTGTGATGTGGCAAGGACCATTCAAAATCTATCAACGTCTATCTGATGCATACTGCACACAAAAACTACACTACAAAGAACCGGTTCATAAGAGTAATTTGTTTATAATCAGACTCGCCGAAATGACAGAAATTATTTGTAGAAGTTAATTGTATGGAAACAAAGACAATGAAAACATATGTTACAGCATTGTCACACACCATTTGAATGTATTTTTTCAACAGCATCTATTATGATGGTATAATCCATTTCAGAGCCCCCAACCCAAATTAACTGTGAATGATCCATTAAAATGTCAGTCAGACGCTCTCATCCTCTTTAAGTGGGTCGTTCTTGGCCAGAAGAAACTGCAATCTAGACTAGATTTATGCCATTGGTGAAATAAGACAAGATGCCACAGACACCTGTAAACTACATTGGAGGGAATGTAGATGATTTTGCTTAGGAAAAACTCATTGAGGACGAGTTATTACTTCATACCTTATCACAGGCCCATGAGGTGTGACTAGAGCCAAACCTGTTTCTCTCTCTCTGGACTCTCCTGTTCTCTTCTTTAGTATTAACTCTGTATTTCGTTCCTCACCGTTCTTGCATGAAATTGGCTATTAAGTGATTTTCTGGGATGGACAGCACTTGTGACACTTACAACCGAAATTGCATTGGCATTATCGGTGACTAGATGTACAGTCAAACCGTACACGTCTTCTGTGAGTGAGCATTGGTGGTTTTTGCGAATGTTCACAAACAGAACAAGCATCAAAACTACATTCACAGCATCTGCAGACAGTATGTTTTCTCTACTGGAGACTTCAAAACATGAAGTACACGTCTGAATTTCACCATAGCGACTCTAACTGAACACTTCACAGTCTCCTAAAACTCAATATGTGATTCAAAATTCAAAAACTGAAAATTCATATATTACACACAGCATGATGTCCAACAGAGATCCATCTTCCATTAGAGTGTTTTCATACACAATTGCACCCGTAAAAAAAGTAGGATTCTATAATAGCAAGGCCACATGAATAATGAATTAAATAGACACATGCAGAATTGAACAAATCCGAGTCTGTGTGAAGAATGGCACTTCAGAGAAATGTCAGAACGACTAGGTAGCTGTAGATTAAAAAAAACTGGTGCTCTTTGTTTGTTTAACATCTTTTCCAGCTGTTCTAATTTCACCATATATTGTCCAGGTGCCAGGACGCTGCCTGAACAAAAGCCTCTAACTGGAGCTATTTGCTATTAGCTTGTTATTGTTTAGCTATTTGCTAGCTTCAGAAAGTTAACAAATAGCTAAACAATAGCCAAGCTACTTCAAAAGTAGCGACACTAGAAGTAGCAAAGCTACACAAAAAATAACTACAACAAAGCTATTAAAAAGCCCCTAAGAAAGCATTTGTTGTGTGTGGCTTTTAGATCAGTGTGTTAGCTTTGAGGCTACATGCTAGTTTACTGCTAAACGTACGCATTTAAACAGTTTTGTCTAATTAAACGCTCTCTAGAAGGAAGTAGTGCAGTTTTTGATTCATTTTAGTGACTAAAATGATTCATTCATGGATTCGTTTAGTGATCATTTCTTCAAATTACATATTTATGGCAGTATGTGGTGACAAATAAACACCGTTTGACTCACTGAATTGATTCATTTCTACGCTTTATTTAAATTTACATACAAATCTACTGAAGGTTTTTTCATCAAATAACAAGGCAAATTTATTTCTCCTATATTTTGTGATCTGCTGAGCAAGACTTCTTCAAGATATTAAAAAAAGAGACATTTTTAAGGGTCAGAAGTCCAAAAACAAAGCGATTCCATTGCAGGAATTATCATTTGTCCATCTGATCCTCATGGCATTCCATAAAAGTAGCGCACCGCTTTCCTATGAAGTCCCATTATTTATTTAGAAGAGGGAAAACCATGTGATGACAGGATACAGAGTTTGCCGAGATGAAAGCAGTTTAAATCCCTCACAAAAGATTTGAAGTCACAGCCAAGCCATGTATATAGGGGAGAAGGGGTCCTTTCACTTTGATTTACTTGGGCCCATCACCTATCCGCATATTGCAATTAACACAGACCCGGGCGGGCCACGACCCCACCTCAATCCAGTTAATGCCCGACCCGTGTCGCCTCCGGAGCCAGCTGTTCACAGTCGAGGTGTGGGCATGGCAGAGTCAGATATGAGTCACAAACGTCAATTGGAAAATGATGAGGCAGACAGACACTATGCATCCAAACCCGTGTGCTGTTATTTGATGCAGTGGAACACACTCATATTTATAATATGCAGTATAACCAGCATAAATAATATAAAAATATAAGTCTATAGTCACCATGGCTGTTAAAGTGATTGCTTACCTAAAAAGGGGCATTTCGTCATCATTTACCATCAATTCAAGTCTCATATGACCTTCTGTTTCTGTGTAATATGAATTTAAACAAACAAAGAAATAAAATGTATGTTATAAAGATTATTATTTTATTTAAAATATCTAAATATATATTGGGCGATTTTTCGAAGCTTTACGAATCTTTTGTTTCGAATCAGTGGTTCGGAGTGCGTATCAAACTGGCAAAGTCACGCCCCCTAGTGGTGAACTGTTGAAATTTCGAAACACTTATGACGTAACAAAGCCTCGTTTACTAAAATCATGTGACTTTGGCAGTGATACACGCTCTGAACTACTGATTCGAAACAAAAGATTCGTAAATTTTCGAAGCTTCATGAAGCAGTGTTTTCACTAGATATTGTTAAATAAAGTCGCTATTTTGTTTTTTTCTGGCGCACAAAAAGTATTCTCGTCACTTTATAATATTAAGGTTGAACCACTGTAGTCACATGAACTGTTTTAAATATGTCTTTAGTAGCTTTCTGGGCATTGAAAGTGTTAATTATCTTGCTGTCAATGCAGGGCTCACTGAGCCATCGGATTTTATCAAAAATATCTTAATTTGTGTTCTAAAGATGAACAAAGGTCTTACAGGTGTGGAACGACATGAGGGTGAGTAATTAATGACAGAATTTTCATTTTTGGGTGAACTAACACTTTAAAGGGATAGTTCAAAATGTTTTGTCATCATTGACATCCTTTATTCTGTTTGAGTCTGGTAAGACCTTCTTTTATATGTGAAATAAAATAAAATAAAAATACTGCTTTATAAAATATTTTATATATTATATAATACATATTACAGAACATATTCCAAAAAATATTCCTTTAATAGATTCAAAAGAAAGAGTGAAAAACAAGTAGATGAGTATGAGAGGGATGGAGATGGAGAGTTGATCAGATTATATGTCTGAACTCACGTGTGGTTTCTCTGTTTGACCTCGCTCGGTTGACGACCTCTCCCTGATTAAAGCGACGACTGCAGTCTTCAGCAAGAGCCGCCGTGTCACCTTGCTGTTGTAATTAACATTATCAGTCCTTTCATTTGCGTCTATTACAATGACATATCTGCGTGTGAAATTCAATGACATGGCCGTGCGTGTGCATTTTTTAAATTGGCTTTAATTATGACACTATTTTCAAACAGCAAATTTAGCCAATTTAAATTTGGATAGTTTTTTTATTTTTATATATGAATATATTTAATTTAATTCTTATATATTTGAATGAACAAACACATATCTGGTCAGGTCTATAGTACAACGTCTGTCCTGAAAATACATTCTTATTCAGCATGAAACTAAATGAAATAATAGTTTCAGAACAATGCAAGTGTCGCAGTTCTATTTCTCTCCAATCAAGTCGCAAAGTAGGTTGATAACGGATCCACGCCAACATGTTTGTGAGAATATGTGAATGTTAATGTTTCTCACAGCTGTAACTATAGTGCAGGTTGTATAAATTCCCCTGGTTGGCATGTCTGCACAGAATGTTCTCTATAAAGACTCACATTCACCTTCTCTCTTTGTTTGCGCTGTCTGGGTGTTGTCATAGCAGGTGTGTGTTTAATGTATTTTTCAGTGGCCACACGACTGTGATTAGCATAGCTCAGCTAATTAAATCTCTGAGAGGGTCTTAATCCAAGAATGGCGTGATGTTTTTTTGTTCCCCGCGGAAACGTGAAAATTCTTACTTGGCTCACAAGAACAAGTTTTTTATTTTAGTAGCCTATTTTTTGACCTATTTATCATTTGCATTATGAATGAAAACAGCAGTATCTTTGTTTTTGTTTTCTATCTATCTATCTATGCTGTATTTATTTGATTCAAACATAGTAAAAAACATTAATATTGTGAAATATTATTACAATTTAAAAAATAAATGTAATTTATTCCTGTGACGCAAAGCTGAATCTTCAGTGTCACATGATCCTTCAGAAATCATATGCTGATTTGCTGCTCAAGAAATTATCAATGTTTAAGACACTTGAGCTGCTGTATATTTTTGTGGAAACTGTAATACATTTTTTACAGTATTTATTGTAAATAGATCTATTTTGTAAATATCTTTACTGTGATTTAAAAGTAATGCATTACAATATTGAGTTACTCCCTAAAGAAGTAACTAATTGTGTCACTTAGTTACTTGTTATGGAATGTAATGCGTTACATTACTTTTGCGTTACTCCTTCTCACCTGGGCTTGTTTGTTTGTTTGTTTATAACCAAGAAAAGAAAAAAAAAAGTTCTATTTTTTGCAAATGTAAATGCCCTTTCACACCAAAAATGAAATGAATAAGCCTCAGGCTGAAGGAAATGCAAATTCACGCCAGTAGAGGGCGCAGCTCAAACAAACCTTTCAGCTGTGCTGCCATTCTGGATTGCAGAAGAAGGAAGTTCTACTCTCTTACTTAAAAAAAAAACTCTCTCTCTCTTACTAACTCTCTTAAAAAAAAAGAAAATGTTTAACTAAAGTAATTTTTGTTTATTTGTATGGTTGAATTGGATCTTAAAAGGTAGGGCTGGGAGTATACATCGATTCTTGATTCGTGAAACAAAGAATCTGAAGCGATTTTGATATTTTCAGATGTATCGCGATTCTCTCTCGAATCGATTCTAAACTTAGTTTTCAACAGCAGATGGCACTACATGCTTTAGAAACACCCGTACTCTGCTTGCTTCCAGTTCCTTTACACACACCACTTCAACATAAAATAATAATTCGTAAAGGTCGAAAAGGTTGAAGTGAATTACAAGGGTGTTCGCAGTGGGCCGTGTTTACATTAATCTGGCATCATAAAAGCATTCTGAGCCGAGGTGCAAGTATATCTAACCACTTACATGACTCAGCCGAATGCATGATCAGGGTTGCCAGGTTTTCACAACAAAACCTGCCCAACTGATACTCAAAACTAGCCCAATCCGCGTTTTTTGGTGGGGTTCCCCTGGTAAAATTCGCATTCCAGGGGCTAAATATCAAGTTCACTTGGGGTCGCTTCAACCCACGGACAAGAAAAACATCCGGCGGCAACACTGTTAAAGTAGCCCAATTCTGCGGAAGAACCACAGACTTGGCAACACTGCGCACAATCGCTGTCCAGCACTCTTCTTCGTGAGTATTTGAGTGTGTGTTTAAACCATGGTTCTCCTGGTAAAATTAGCAATCCAGGGGGTAAATAATCATGTTATTGGGGTCGCTTCAACCCGCGGACATTAAAAACATCCGGCAGCAACACTGTTAAAGTAGCCCAATTCTGCGGGAAAACCGCAGACTTGGCAACACTGCGCTCTTCTTCATGAGCATTTGAGTTTGCGGTTAAAAACTAGCCTAGAGCGTCATCTGCTGTTAAAACTAAGCTGAGTCAAAATGAGTCTATAATCATCTTAATACACAAAGGAGGACGCACACAGAGGAGAAACGTGTGAAATATTCAGCTGTAATGTATAGTTAATGAAACCCTGGCTGCGACACACTGCCAATGGCCAGGAAACTCAGAGCTTTGTGTTCTTGTGTCAGACTGTTGACTCTAAAGACCTCCATATCCTGAGGCTACAGCACCGATTTCTGACACAAGCACGGATGACCCTTTCTGGCTGACAGAGACGCTGACAATCTGTATTGACAAACCTGCCATGCTGGCGTAAAACCAGGATGAAACGCAACACGGTTGTTGCCTGCTGGCACGGAGCTTGGGCAACAGCGGGTGTGAGGGGAAAGAAAACATATACATATTCATTCATTTTTGAAGAACACGCATAAAAGAAACACGCAAGTGTATTCGGGGAAGGGTGGATGATTTCGGAACAGTGAGCAAACATAGCCAGAGGATTGCATTAATATTTAAAGTTATTTAATAAAATGTCCTCTCGCGCAGTTGGAGGAGGATACTTGGACCGGTTCTTCGCTTTCCGAGACCCCCTGTCCTCACAACCCACACTAAACATGTCCAGGAATGACTGATGGGAGTTATCTGCTTTGGGCAAGTGTTTAAAATATGAATTTTACACTAGCAGCCTTGGGAGGAGATGGGACGCACAGTGAGGGTATCATTAAAACGTATAAATAACGTTGCATGGAAAAAGACGAGCACCTTCGCTCAATCACGCTAACGGCCTGGCGGTATCTCGGATATCTTCAAGGCTCATTGCCCAGGGCGCACAGTGTGAGCCCATGAAGACTATAGCGGAAGATTGAGAAGCGTACGGACAGTGTATGTCCTAAAGACACGATCCGTTTTCCTTATGTAACTCTCTCAGGAGCATAACTCATTTAAGGGCACAAGGTCTAAGACATTGATTTTGATCGTAGTACAGGGACTTCGCTTGTAGCAAGAGGCAACTGGCATGGGTACTAGTGTGAAAGGAGAAAACTTTTTCAAACTTTGAGGAGGAGTGCAAGGTTCTTCAGCATAACACAAATTCAACAGGTCAAACCTTGTGGCTCAAGTTGTTTTGTTGAAGGTTTTTTGTCTAATTTATCTGGAAAAAAAGTGGCCGCTGCTACACAAGGACATGCAGAATAAAACTTTTTGCACCAGTGCAATTCATAAACTTTTAAAAACACACACGCTAACTCATCCATACTCATTCAAACTGTCTTTGATGCGGTAAAATGATAAGCTAACAGTGACATTTACTATCATCACACAAATGGGCCTTTCTACAAAACAGATGATATTTATGTCTCTTATATACATAAAAAGAGTGCACAAATAGTCAAAAAATCATTAATAAATGTTAATAAATCACTTTATTCATAATAATATTATAAATGATAAATAATTTATGTAATTATTTAGCTCAAGATGGCTAAATATAAAGTAAATAAATAAACTAAAAATAATATAATATAAACAAAAAATATATGAATAAAGCATTTAATATATTTATATATACATATTTTTTTGTCCGAAGGCCTTAAAAATAAAAAAACGAAAAACAAAGTGTGTAAGGTACAACTAGATCTCTTTTATTGAAACCAAAAGGTTTTAATTATATTTTGCTACATATGAAGGTATTTTAAAGATTTTGAAGTGTCAAAAGGCCATTAGTTTTAACCATCCAAAGGCCAATACAGCCATTTCATTTGTGATTAAAATATCTTAAAATGTAGTAAATGTATATATTTTTTATTCTGGCATGATTTTATAACATCATATATCAACATAGTGCAAAATGGTATTAAAATTATGTGTAGAAGTCGTTGCTTTGTTATGAGAAAGAATGTCCAGAAAAATGAATTTCATTGATGTCATTCGGAGTAACCAATATAAAGGGACCATTTTGGATCAAGTCATGTGGTCAATATCATGTGACAGGATGTGACATCATTCAGACACCGACAAAGGACCACATGGTCATGAAGCAAAGTAACTAACTCTCTTTTAACTATTTGAAAAATTCATGTTTTCACTTGCTCATACGCATGTCCCGAAACATCAGGTCATTTGGTAAAACCGAAATTTTTGTTAAACCGAATTACTTTTTTGGTGACAAATTTTGTCCATCTTGTAAAAAATGACAAAAGCAGTGATAATTGATTATAAAAACACAATCTCATTGTTAACGCTTAATAAAATTTCAAAATTAATTATACCTCCATTACGTTTTTTTTTACACTTTTAAAAACCTTATTTGTAAATGACCCATACAGACACACACACATTCAATATTTAAAATATAACAGATCTGACTGAATGTTTAAAATCATAAAAATATTTATTTTTAAAATAATTTTACCAAAGTGAATAAGGCACTAGAATGACCCAACTGTTTTTGCAGCTGGAAGAGCCAATCACATTTGTCCTGTACTGCAGCCACTCCATCTGCTGCACCCATAATGCAATTCTCCTCTAATTTCATAATGTTCCTCTAATGACCGCGCCGGGTGCAGGAAGGCTAATAGAAGGGTCGTTTGTACTAGCCCATCCTAGCGACAGAGTTTAATAAGAACCAGAGAATGCAAACTCCATTATAAATTCACTAGACAAGAATATTCTATTACAAGAGGGAAGGCCATGAAATGCTCATTACGGAGGTAAATATGCCACACTGGTTTGTGCTTAGCCTTGAGCAACATGAGGTCATGGGTAGCATCGCACAACCAAAGAGTCGACATTATGATGAACAGAAATGGAGGTGCTTTGGTATATATAAAGGAGGACGTAAAGTTGTAAGCAAAAAATAACTTCATTTTTCATGCTGAGTTGATTATTAATATTTATACTGTTTAGCATAAATAGCTCTTACCACTCACTTTTTTAAGCAGATCAGCAGTACACTCATTAGCAAAAGAGTGAGTCATACTTTCTGAAGATGTTTTCACCCTTGAATCGCAGCGCTTTTCAGTCGCTCTTCAAAAGAGGGGTTTCCTTTAGATATGCTTATGTATGCTGAATTTTAGATCATTGGCATAAAGCCCTGGCACAGAGCAGAGGAAGCCCCTCTACACCAGAATCTGTTCATTTTATACGTGTATAAACTCAGCAGACCAATACACTTTATAGTCAAGACATAAACGCAGGAAAAAATCAGTCTGGAAAAGCTGCACATGCAAGTTTACAAAAAGAAACCAAATAATGACATTAAAGTTGCATGCAAAACAAAATATGTCCTAAACAGAGGACATTTATAAACAGATTCTATCTACCACTATCCACATATTCCATCTCTTTAACCACAATTAAATGATACTTTTAAGTATGAAACTAAACCGCCACTAGGTGGCGGCAAATCATTGTCTTAACGAGTGAGTCACTGAATCATTCAGTCAAAGGAGTTGTTCAAAACGGCTGATTCATTCAGGGACATATCAAGTGACTAGCTGCGTCTGAAATTGCGTCCAGTTTAGGTAATACATTTGAATTTAAATTTAGTTCACGACCGTTGAAAAAGTACATTCTATATAGTACAAATGCATGTAGTATGAATGAAATCCGGATGTACTCTATCTGCCACGTTGTTACTGTCACCTACCAGCGTCATATCTTCAACTCCATTCACAAATCCTCTCCCGTGGCCTCATGGGATAGTAAAGTGTCCATCGAATGCGCACTTCAGAATCTCGCCAGAAGTAGTAAGTCATCCGGGTACTTTTCGTTTGCATTCTACTCTGTTGGCATACTGTTTTTCGCATACTGTATAGTAGAAAAGTATTCGATTTCGGATGCAGCGACTGTCTTTATAAGTGAATCATTTGGTCATTCTTTAGAACAATTCATTTAGTAAGGAAACATTACTGTGTTGCTCAGTGTGTAATAGAGCAACAAAAATTATGTCTATAATGTAAGTCACCTAATATTAATTTCTTGTTTATTGAACTGTTGAATAAAATCATGACATTTGCAAATATGCTGATATTTGGGAAAACAGTACTCTTGCTTATGTGGTATTGCTTAACTAGGTATCCTTTATAAATATTAAAAACAAGAACACAAAAAGTGATTTTTTTTTTACCCATATCTTGAATTTTGGGGGCATTTTTGCTTCAAGCCCCTATTCATTTTATACTCTGATGTGTGCGAGGCATGATGGCGGGGGGCAGGGCTCTTTCAAGTATGATTTCAAGTACTCTTGAACTCAAGAGTTACTCAAGTTATTGGGCGACTGGGTTAGTTTGGGCCAGAATTATGAGAACAGCACCTATTCAGGTTTTTGGTTTCATTCCAATTTTGGAATGATTGAGAAAATAAACAATGCTCAAAAATACAATTTTTTAGACATAGATATCTACATTTTGGCTGTGGATATGTTAATGTCAACCATGTGTAGTATAGGACACATCATTCTGACCCAAGCCCTAATCGTGAACTTTAATGACCCTGAATTCTAACATACTTAACCAGCAAAAATGTTCTCAATGGGTCTTACTTGTGAAACAAAAAAAACAAATTATTTAAAACATCAGCAGGGTCCTCCATAAACATACTATTTTAACATTCATGAGGCCTTTGTGAGTAACAGGAAGTGATGAGACTTGACTTTATTTCATTTAAAGATATCTGTAGGACATTGCTGGAAATTGCTTTGAATGCGGGTGACTATCTCTTCTATACTCAATTGAAATTTTGCTCAGCAAAAACTCATTAATATAGTAGTACATGCTTGAGAAAGGCAAATTAAATTTCAGAGAGATTATTTAGGGCATGCAGTCCAGCAGACATCCTTGCCATTTGTTCATTTAACCTTAATTAAAAGCAAAGAAACAGGCAACAATACCTTGGATTCTTAAAGAGGTCTCCACTGTTTCCATTCCCCAAGAGACGGAGTAGGAAAAAAGAAAAATTTGATAAAGTTTTTCTGTTGTGGGCACTATTGTTGCAGCTGAATGAAATCCATTCCTCTACCAAATAGAGTTCACCATTTAACACTCATTATATCATTGGTCAAGGGTTTTTTTTAATGCCCACATATGAGGATCCACCTGAGGGACCATGTTTTGAACACTGGGGGGGACCAATTTTTTATAAAGCATAAAGAAATAGAACAGTGAAGGAAATTATAGGTCTAATTCTAGTTGGGAAAAAATCATTTTGCACTATTTGCCAATAATATTTGCAATACAATTTGCACACATGTACTTTTATTTGTATGCCTAAAATATTTCTTGTCTCGTCACAATCAGTTAGGAATTACACGAATCTCATAAATACATATTTCCAATTCAGAATGGCCATATTTGAGAAAAAAGTCAAGTAGCTTGCATCACTGGATGTTACTATCGGTCGTTTAACATTTCTATCACAAAACAGTTGACAAGTATTAAATGTTTCTCTACTCTCTTTCAACGTTAAACTGACGCTTCGTGCTGGAATTCATTAGGGGGGACAATTTGGCAATTTCTATTCATTTTTTGTGGGGGGAGGAGGAGGAGGTCTATTGTCCACCCCAATCACTAAAACTAACCATCATTGGGATGTAAGCAGATCTGACGAAAACGTACAGCAAAACGTAAAATAGTTATGAAATTCCAAGAAGTTGTGTTGCCTAAAATTGGAAGGCAGCTCTAGATGTTAATGTAGACCTATTTATGCTGTGAAAAATTACTACAATTCTGTTAGATGTGTAAATCTGAAGAAAAATCACATAAAACACCCTATAGTATAACAATTAATATCAATTCCCTGGCAAACTCTTAGAACACCCTTAGAACATCGCAAGTTAAATACGGGAAAGTAGGTCTACCACTCACATTTTCGTTGAAAATATAAAAATCCAACATTTTCTGACATCAAACTGATAAAAAGATGTTTAGTAATTGGCAGAACGACAAAAGATAAGGAAACTGGCAAAGACTCGCATCTCAGGGCACTGCATGACATTAGCCAAGAACAAAACAGTTCAACTGGCGGCGGACCAACAGTCCAGCATAATTTGTAGTTGCTCATGCTGCAGAGGGAAATCTTTGATTGAAACAATAAAATCTCAGTGACTGGAGCAAAAAGACACGGAACGCTTTCCTCCGAGGCTTGTTTGGACACGTTCGGAGAACTCAGACGCTTCTGATCTCGGTTCAAATTCTGGGAACTGAGGTTCTCTTTAGCGTAATATTTAAATGACAAAGTGGCCCATTTGACACGATGCCACACAGTCCGTCTTCTTTCATCAACATGTTTCATGGATTTTCTTTGATCTCTTCAAGCTTGTAATCACATTAGAAAGCATTTAAAACCATATCGGATATTTACATATTATCACATTATAGTGATACAAAACATCTACTTTAAGTGGAAATTCACTGGACCTTGTTTTCTTCAGCCTGGTCCCATAGGCTCGTAGGCATCAATACGTTTCAAAACGTACATTTTTGTACTTTTGATAGATGCTGAAATGTACAATATGGACGTATTGACAACATTTAAACGTAAACATTATTACGTATTTACAGCTAAAGAAACCTATTTAGAATCTTTTATATCTTAAGGATATTTGTATAATTGCCCTTTTACAATTTTAGGCTATATATACATTTTAGACGTGTAGAAAAATGACTTTTAGTAACAATACATTAAATTGATATTTTGAGCCACTAATCCCACTCCTACCTCTAAACCTGCTATAATCCTTTCTTAAAAATATGTACAGTTATAAAGAAAAAAATAACAGACAGCTGTAATCACAATCATTTATTTATTGCAAAAATTTCAAAAGCGGTACCAGTCCAAATGATGATAGACTTTTCCTTATGTGATGTATATCTGAGTGAAACAGCTTCTTGACCAAGAAAAATTGTAGGATGAGTTGATTTTGTCCATCGGCAATTGATTGGATGGTTGTGGTTTGCTATTGGTGGATCCAACCTGATCTCACGGCAATTCGTACGTATTTTATGAGGTGGCTAATTCGTACCAATTTATACAACCTCACTCATACGAATTCATGCGTTTTTTTGCTAAATCGTATGTATTTTACGAGTTGACAAATTTGTATGAATTCACACGAATGACCTACCCCAAACCCCGCCCCTAAACCTACCCGTCATTGGGGTTTAGACAAATCGTAAAATACGTACGAATTGGTCGTGAGATAGCGTTGGTGGATTTCATGTGAGTGACAGGTTGTCCCGCCCTCGTGACAGTAAACACGTCATCAGAGAAGAGATGTTGCTGCGAGAGTAAAGGAAGTTATTTTGAATAAAGATAATGAAGATTATGAATTTAAAAAAATGATCTGTGCACAGATAAATCATTTATAATAAATACTGAAATATTCCGTAAGAAAAGCAGAGAAAAAGCATAATTATTCTGGTCTTTAAAATCAAAATTCTCTTGTTCAAATGACAAGCATCAACACATTGGATTTTCTTTTTTCTTCTTGAATCATTTAGCTCTTTTATTGAATCTGGGGTCATAGAGCACTGTGACCCAAAGAAAGGCAAAAAGAAATCAGCTAAAAATAAAACACTTGATACGATTTATGTCTTTGATTGATCTGGGGCTCAGATGTGACATTTTCCTTTTATTTATTGTTTCCTGTGCCCTTGGTGCTCAAGGTCTTTCCACCCTCAAGTGAGCTCTTTTTTTTTACTGCTTCTCTTAAATTGAGTAAGGCTGGGATTTGGATTGCAAAATGTGGTCCCACATCAGCACAAAGTAGCTTTTAAGCTGAGGCGGCACAGATTTGGCTTTCTTCGCATTCAGTAAATCTTCAACTCTTCTTTTATATGAGAGTTGAATAAGTTACATTTAAACTATAGGGCTGAAACCTACTGCTGCTATTTTGAAAGAATGATCAGAAAGAAAAATTTTCGAAGGATGATGAAATTTTTATATATATATATTTATGCATTTATGTGATCAAAAATACAGTGAAATCAGTAATATGATGAAATGTTTTTACAATTTAAAACAACTGTTTTCTATTGTAATATATTTAAAATGTAATTTATTCCTGTGATCAAAGCTGAATTTTCAGCATCATTACTCCAGTCTTCAGTGTCACATGATCCTTCAGAAATCATTCTAATATGCTGACTTGCTGCTCAAGAAGATTATTGATAAATAGAAAGTTTAAACAAACAGCATTTATTTGAAATAGAATTTTTAGTAACATTAAAAACGTTTTTACTGTCATATTGTAAACCCAAATAAGTTGGCAAAACTCAAAAAAATCGAGTTGAAAGAATCAGTTGCCTCAAAATTTTTAAGTTAAGCAATTCAAAGCTTTAAGCAGAACTTGCAGATTTTTATTTTGTACTACTCATTTAAATTGTTCTTAACTTGAAATGTTTGATCATGTAAGATCATGTAACCCCAGTGTAAACATTTTTAATAAAAAATTAACAAGCTATAACAAGCTAATTCAGAAAATGCTAATTTGCTAACATGTTAACAATAGCATCGCATAGCACTTGCTAAATGAGTACAGCAAGATAAAGCATTTAACATACTTGCTCTCAAACCAAGCCACATGCTCCAAAAACCCACATTAACAGAAACTCTTCTGAATTAGCATAACAAAACATTAATCACTACTAAACCGCACTTAACATTAATCTTGTAAAAAAAAAAAAAAAAGATATAACACTTAATATTAGCATTTACTCTCCCTTTAGAGTGCCATGGGCAAAGCATTATAGATTCCCAGCCCAGTTTCAGTTAAACTTGAAGGGTTAGTTTAGAAAATTATGCCATTAATTACCTGTAGGAACTTCGTTCATCTTCGTAACACAAATTAAGATATTTTTGATAAAAATCTGATGCTATTTCAATGCCCAGAAAGGTACTAAAGACGTATTTAAAACAGTTCATGTGACTACAGTGGTTCAACCTTAATGTTATGAAGTGACGAGAATACTTTTTAAAAAAATATATATAAAATAGTGCAATATATACAATATCTAGTGATGGGCGATTTCAAAACACTGCTTCATGAAGCTTCAAAGCTTTACGAATCTTTTGTTTCAAATCAGTGGTTCAGAGCACTGCCAAACTCACGCCCCCCAGTGGTGAACCATTGAAATTTCGAAACACTTATGACGTAACAAAGCCTCGTTTACTGAAATCATGTGACTTTGGCAGTTTGAAACAAGCTTCAAACCCCTGATTCGAAACAAAAGATTCGTAAAGCTTTGAAGCTTCATGAAGCAGTGTTCTGAAAACACACATCACTAGAAATTGTTGAATAAAGTCGTTATTTTATTTTTTCTTTGGCACACAAAAAGTATTCTCGTCACTTCATAACATTAAGGTTGAACCACTGTAGTCACATGAACTGTTTTAAATATGTCTTTAGTACCTTTCTGGGCATTGAAAGTGTTCATTGTCTTGCTGGCAATGGAGGCCTCACTGAGCCATTGGATTTTATCAAAAATATCTTAATCTGAAGATGAATAAAGGTTTTACGGGTTTGGAACGACATGAGGGTGAGTAATTAATTTCATTTTTGGGTGAACCAACCCTTTAAGTTAATCTAAATTAAAAGAAATAAGTTAATAAAACTCAAAACAATGAAACAGTTCAGTTTACTTAAAATATATCAGTTCTGTGAACTGCTAAATACTCATAAAAGTAAATTTGATTGAACTAATTTGATTAATTTAAGTTTGTCCTTCTTAAACCAATTATTATTTTGAGTGTTAGGGTTTACAGTGCACTTTTGATCAATTTGAATAAAAGTATTAATCTTATGTCAAACTTTTGAACGTGTACAGTATATATGCTGATAGATGCTGTAACTACACCATCTGTGCTCTTACCATATGTTAACCATCGTCATATTTGTGTCTAGAAACAGCTGAGACAAACCAATCCAAAAAAAAATAGTTTGGGAAAAAAGCAATATCCTTAACCTCCAAAATCAAGATTTGGCAACTTGAGCCCCAGTTTCTCAGAAGCAGTATGTCAGCCTTCAACATGATGAAGAGGTACAAAGCTGCTGCAATAGGCCAGACGACTCGCCATCTTCATCAGCGACAGCTCAGGAATTGAACAATCTCTGAGGAAGGAAACGCTGGTCAGCATGAGGTGTTCAAGTGTGGAAGTAGTTTCTGCTCTCCAGTCCAAAAGGCCTGGGGTTTGACGTTAGCCCACAAATCCTGTCGTTGCTAACAGATGACCAATCACAAAACTCTCCACTCGACACGAAGAGCAGACTGTATTGAAAAATAGGCGGCGGAGTATTTAGCTACATGGCTGACATGGATTTTATAACTTCACGGACATTTTTCTTTTATGGGTATAAATAAACCCTCCATAAAATTGAACAAAAACACAGTGGCTGAATTTCATTCCCAGGATCATAACGTACAGTCCAGAGTCATAACTAATGTCCAGAGGCTTTAAAAACTCATAAATTTCAGACTTCTGTCTTTAATTTTTCCCATTTAGTGCTCAAGTGCTTCTAAGATACATTACAAACCCGCCTGGCCACCTAAAACACTTCAGTGGAGAAACATGATGAACTGTGTTAGTTACTTTTAATTAACTAAATAGTGATGCTCCTAACCTAACTACATCTTTCATTAGCATGACAGTAGATAAGCTGCTTTCAAAATCACTTTTTCCAATAACAAGCTACTTTTTTCTTAATGGGTATACAAAATGCTGCTGTTTTCGTCATGTTTTGTCAAATGCTCTGCAAATTCTCTAAGACACACACACATTGTTCTTTTCTTCATTCTTCAGTTTTCATTTTAATAGGACTCTCCATAAACATAATGATTTTTATACTGTACAAACTTGACATTCTATCCCCTAACACTAACAGAAAACATTCAGCATTTTTACACTTTCAAATAAATAAATAAATAAATAGAAATAGTATGATTTATATGCTGTTTTCCTCATGTGGACCAAAATTTTATGCCCACAATGTCAAACATTTCAGGTTTTATTATCCTTGTGGGGATATTTGGTCCCCATAATGGTGGGAATATCACACGCACATACACAAAACCACACACACACACACACACACACACTTTCCAAAAACTATTGTGCAAAAAAAATCGTTTTAGGGAACAGATTAGTTAAATTGCTTACTAATGCCTCTAGTAATTATGTGTCTGATTTTTAATTTCCAATTTTGGGTTCATTTTAAGCAAGCAATATAGTAATTTTTAAACAATAGTTGAGTTAAATAAAACTGTCCCGCACTTTGGGCAAACATTTAACCCAACCGCTGGGTTTGTCAATTTTCAATCCAAATTAGGTTGTTTTTAAAGGGTTAGTTCACCCAAAAATTAAAATTATGTCATTAATTACTCACCCTCATGTCGTTCTACACTAGTAAGACCTTCGTTCATCTTCAGAACACAAATTAAGATGTTTTTGATCAAATCCGATGGCTCAGTGAGGCCTCCATTGACAGCAAGTTAACTATGCCCATAAAGTTACTAAAAACATATTTAAAACAGTTCATGTGACTACAGTGGTTCAAACTTAATGTTATGAAGCGATGAGAATACTTTTTGTGCACCAAAAAAAACAAAATAACTTTATTCAACAAAATCTAGTGATGGGCGATTTCAAAACACTGCTTCATGAAGCTTCAAAGCTTTACGAATCTTTTGCTTCGAATCAGTGGTTCAGAGCACTGCCAAAGTCACGTGAACCATTGAAATTTCAAAACACTTATGACGAAACGAAGCCTTGTTTACTGAAATCATGTGACTTTGGCAGTTTGAGATCGTTTGATACACGCTCCGAACCACTGATTCAAAACAAAAGATTCGTAAAGCTTCATGAAGCAGTGTTTTGAAATCGCCCATCACTAGAAATTGTTGAATTAAGTCGGTATTTTGGGGTTTTTTTGGCTCACAAGAAGTATTCTCGTCGTTTCATAACATTAAAGTTGATCCACTGTAGTCACATGAACTGTTTTAAATATGTCTTTAGTAGCTTTCTGGGTATTTGAAAGTCTAAGTTAACTTGCTGTCAATGCAGGCCTCACTGAGCCACCGGATTTTATAAAAAATATCTTAATTTGTGTTATGAAGATGAACGAAGGTCTTACAGGTGTGAAACGACATGAGGGTGAGTAATTAATGACATAATTTTAATTTTTGGGTGAACTAACACTTTAACCCAGCATTTTTTAGTGTAACATGAGTTACATAATCAGATTACTTTTTTCAAGTATCTAGTAAAGTAACACATTACTTCTAAATTCAAAAACAAAATATCTAAGTTGTTCCAAACCTTCTTTCTTCTGCTAAACACAAAAGAAGATATTTCGAAGAATATGGGTAACCAAAGAGTTGACGAGCCCCAGGTATGGAGAAAAAAAAAATACTATGGAAGTCAATGGGGACTAGAAACTGTTGGGTTACCAACATTTTTCAAAATATCTTCTTTTGTGTTCAGCAGAAGAAAGAAATTCATACAGGTTTGGAACAACTTGAGGGTGCATAAATGGTGACAGAATTTTCATTTTTGTGTGAACTATCCCTTTAACAATGCAATTTCGACCCAGTGTAACTCAAAGGCAAATGCGACTTATTTTCCACAAAAAAATACAGTACATATTATCTTACTTATGTACAAAATAAAATATCTATACATATTTAAAGATATTGCCCCCTTAAATGGCTTCAGTGTTGCTAACTACTTTTGTTAGTAGCTTATAGTGTAGCAAACTATTTTATATAAAACTAGTTTAACGAAGCTAAAAGCATAGCTTGTAGTCCTTGAGAAAGGGGAACGGGGAAGCCTTCAACACTAAATTGAGGTTAGCACGGTTATAAACTTATTAACTGAACTCAACTTCTGCCAAGATAGCAGGATTTTCCGAGATTCTCTCTCACTCTCTCTTTTTTTATCAGTACAGGAAGTGGTCCTATTTTTATTTTTGCCCAGGTTAATACCTCAGGTCATTCGCTTCTCAAAAGAAGCTACGGAACAGCCAAGGGTAAGCCTTGAAATATCAGAGCGTGTGGCTCCATTACTTAGTTCAGATAATACATCTTTGTATTTCACAAATCCAGAGCTCACTTTCCACCTCGTATGCAGTCCAAGTCATACACAAAGATAACAGGCACAAAGTAAATGGGTCCCCATGCTGTGGATTTTGAATTGGCCCTCTTTCCCCGAGTCCGCCGTATCTTTCTCAACTCATCCGAGCACTACGCCGTATGCAAGTGCTACCCTCCTCAATAGGGATAAAAGTCACCTTCCCCAAATCTCATTGAAGGAAAAGTCACGCTGGAAATAAAAGCTACAATCTATTCTGCCGGCACACCGGGTTCAAGCTCAGATAGGAGTGGGACCCTCTTCTTTTCAGCTCCCTGCAGTCAGCGGGATAGAGGGATGAGACAGAAGAGGGGGGAAAGGATGAAAGAGCTGAAGCAGTCAGGGAATTATAAATAAAATTAGAGACTTCTTTTTCCTGGGTTTACAAGAGAGGGTTGTATCCGGGCTACAGCATCTCTTTCTTTCTTAGTTTCCGTGTTTTTTTTTTTTTTTAAGAAAATCATTCAAAGTTTTTTTTTTTTTAGATCACCATTCGAAAGAACATTACACATGTGGAGTTTGGAACCAGCTCTCAAGTAGATGTCAATGCAGAATGATAGACGTGCTGTTACTCTAAGGGTTTGCCAAATGACTTTGTCCTTTAAGTAAGTAGCACCCTATAATTTGGCATTCACAAAGAAAAAGCCCCATAAGTGGAGTCTGGCTATGAACTGTGTATCCTGATGAGCGACCCAGAGAGTTCTGAGAATAATGGGAAATAATGATCTGCTAAACCCAAGTTAAGACTCTTAAAACTCTGGGTCAGATGTTTTATGGACTGTGTGATTTAACAACATCCTTATTAACCAAGCCCCTTTATGTAATATTTATTTTTAGGGGATTTTATGGTACTAAATTATATTTATGCTGTAGTTATAATCCATTTATTACTTGCGAACCACTTTTTTCCAACTTAAACTGTCATAAATCTTGAATGCTTTGGAGCACACACTTAAAGGGTTTGTTCACCCGAACATTCTGTCATTAATTACTCACCCTCATGTCGTTCCAAACCCGTAAGATCTTCGTTCATCTTTAGAACACAAATTAAGATATTTTTGATAAAATCCGATGGCTCAGTGAGGCTTCCATTGCCAGCGAGATCATTTCCTTTTTCAATGCCCAGAAAGGTGCTAAAAACATATTTAAAACAGTTCATGTGACTACAGTGGTTGTTATGAAGCGACGAGAATACTTTTTGCGCTCCAAAAAAATAAATAAATAACTTTTAAAAAAATAAAAAAATAAATAAAAAATAACTTTATTCAACAATATCTAGTGATGGGCGATTTTGAAACACTGCTTCATGAAGCTTCGAAGCTTTACGAATCTTTTGTTTCGAATCAGTGGTTCGGAGCACGTATCAAAGTCATGTAAACCATTGAAATTTCAAAACACTTATGAAGTAACGAAGTATCGTTTACTGAAATCACATGATTTTTGGCGCTCCAAACCACTGATTCAAAACAAAAGATTCCTAAATCTTCGAAGCATGAAGCAGTGTTTTGAAATCGCCCATCACTAGATATTGTTGAATAAAGTCATTATTTTGTTTTTTTTGGCGCACAAAAAGTATTCTCGTCACTTCATAACATGAAGGTTGAACCACTGTAGTCACATGAACTGTTTTAAATATGTTTTTAGTACCTTTCTGGGCATTGAAAAAGGAAATGATCTTGCTGGCAATGCAGGCCTCACTGAGCCATCGGATTTTATCAAAAATATCTTAATTTGTGTTCCGAAGATGAACGAAGGTTTTATGGGTGTGGAACGACATGAGGGTCAGAATTTTCATTTTTGGGTGAACTAACCCTTTAAGTTTGGTCTTAGAAGACACTTGGTAGATTACTGCTGATGTGAAAAAAGTTTTTAAAAAGTTGACTAAAAAAGTTTCATAAGTTTAAGTTGATGCACAAATATACTATTTTCAATTTTCATATATTATATATTTTAGAAAACATATTTTACTCTAAAACTGCAAGAAAATCTAAACAAGTTGAGTTCCAAATTTGAGGTTGATATCTAAAAAAAAATTAGCTTTCAGTAAAATTTTGTTTGGGCGCAGTACCAAACATTTCCACTAGATAAAATTAGTTTCCCATTCATTTCCAATGCCGTCGTTTTTGACCTTGTAGAGTACAAGTGTGATTTGTGTGTATTTTTTTCACATAGCAAGTGCCAAAACCAAAAACTAAGTTTCGTACCATTTCGTAAAAAAATCTTTAAAAAAATTAAAAAATAAACCTTTTCTCCTCATATAGAAGAGTTTTGGCATAAAGGGTTCCTAAAAAGTCAAGAACCCTATGGCTCTATATAGAACCCAACTGAACTTTTTTCTAAGAGTGTATTATCTATCTATCTATCCATCCATCCAAACAACTCACATACAACTTAAAGACATGATTTCTTTTGCTAACCCTCTGAGGCCTATATCATATTTGATACACACATTTCTAAGGCTTCTTAATTATTAACATGATCAGTTTATACTTTTTATCAAGTAAAAGTCCTTTTAGTATAATTCTAAAACTGTCCACCTTTAGGTCGTGGTTCACGTGTCTTTTTGCTGTGAAATAATTGATTTTTAAGTAAACATAAGACTAACTTTTACATTGTTAGTAATATTTCAATATGAACACTTACTAGACTGGAGCAGATTTGGTTTAATTGATTATCCTTTTTTTTTTTTTTTTTTTTTTTTTTTTTTTTTTTAAGATGAATTATGTTAAAATGTGAGTATCAAATATGATACATCAAGCTTTTGAGGAACGTTTGTTCGTCTCTCAATCATCATTGTATTGCATTATATGTTTTGACTACCAAGCTTTGATCATAAAATTGCTTATTTTTCAGGCCTCTGAATGTTTTTTCCTCAAGTATGAGCTCCATATTCTCTTATATCATATATAAGCCATAACAGCCTGATGTAACAAATATGATACTCAATAAAAACTGCAAAATTCTTTAAAATTATATATATATATATATATATATATGAATCCGCTGTGCTGAAAATTGACGCAGGAATCAATGATACACGGAACCTTCTACCTTATATTAATTTAAAAAATGAATTAATCAGAAAATCAGTATTTTACCCAACTCTAATGAAATCTTAATATAGCTTATATGCATAATTAAGTTGAAGTACAAATACAACATATAAAAGATGGCTCCCTGATTTTCAATTATAAATTCCAGTCATGTGCTGATTTAAACAACAGCAAGAACAGTGCTCTGCTTGACCATTGTTTCCATGGGAACAGCTGTCCGTGTGATGGCTGATCGATGGACGTAGTTATTTGAGGCCTGATTCACCTCATAACATCAGCTTAACTCTATTTTATGTCACTTTCGTTTGGCAGACAATGGCATTACAGTGGAGATGGCAGAGATAAGCTCATTATGAGGTGAACGCCGGTGACTCGAAGCACAAACTTATAAGGGATTTGGATCGAGGACTTCTAGTTCTGTTGATCTGAGGTGTCGGACGACAGCGCAGGGAGCCGAATCTAGGTGGACTAAAACGAAAAGTGCAAAATGAGGGATGATGCAAGAGATGATAACGTTGATGCAAGCGAGATCAAACATTCATCTGAAGGTTTTGAGGGTTCTTTCGTGCAAATTAGTTGCGGCCCGAGTGCCGTAAGATGTAGAACACTGCCAAAAAAAAAAAAAAATTAATAGCCAACTATTTGTCTTGCTTTTTAATACAAATCAAAACCTCCTTTAACAAGATTTAATTGTTTTAATTAACGTTTAACCAAGAAGCAAAACGGCATTAGATAAAACAACTGTGCCACTTTTGCTTGCTATATTTATGCACAAAATCTTTTTTGATACTTACAATAGACTTCAACCAGCCAAAAAGCATGCAAATAGCACTGCGCCACATTTGGATTCATCATTTTTCTTAAAGGGGACCTATAATGCCCCTTTTACAATATGTAATCTAAGTCTCTGGTGTCCACATGTGTCTGTGAAGTTTCAGCTCAAAATATCCCACAGATAATTTATTATAGCTTGTCAAATTTGCCTCTATTTGGGTGTGCGTTTTTGTGTGTCCCTTTAAATGCAAATGACCTGCTACTCTTGGCCCGCTTTCCAGAAGAGGGTGGAGCTTTAACAGCTCAACAATAACAAAACTAGTGAATCCATGCAGCCAAAATGAGAGAAAATATCTCCCTTTGCATTGAACTTTGAGCGCTGTAACTTTGCAGATGTTGTTTATGCTCAAACAGCAACATTACTTTTTTAACTTTAGGTCGTGTGTAAACGGGTAAAGTAAATATAGTGAATACATAGCTAATATAGTGCATATATTTAGTGAAATGCTCCCCTCTAGATTTAATTTCTCTAGTGAACTAACATGCTGTGGACACTAAATGACTTGCCTGAGGTAAATGTAACGCTAAGTGAGATATTATTCTCAAGCTGTTTTATTGATGTCTTTCCGCACTGGTTGAGAGATTACACATGTACATACATAGAAAAATACTAGTTAAGAAAATGTTTTGGCAGGTAGGTAGAGAATGTTAGTTATTTTGTTCATTAAAGCAGCTCCTGCTTATCTCAGTGATGCACATTTGTCACTCAGTCATTATTAGGGTAATTGTAACCACGGCAGTAATTCTAGGATGCAGGAGTGATCTCTGACCTTCATATTTCCACGTCTTCCTCACCGTTCCTCTCTCCCGAGGCCTCGCTTCGCTCTTGTCTGTCCTTCTGCCGCCACCGGATTGTTCTTTCACTGACCGCATTTCCTGCCTTGCTCATTTATCCAGAAAATGTGGCTGATTGTCTCACTCTCCCCACTGACACTGATTACATGCACAAACAATGTGTTTACCGAATTCTCCCCGTAACGAGGCGAAGCTAAGTACAATATTGTCGGTCTAATGAGCTCGTAAACGCAATATGCTGGCATTCTGTGACAATCAGCAGGCTGGCCTGTAATTGATGAATAGACCTGTAATTTTACAACGAGGCGGGAAGAACTTTCAGATGAGTACAAAGGAGGAAATTAACCAATAGAGATTGCTCAGACACACAAAGAGTCACCCAAAAGCCTGAATATGTGAAATGCATGCCTCCGTATTTGGACTACACTATTAATTGTTCTGGATTGTGGTGATTTGGTGTGAGAAGGGGTAATTAGACAATGCACCGCTAACGACAGTGGGAGGAGTACAGCAGCATTGTGTTGATCAACACGAGTCAATGTCTATAAACAAGTTAAACGGGTCACATTTTTCCACTTACAGTGTTAGAGGACCTATTATGCTTTTTTACATTTTCATCTTTCTTCAGTGTTTGATGTTGCTGTTTGAGCATGAAAAAACAGAGTCTGCAAAGTTACAAAGCACAAATTATCTCTAAAGGGAGTTATTCGCTATATCTATATAGCATTGTTTCTGAACTCCCTCACTGCATCCGAAATCGAATACTTCCCTATATAGTATGCGAAAAACGGCATGCCAAGTCACGTGATTTCAGTAAACGAGGCTTTGTTATGTGTTTCGAAACGTTTTGAAATTTCACGTGACTTTGGCAGTTTTATACGCGCTCCGAACCACTGATTCGAAACAAAAGATTCGTAAAGCTTCGAAGCAGTGTTTGAAATCGCCTATCACTAGATATTGTTGAATAAAGTCGTTATTTTGTTTTTTCGGCGCACAAAAAGTATTCTCGTCGCTCCATAACATTACTGTAGTCACATGAACTGTTTTAAATATGTCTTTAGTAGCTTTCTGGGCATCTGAAAGTGTTCATTATCTTGGTGGCAATGGGGGCCTCACTGAGCCATTGGATTTTATCAAAAACATATTAATTTGAGTTCCGAAGATGAATGAAGGTCTTACAGGTGTGGAATGACATGAGGGTGAGTAATTAATGAGAGAATTTTCATTTTTGGGTGAAATAACTCTTTAACAGAGTGTTACTGACAGACTGGGAAGAGAGGTGCTGCAACAATGTAAAATATGTGAATATATATATATATATATATATTCTCTTGCATGAATGCTAAAACAGCTTGCCGTTCATATTTACATGAATTTATAGGGGTCATACTCAGTGTTCCCTGTGATTTATGTTTATGCTGAGCAAAACCTATTTCTATAGTGGAAACCCTTTGGGCACCTGAGCAGAAAGAGTAAATCTAAGCAGTCATGTATTAATATTTTGGGTTTCTGATGTCAGAAACCTTTGAATTTTAAAACTGTATTGCCACTAAGCAGGTTAGTTGCAATACATGGTATTTTTATCTCTTGTGAGAACGTTCAGAGAAAGTTATACTGTGTTTTTATAGTACAATTAAGTCTTTTATCTCAAAAACATCAAGGAAAATTTGATTTCGTATGATATGACCAATGTAGTGCACTTCTGATGTTTCTCCCACGCAGATGGAAAAAATTATGAAAAAAGTGAAAGCTAGAGATTTCTTGAATCTGAGCAAAATGAATCATCAGGATTTCAACTGTTTGAACTCATCGCAATATTCATTGATTCTTTTTTCCAGTATGGAACTGATGTTTTGAGGAATCTTATGAAATACGCAGTGAACATTTCACATTCATAGAAGCACATGCTGTTCATTATTATTATTTGTGATTTTCTTTGTGATTTCTACAAAATGTTGAGAAGACAAGACAGAAAAATTACAATCATGTATTTAATTTGTTTATTTCATATTATCAAATATATATAAATATAAATCAAATCACAAAATATTTGTTTAAATATAAAAATATAATAAAATACTAATAAAAATATTAAAAATGTGCATTTTATATATATTAGACACACTATACTGTACTTAATGCTTCTGCTCAGGTGCCTGAAGGGTCTGCCCCATAGAAATAGGTTTTGTTCAGCAAGAACATAAATCACAGGTAACACTAAAAATGACCCTTTTAAATTCATGTAAATATGAGCGGCAAGCTGTTTTAGCATTCATGCAAGAGAATATTCAGACACATGCACATGCACGCATGACCCTGCACATAAATAATGTCACAGATCCTGCACGCCTCGTTTTGTAGGGTAGAACAGCGTTGATCGACTGTTTGCGACTTCACCTCCTCTATTCAGTCTAGGCTCTCAGAAAAACCCTAATCTACTGACCCATGAAAGGCGCATCCAGAAGTCAACAGCCCCTGAAACTAATGAGAGAGGAAATAGATGCTGATTGCAAAAAACCCACTCCTTCATCCTCTCATCAGTTTGTGTCTCTCTCTCCATCTCACACTCAATCCACTTCTAACTTCCTGGCCGTCTGCCTCTGCTGAAAAATCCCCAGTGGCGAGCCGGCTGCCGTAGCCACTCTTTGCAGCTGCTGCCCAGTGCCAGTCCCTCGCTTTTTCTCTCTCATGCACTTGGCTCAGGGCATCCTCCCATTCACTGAAAGCCCAACGCCTGGATGATGGACTGTCCCTGCCAGGGGCATCATGCACCTATTTTCTACTTAAAAGAATATCTACCTACTTAAAAGAACACTCCGGGTTCAGTACAAGTTAAGCTCAACTTGACAGCATTTCTGACATAAAATTAAAAAATTAAATGGTTTGTTCACCCAAAATTGAAAAAATCTTCATCATTTACTAGTCCTTGTATCGTTCCAAACTCATAAGACTTTCGTTCATCTTCGAAACACATATTAAGACATTTTAAATCCCTCCATTGATAGTCTACGCAACTGCCACTTTGTCGCTTCAAACAGCTCATAAAGAGATCGTAAAACTAAACCATATGAATTGAGCGGTTTAGTCCAAATTTTCTGAAGAGACTCGTCACTATATATGATGAACAGATTGAATTATGCTTTTATTTACATATAAACTTTGAGCAGCGAACATAAAACAGAAGCTCAACCGTACTTGCTTGACGCGTGAGAACAAACCTCATTGGTTCTTGCGGAAGCTCAAATGTGCTGCGTAACACACAAGAATGAACCTCATTGGTTCTCACGCATCAAGCAAGCATGCTTGAGCAATGAATCTCGGGATAGGCTAGACTGCGAAGGATCCACTTCTATCCTTCATTGCCTGGGAATTGAAGGATGCATTTGTAGGTTGCATTTGAAGTAGCCTTCGAATTGGGACAGTCTTTGCCGCCGCTTATAACGATAACTATATTAGCGTCCACACCAACATATGATAACATTCTGTTTATTATAAGCGTCCAATGCAGTTTTGAAGTATGCTACTTTAAATGCTCAAGCTCTTTAAAGCAGGATGGATTCTGATTGGCTGTCAATGTTTTTATCATTCATCAGCTGGAAAAAAAATCATCCTGAAAGTGATTTCAGGTGGTGTAGACTTCCCTATTCTCATAGAATTTGAATTATTATTAAAACTTTATAGTAATCATTATAATTATCGTCCTTGTTGTGGACGGCCCTTTAATCTTGTTTCAAGAATGTTAAGAATATTTTTAATTGATAAGATATTAATACTGACTAACTTCCTACCGTCCATGATATATACTATCACAGTTGAGATTTGCTATATAGTATACTTAAGCGATATATACTATATAGCAAATCTTAACTGCCTGATTTTTATTTCATTGCAAAATGTAACTATATTACTTATCGCACATCTCTTTATATATAGTTGGATATATACAGTATGTCCGACTTTATCCACATACATACAGTATAGCCACATTAAGTGATACATACCATATAGCAAATCTCTACAGCTTGATTGTTTATATTGCAAAATGTAAACTATAATATCGCACATCTCTTTATATCAAGTTAGATATACTGTATAAGCATTTACAACTTTATCAGCATATGTAAATGGTCCTACTCGACCCGCTCTGAGTAGGTTTCAAACCAGCGTCTACGACATGGGAGACGGGCATGCTAACAAGGACGCTGCAGACTCTAGCGTCAGTTGCTAGTGCGCCTCTTGAGGCCAGGTTAATGAGGTTTACACGCACAGCTCTTACTAGCTGGCCTCCGTTACACTCACCTCCCTAAACCTCATTTCCATCCGGGTCACGGCACCAAATGTAACCACTCTGGTTCTACTCGCCCCGGGCGGAATTCAAACCAGTGCTTCCGGCATGGGAAGTGAGCACGCTAACAAGGATGCTAAAGATAGCAGCCTAGCATCAGTTGCTAGTGCTCCTCTTGAGGCCAGGTTAATGAGGTTTACTCACACAGCTCTTACTAACTGGCTTCCGTTACACTCACCTCCCTAAACCTCATTTCCATCCGGGTCACGGCACCAAATGTAACCACTCTGGTTCTACTCACCCCGCTCCGGGCGGAATTCAAACCAGCGCTTCCGGCATGGGAGGTGAGCGTGCTAACAAGGATGCTAAAGACCACAGTCTCTAGTGCACCTCTTAAGGCCAGGGGTGTGAGGTTTACACGCACAACTCTTTACTAACTGGCCTCTGTTACACATACATATATGCGTATAGTTAAGATTTACTATATTAGCATATATCTCTGTTTAATTGCTTGTATCATTTTCTTAAAGCTGCTTGGAAAAAATGTGTATTGTGAAAAGCGCTATACAAATAAATTTGACTTGACTAAAATCATTGTTTTGCAGTGAGTTGCCATGTCATTACTGACCTAGGACCAGTTTCACCACCTTCAACCCAACCTACAACCAGTGCAGGATATGCAGCAGAACTGATTTCAGATCAGAACTGTTTCCACAAGCAAAGGTCTCCTGGTGGGTGTGTGCTGTCTGCAGTGAGTAAGTGGAGAGCAAGCGGGAGGAGGTCCGCTCGGTTTGTTATGCACAATGAGTCTTGCTTTTATCTAAAGCTTGGATTTATCTCTGGAACACCATGGTGATTAGCTCTCAGAGGGCAATAAGGAACATCACTCCCCCAGTAAAACACACACACACACACAAGGTCTCCTTTCGCCTTGATGAATTGTGTGAAGGATGTACGTGGGGGAAAAAAAATCTCACACGCACAAAAGCGAACAGCCATGTAGAGCACCGTTCTTTGTCTCAAGGTTGCCAGATTTAGTTTGAATTAATCTTCCTCTGACTAATCGTGCATGTGCTCGATTTACATAATTTTCAGCGTTTGCCACTCTGCGAGTGAGCTGGATTTTGTGTCAACATTTTCGCCATGTTGACACAAAATCCAGCTCACTCACAGAGTGGCAAATGCTGAAAATAACAGCAAGACATGATAATAAACGCAATAATAAATGTCATGATGCAATATTTAGCTGCACACCTGACCTCAATCTAAAATATTTCTAGCATGCTGATCAGAATAGTATACAAGCTTATTACTTACTGAATAGGCCTATGCAGTATACACTATATAGTGTTTTTTTTTTAATAGTACGAAAAATGTTATATACAATTAATAACCCTAACCAGTTGTATACTATAGTGTTGTCATGTGATCTCAACGTGTTGCATGTGAGTGTTATACTTTCATATAAAAACATTGAGAATTTCATATCCAGGCCATCAATTCACAAAAATAAGCTCATAAAAATCCAACCAAATGCCACTTGATGATGGACAGAGTCATTAAATGCGCACCTTATCGTTCACACTATCGAGAGCCGTGACAGAAGGATATGATGACAGTAGTGCATTCTGGGATAGAACGGTCCTCCTACACTGAACATTCTTGGAAAACAAAACCTGCTGGATTGTAGGTCCTCTGTCTTCTCCATGCAGTGAAAACACTATAAAATATATTAAAACAAGATCAATTTACTTGAGAGGCAACATAATGTAAGACATTAAAAGTAAAATATATAAGATTTTTGGATTAAAATATCCAAAAACCACTAGAACAGTGTTATATATTTTGTTGACTTGTGTACTTACATTATCCCAAATGTTTCCAAGAATGTTTAAATCCAGAGAAACAAGGAATTTTAATTAGGACACGGACTGTGTCCGTGCATCACCTATCAATGACATTATACTGATGTTACCCCCAATTTCTGGTTTTATTCTGTAGAAACCATGGAAACACCGAAGACATTTTGATATATCGTGTTTTATTAGACAGGTGAGCAACTGTTTGGATACATTCATCAGAAAACTAATCATGTTATATAGCTCAACACAGTAAGTCTTATTCTGTAACTCTCGTTTTCTTGATTTACGACGAGTACCATGTTTTACCATGACTAATATCGATCTAGCTTACTGCAGTGTGCAACAAGGCGTCATCAAGCTACGCCTTTGTTTTGAATAAGCGACCTCTAGAGGTGAAAACTACATAGTGTGCCTTTAAATCTTGTTTTTGAGTGAAGCTTGTATTTTTGTATTTGTAACTTATCGTTTTTTTTACCATAATTGTAACAAAATGTAATGAAGTTTATGCTTAAAGTAACAAACACATTTAGACAATGAGGTCAGAAAAATAAAATATTATACTGGAAACGGGGTGAGCATAGGATATGCCACTATATTAAAAGCAGCTCAGAGAACCTCGTTTATAAAATCCTAATAGTTCCACTTTTTCCTTCCCACTTGTTCCAGAATAGCTACCCAACAGATCCCATTAAAGCCAGTGCGATACAGCCTGAGATGATCTAACTTCTATCCTGCGCTCTGTAAACATGAAAATGCATGGTTTGCTCCTTTGGGAGAGCCAAAGGTAAGTGTAATAGTGCAGATTTTAAACAGAACTCTAAACAGCACACGCATAAATCAATCATACTGAGTTATTGTGCTGTCCGCCGCGTTGGTTAAAGATCCCTGCTCTCATCCTTCACCTGAGCTTTTCCTGCGTCCTACAAAACTCGACAAATAAATCAGGCACGTCGCTACCATTTGTGGAAAAGGATTTGCTTATGAAACCATAGGAATGAGATCACGACCCCCGGCAACAGCCAAGGACGCAGTGAAGTATGCGCTATGACGTATACACATTGTTGCATACTAACTTCAGCCATTTCTAATGCTGTTTCACTGATAACAGCAGCTGGCATGAGTATTTGTTTTCCTTTTCCACTCAGATGAATAGCATCTTGAGCATTGAGTGCATTCGTTTTAGTTTCTCTGAGATTTGGTTGTCTTTGCCAAGACAGATATAAGAAGAAGAAATTAATAAAAAATCCTTATCTGATAATTATGATCGTCTGGAAAAATTATGGAAATTAATAAAATCTTATTTTAAAAAAATAATTGAAATTATGAGATGTTTTTCTGCATGTGCTCAGCTAGAAATTGTTAAAAATCCTTATCTGATAATTATGATCGTCTGGAAAAATTATGGAAATTAATAAAATCTTATTTTAAAAAAATAATTGAAATTATGAGATGTTTTTCTGCATGTGCACAGCTAGAAATTGTTAAAAAATCCTTATCCAATAATTATTGTCGACTGGAAAAAGTCATAGAAATGATTAAAATCATAATCATCAAATTCTATAATTTTTTATAAAGGATTTTTTTTTTGTGCTCAGCTAGAAATTGATTTTTAAAAGTTCTTATCCCATAATTATGATCATCTGGAAAAGTTGTGGAAATTAATAAAATCATATTTTTAGGAAATATATGAAATTTCTATCATTTTCATATAATACATTTTTCTGCATGAAATTGCAGAAGCTCAGCTATGAAATTGTTCAAAAATCCTTATCTAATCAATTAGAAAAATCATCAAAATGTCAAAACAATGAGAAATCATCAAAACATCATCAACAATGAAATCTTGTTTTAAAAAGTAATTTTTTAAAAAGTTATTTTCTATCATTTTTATATAGGGTTTTTGTTTTACACGTGTTTAGCTAGAAATTGTTGTTAAAAAAAAAAAAAAAAAAAAACCTTATCCAAAAATTATGACTGTCTGAAAAGTTATGGAAATTACTAAATTCTCATTTCATTATTGCAAATTAATAAAATCTTTTTTTTTTTTTTAAATAATTGAAATTAGAATTTTTTTTATTTTTTTCTGCATGTGCTCAGCTAGAAATTGTTTATTAAAAATCCTTATTCGATAATTATGATCTGGAAAAGTTATTGTTAGAATAGAATCTCAAATCATAGGTAGAATATTTGTAGTCTCAGTCATCAGTTTAGAAACAGGCGCCTCAACCCCTGTGATGTGTGGCAGCAGCAGCACGAGATCTCGGGAGAATGACCAAGCAGTCACAGATCAAGTGTGGTGCAAAGCATTCTCAGATTTATTCAGGAAGAAGGGTCATATTTATAGACATAAGTCAAACAACAATCTCCAGGATGGCTTGAGCATCCAATCATACGACTTAACAATCAAACCTTACCATGTATGGCATTTCAAGAAATATAATAACAAATAAGAAATGTATGTGCGTAAATGTGTGTGTCTCTTCAACTTCTGGTTGCTTGTAAGAGTGTCATTGTGTCCAAGGACTACTACTTCTTGTTTTGTCTAGGTAGGTACATGATGTGCACAATGGAAAAATCCCAAGACACAAAGTAAGTCAAAAAGTGAAGCCCAAGAAATAAGAAATTATTTAACAGTTATGGAAATGAATAAAATCTTATTTAAAAAAAAAAAAATTGAAATAATGAGAAATTTTTCTGCATGTGCTCAGCTAGAAATTGTTAAAAATCCTTATTTAATAATTATGGTCAACTGGAAAAAGTAATAGAATATATTCAAATCATGTAACCCAAAAAAAAGTAATTTAAATTTCTATAATTTTTATAATTTTTTACTTGTGCTCAGCTAGAAATAGTTAAAAAAATTCTTATCCCATAATTATGATAATCTGGAAATGTTGTGGAAATGAATAAAAATCTTATTTTTAGGAAATATATGAAATTTTTCATTTTCATACAATACATTTTTCATGTGCTCAGCTATGAAATAGTTAAAAATCCTTATCTGATCGATTAGAAAAATCATCAAAAAAAGTTATTTTCTATCATTTTTACATAGGGTTTTTAATTTTTTTAACTAAATTCTTATTAAAAAAAACAAAAAAAAAAACACTGAAATTATGAGAAATTTTTCTACATGTGCTCAACTTGAAATTGTTAAAAATAGAATAAGAATAAAAATAAGAATTATGATCAACTGGAAAGTCACTGAAATGCATTGGACAGAAAGAGCAGGAACATTGAATATTAAATAAGGTAGAGAGGGAACTCATCTGGGACGTTGTGACGGCAGCCGGCTGAAGTCTTTCTCTCAATCTCCAGCTCTCCTCGTCCAGGATGCTTCCTGAGAAGACTTAATAATATGCAGAAACCTCCCAGCCACCAGCATCTACATTCCCCCCAACTCCTGCTCTCTGTCAAACAGGAAGATAGGTACATCAAAGCCAAACATTAGTGCGTGCGGCCCGCATGTGTGTGCGCCAGGGCCTATAGTGTGTGTGATTGTATGGTTTGGTTTGCTAAGAGATAAAAAGTAAAGGCATGATTAAGTACAAAGAAAGAAGAAAGAAAAGTAGAGTGAGAGAGAGTGCGGGAAAGAGGGAGAGCAGGGTACCATTAAACCCTAGTGCAGTAAGCAACCTTCTTTCTTTGAAAGCTTTGGTCGCATAAAGGCTGTAGCTCCGAGCAAGCCTCTTTATATGTTCCCTACCCGCCGCATACAGTCTATGCTGCATTCAGATGAAATATGAAAAGAGGAAATGCTTCCCTAAGACTTCCTGACAAGACGCCTAAAATCCCTCCCCAGCTAAGGCACGCTTGGCCAAACAGCCTTATCTGCCAGTCTGGAGTCTCAGCATAAGTTACTTGGATTTTTTCCTGTATTTTCAAACATCACTCGCCTTGATGTTTTTTTTCAAGCCTCAGGAGGGAACTCAATGTAAAGAATATTTATATGGCAAAACGTCCTAATAGTCTTAACTTATTTTTGAGTTCAGGGCAAAAGTATTAGAAAAGCTAGCCATGGGAAAGAACTTCAGCAATTTTAAAACACAGGCACACAGCCAGAAAAAGATCCATCCCAACTAAAAGTTTATTTGGATTCCCTTTCGGATAATCTACAGATGTTTCGATCGGAAGCAGACAAACCATACAGCATCAATCTCATCATTTTGAATGCAACAATCAAATTTCTGAAAAAAAAAAAAATGATCAAGATGAATTCCCAATTATGACCACAAGGGGGTTTTTGTGTTTTTTTCTTCTTTGCGAATACTATACACTTAGGGGCTGTTTACCCGACACCATTTTCAATGCGTTTTGGCCGTTCATTTACACGACAACAGCGTTTTGGTGGTCTGAAAACGCAAACTTTTGAAAACGGGTTTCAAAGTGCAAGTTTTTGAAAACCGTCTCCATGTAAACAACAAAAACGCGAATCTGTGGAAATGATGACGTCATGCACATGCGCGTTACACGTTCAGTCTATAGTGTTTGATCGCCATCTAATGGCCTGTCAGCAGAATACAGCGTTTTTAGTCATTTTCACGGAATCGTATGAATGGGGATCGTTTTGACAATGGTGTTGTCTGTACGTGGAAAACTCAAAAGAAAAACTTCTCCGTTTTAAGCATGTCATTGTCGTGTAAACGTACCCTTAAAGTCTGCATGAAATGGAAGTTTTCTTCCCTAATGTGAGGTATATCCCAGTGAAACGGCTTCTTAAACAAGAAAAAAAAATGTAGGGACTTTATTTTGTCCATCAGGAATTTATTTGACGGTTGGATAGTTGTGGTTTGCTATTGGTTGATCTCATGTGAGTGAAAGGTTGCCCCGCCCTCGTGTCAGTAAACAAGTCATCAAGAGAAGAGAAGTCACAGCAATAGGGAGGGAAAGTTATTTTTAATAAAGATTATGAGGGCATAAGAACTAAAAAAAACGTAATGATGTGCACAAATAAATCATTTATAATAAATACAGCGATATTTAATTAAAAAAAAAAAAAAAGAATCGTCCATTTTGATTTCCTAGTCACTTTAAGGCACAGCTACATTAGCAATATTTTGTGGTCTAAGAAGGTCCATTATCAATAGTGTAGTGATGCATGAAACACCTATTCAGGTCACTGTCAAACTAAGCAGCTTTATATTGATCAACGTTTAACAAACTTGAATCCAATGGCAAATCCACATTGGAAATTATTCAGTTTACGCAAAATTAAAGATAACACTGATTCCTATTGAGGTGACTGCATTTCGTCCACTGGGATTGTTCCACGGCTCTCTGTAATACTTTGGTCAATCGCAGCATTGATGGGTCAGATATATTTGCATAATGACACTAAACTGGATATTTCTTAATCGACTAGGGTTCCTCAAATCCGGTCCTGGAGGGCCACTGCCCTGCAGATTTTAGCTCAAACCCAGTGGCCCTCCAGGATCGGATTTGAGGAAACCTGAACTATGACAACATATTGACACTAAGGCTTCGTTCACACTGAGCCTTAATGCTCAATTCTGATTTTTGGCCAATATCAGATTTCCAGTGTGAACAGATCATGGTTCTGAACTGACCGCAAAATAACGATACAAACGGACCATACAAACCACAAAATCCACTCAATTGCACCACGAAAAAAATCAGATTTGGACCACATTTACCTGCAGTGTGAACATAGCCTAATTTCGATTCAGTCGTATTTGCAGCCTTCTGCAAAATTTTGCCTAACATGACTGAAATTTTAGGTAGTCCTTTGCAGAGCAGAACAACAATACCAATTAATATTGTGTTTGTATTGTTCTAGGTTGATTGTTTTCTGGACTATTTTTCTTAGCAATTGCTTTAAGCTAATTTACAAAGGTAATAAAATAACTTCAACTCAAAATCAATATTTCATGTCCATGTATTTATTTCTTTTGCAAGTAGCTGTGTAATAAGCAGGATAATGAACAGCCAACCGGTCATTAATGCAAAATAAACCCCTTTAGGGATACATTATCCCTTACGTTTTCTATTTGTCATTTAAGACTTTACAAATGTTATCTCAAATGTATAGTTTACAAACAAAAAAAATGCATAATTTAGCCTTACATAACAAAACAAAGTCTAAACTGGGCGTTAACTCAGCTCTACACAAGTTTACTGTAAACTCCTACAGAATTAAAGTCTCTCAGCAGATGCTATTGATGCTAACAACATTAGCCTGTCTGACTTTGATTTGGAAGTCTCTTTCGTTTACTCTGCTTCCGGATCTGGAGGCCAGATCCAGCCGAAGCTCAGGCCGCTCACTGAGGATTAGACTCTAGCCTGGGCTTTTGGATCGTTAGCCAATTAAACTAATCATCCTCATTCTCAAGACTCCTGGCAAGAAGGAACGGCATTGATTTCCTCTTGTTTGATGTGCACTTCCTTTTCACCCTTTTGCCTTACTGACTGTCTAGACGACACCAGAACAAGCATCTGGTTAACCAATCCAAGCAGACAGGAGAATGACATGGTCACAACCTCTCATCCTTCAGGCATCTAACTCCTTACAGATCAGACTAACCCCATCTATACAGTACTGAGAGAATTAGATCCATCAAGTAGTAAGCAAGCAAATCCATATTTTACAAGGATTGGTCAGGGTTGCATATAGCAACTTATTTTTGTTGTTTATTTCATAAGGCATCGTAGGAGAGAATGGTATTGGATTCCAATGACTATGCACCTGGTCATTAGTCTCAATTCCACAGCAAACAATTCAAGACCTAACTTAGGGGCATTTACACAACACCATTTTCAACTAAAAACTGAAAACTTTTTATGCGTTTCAGCCATTCATTTACAAGACAACAGCATTTTGAAGGCCTGAAAACACAAGTTATTGAAAACGACACCGTTATCATCTACAAGAACTCAAATTTGTGGAAACGGTGATGTCATGCGCATGCGTATTCAGTCTATAGACGCGTAGTGTTTCATTACAAAATGACATCGCCAACTACTGGCCTGGCATGAATAACAAAATTTTTTGTCGTTTTCACAGACTTGTGTGAATGGGAATCGTTTTGACAATGTTTTCGTCGGTACGCGAAAAACACAACGGAAAAACTTTTACATTTTTAGAACATTGTTGTCATGTAAACGCACGCTTGGTAAGTAAAGTTTACTCAACTGGTACAGAAGAGTTTGAATATACACACCATAATGAGCGTTAATGTGTTTAAAGGGTTAGTTCACCCAAAAATGAAAATTGTCATTAATTACTCACACTCATGTCGTTCCACCTTCGTTCATCTTCGGAACACAAATGAAGATATTTTTGATGAAATCCAAGAGGTATCTGACTCCTCCATAGAAGATATTGTTGAATAAAGTTATTTTGTTTTGGTTTTTTGCACACAAAAAGTATTCTCATCGCTTCATAAAATTAAGGTTGAACCACTGCAGTCACGTGGACTATATGTCTTTAGTACCTTTCTGGACCTTGAAAGTGGTGGTTAAATTGCTGTCTATAGAGGAGATACCTCTTGGATTTCATCAAAAATATCTTAGTTTGTGTTCTGAAGATGAACAAAGGTCTTATGGGTTTGGAACGACACGAGGGTGAGTAAATATTGACAGAATTTTCATTTTTGGGTGAACTAACCCAAAGTGTACTATTTTTAGTGTACTATTTCCGGTTGATTTTCAAGGTGCAATATTAACTCCTCATCATTACTGCAAGGTGTTGTTAACATCCTCACACCTCCTCATTCATAGTGTGAAATGTAGCGATATTAGCCAAACACCTCATCCATAGTACAGTGTTGTTAGCAATAGCGATTAGCATTTTCACACTTTCTCATCAGTGGTGCAAAGTGTTAATATTAGCAAATATTGCTAATTTGTGATGGATTTCTGTCAACATTTTTAGTTAACTACATGGTGAGGATTGTAAAACTAAACCTGCCCACAAAATGTAAAAGTTGAGTGATAAGAAATTTAGCTAGATGCTAATGCTTACATGTGAACTCAAAAAGTACACAACAAATTCAAGACAATATTATTCCTTGGTGGTATTGCCCTACTACTTACTTAAAAGTACATACTTTAGTGCACAGCAGAAGTACACAGATTGGGATATAGTTTGTTCACTTAAAACAATACCATTATTTAGTCACAATACATGGCAGTAATTTGAGAAAGATCTTTTTCTCCCATAAGGTGTAGTTATGGTTTCTACCAACAGGGGTTAACGGGACCATGCTAACCAACTAAACCTCGTGCCACGTTTCCACTTCCAGCTTTTTAGCACTTCTGTCAATGTGCCATGATCAGCTATAAACAATTATATTTTCTCATTTTTAGGGGGGAAAAAATAGTTTGACTAACAATGATGGGCACGTTAGTTGACCACCATCTTGGAAATTATATCTATCAAAGTATAAAACATTTTCTGTCAATGGCATTCGCAAATGATGGATTCAGAATAATTCTGATTTAAACAGATGTGATAATACTGTGGTTAATATGAAACTGTGGATGTGTTTGATGGCAGTGTTGCTCAGTTTATGGCTCTCTCAGTGTTGTGGCTGAGAAAGACCAGATTGCTGGCACTTTTTCTGTCATTCTGGCACTCAGTCTGCAGAAGTACAGGCTTCACTAACCACCAACTCTTGCCAAGAGGGAGGGAGCGAGAGAAGTGAGAGAGAGAGAGAGAGAGAGCGAGAGATCGCTGGATTTCATGGCAGGGTGACAACACATCACTAAAGGCTGTGTTTCCTCTTCAGTCAGGTGAGAATTTGGACACCTATGAACCCATTTCAAGAATCGAAAACCTCCAGGAGTGATTTTATCGATCTGTATCAAATTGCATCAATAACAGTCAATCTAAGGGTACGTTTAGATGACAACAATGTACAAAAAACTGGAGTTTTTTTTCTTAGTACAGATGACAACATCAAAATGATCCCCATTCACGCGATGTCACTTTTGTAAAGAAAAACTATGCGCCTGCGCTCATATTCATTCTTTTAAACTCGCGCCAAACACGCATGCCTATAGACTGAACATGCAATATGCATGCGAATGCCTTCACCGTTTTCACAGATTCACATTTTTGCAGTTTACATGTGAACATCCGTTTTCAAATGTTTGTGTTTTCAGGCCCCCAAAACGCCGTTGTCGTGTAAATGAACTGCCAAAACACATAAAAAGTTTTCCATTTTTAGTTGAAAACGGTATGGTGTAAACGACCCCTAAATGATCAATGAGTTACATTAAAAGTCACAATAAAATTATCTTTTATTCCATATTGTGACGTAAATCCAAGTGTAACAGATTAGGAAAAAAAGTGGTTTAATTCAATGGTTGCTGATTGGATGGAAGCAGAACTGAATGTGAACTCGAATGTAAATGTGTTTTAAAAGGACTAAATGATTGGAGAAATCCAGTATATGTCACCAGAGAAGATGGTGGTTTCATCAGAAGATCGGTTTGACATTTTGAATTAAAATTAAGAAATCAAATGTTGAGTCGTTCACAATAAGTCTAATGAGATGCAATTATAAAACAGATAAGCTGAATTTTCATTTCATGATGACTTTAAAATAGAAAATTTATGTTTTTGTGCAATATCAACTCAAGTAAACATCAAACATGTTTGCAATCAATGTACTTCTGAAATTCAAATTAATATTCAAATTAATCTGAATATTCAATGAAAATAAAAAGAGTAGGACTGACCTGATTTTACAGAGTAATGTTTGCACACAGCTCCAAAAAAATTATTCATAAACAATGCAACGTTTCGACCAGTCTGGTCTTCATCAGGCAAAAATTAATTCTCTGTTCAATTATTGTTATCTTTTTGTCCAACATCTGAGCCCAATTTGTGTTTCTGACCTTATTTTATCCATCTGGAATGGATTTTGAAAGAAGCCAGACACTGGAGATAAAAGGTTAAAAAAAAAATACAGAAAGAGGGCTTGCTGACATCATCTGAAAAGGAAAGACGTTTTTTTTTTTATATATTTTTTTTTTCCAAATAATGTATACTGATATATTGTGCACAATAAGACCAGAAACAAGCATTAAGGAATCGATTTTTATGCTGATTGTAATAGCCGACAATGAAACCACAATGTAAAATAGTTTCAATAGTTAATAGTATGCAGGAAACAAAAACAAACAAAAAAATCTTATGCCTATGCTAGTTTACTGGTCTATGATGGTCTCCCATCCAGGTCAGACTGATCTGTTGGCTGGTTTTAGAGGGTTTTTTCGGCACTTTCAAATGGAAGACCAATTAAAGACCAGCTTGACCAGGTGTAACGGAGGCCAGCTAGTAGTCGCTGTGCAAGGAAACCTCACTCCTCTGATCTCAAGAGATGCTCTAGGGACTGACACTAGAGGTTGCAGCCTTTAGCCTCCTTGTTAGAGAGTCCGACTCCCATGCCGGAGACCCAGGTTCGAGTCCCGCGCAGAGCGGGGCGAGTAGGACCTGGGTGAGGGGTTACACAGGCTGGAAGACCAGCTTAATCCGGTTAAGACCATCAAACCAGCTTAGACTGGTTTAAGCTAGATTTTAAACAGGCCATGCAAGTCATTTGACTTTCATCCAGCCTTGCCACAACATATTCCACCACATTTATTTTTACATTCAAACTCAGCTTTTGAAACATGTTAAATTTTTTCACCCAAAAAACATCCCACCCTCACAAAACAGCAGTTGTGCAGTGCAAACAAGCGTAACAGACTTTTAAATGGTGTCTCATGCTGTGATATTGTTTCGTCTTTGTTTCTCTCTTTGTGAAAAAACCAAAAGAGCCACCAAAGTTAGACAAATGAATTAAACACGATGCTCTCATGCACTGTGGAGGGAAAGAACGAGCTCTGAGCGCCTTCAACACTGAACTCAGAGATTCAGCAGAGACGTGGAGGCCATTGTGCTGGATGAGGCTTCGGTATGAATTATTTCACACAGGGCATCTGTTAAGAGGGCCACGTATGGCTTTGACTGCCTCAGAGTACTGTACGTGTGTGTGTGTGTGTGTGTGTGTGTGAGCGTATACATGTGTGTATGAGACCACACTGACCCCTGCTGGTTAACCAAACACCCCATCAGTGCGTTTGACAGACAGACCGTTATTATATTAACCTCCACGGTCCATTTTGTGATGTCTTGTTTATTATGAAAATGATTGACGGTTTGGCATGAATAAATGTCTATAGGAGACATTTGCTGTAGAACATGGGATGTGTGGGAGTGAGATGATGGGGATAGGAAAAAAAGAGAGAGGAAGGAATGTGGCCATGATAAATTACAGATATGACGGCACCGAAACACCTCCACTGCCTGCTGGATATTATGTGCTTTATGTGATCGGGGACATATGAGACAGGAAATTAACTGCTTCTGTGTGTGAAGTTAAACAGATTCGATGCCACCTCATGTCTAGCAGCACAAAGACCCTCTACGAATGTATTTGATACTGGTGGATTTTTGTCAGGAACCTGTGGCTTTAAATCTCAGGCTCTGCCCACTAGTAGTGGTATCATGCTTATCTGAGCTGGAATCAAGATATAAGTGTAATAGTATTGTGTCACACTTGTTACTTTATATTTAAGGGACCGTTTACACGACACTGTTTTCAACTAAAAAACGGAAAACTTATGCGTTTAGGCTGTTCATTTACAAGACAAAGACCTTGGGCCCCGAAAATGCAAACTTTTGAAAACGATACCGTTATCGCCTCCGTGTAAACTACAAAACCATGAATTTGTGAAATCAATCACATGTACACATGCATATGTTCAGTCTATGGGTGTGTTTTTATTTACAAAGTGACATCGCCAACTACTGGCCTGGCAGCATAATATAGTGTTTTTAGTCTTTTTTTTTTTTTTTTTTTTTTGCGGATCCTTGTGAACTGGGATCTTTTGTCGTCTGTACACAAAAAACACAAAGGAAAAACTTTTCCATTTTTAGTACATTGTTGTCATGTAAATGTACCCTTACTAACAATGTCACTATTTCTTATTTGAAACTCTCACAATTAATTTTTTAGTGGAAACTACTGTATATCTGTGACTTTATGTAATTTATTGTATTTTATATATGGCATCTTTTTCACAATTGCGATTTTTTTTCCTCATAACTGGCTTTGTCACAAAATATTTACTTTATATCTCACAATTACAATACTATATCTCTTTATTCTGAAATAGCGATTTTATATATCACAATTGTAACTTTACTTCTCACAATGTGACTACATTTTTGAAAATATCTCAATTATTTTTTTAAAGAAACAGGCTTCAGGCTTCATACGGGATTCCATTTGCAACTATTTTCTCATAATCATGACTTTATCACAAAATTTCTACTTTATATCTTAAAATTACAACATTATATCTAAAAAATGAGAATTTATATCTTAAAGGGGACCTATAATGCGATAAGATAATATAAGTCTCTGGTGTCCCCAGAATGTGTCTGTGAAGTTTCAGCTCAAAATACCCCACAGATCATTTATTATATCTGTCAAATTTGCCCCTATTTGGGTGTGAGCAAAAACACGCCATTTTTGTGTGTGTACCTTTAAATGCAAATGAGCTGCTGCTCCCGGCCCCCTTTCCAAAAGAGGGCGGGGCTTTAACAGCTCGCGCTTCGGTTGCTCAACAACAACAAAGGTGAAGAATCTCACGCAGCCAAAATGACGATTGTCATTAACGGTGTTCAGCCTTACATTGTTCAAACTGGAGTCGGACACTGATGGATTTATCATAGTTTATCATAATTTATCATAGTTGTGACTTTATACTATATCTCCCAATTGCAACTTTCACAGTTGTGTTGTTTTCCCATACTTGTGACTTTATTTAAAGTTGCAATTGTGAGAAAAAAGCAGCATTTTTTAGATATAAACTCACAATTGTGATAGTCAATGTGACTATTTCTTATTTTATACTATCTCACAATTATTTTTTCTCTGAGGAAGAAAGAGCTCCAATACTATATAAGATTTATTGCTGGTTAGCTTTGGGTATTATAATTCACCAGCAATTAGTAAACAATTAAGCTTGACATAAAGAGTTTCCACATGGACAATGTCCTGGCAGAAAATGACCAGTGCCTTTTTCTGTTTTTCTATAGATTTATTTCTTACAGTGCTTATATGTGGCTTGGAAACTGTGCTAGACAAATTTAACCACAACATAATGGGTTCATAATACCGCGAGGGGCCCACGTGCAGGGTCAGGGTGTCCCGTATGCCAGCGGGTGTCTTGAAATTAGCTCCATGTGTCAAAGCAAACTGGTCAGCGTGGAACCGCATCATACGTCATTAGATGTGAGCTACCAGACTCATACGGCTGAGGCAAACTGCGTCTGAAAAGCAACATCCTGCTTCGACGTGCTAAAATGGAGGAGAGGATCTGATTGCAGTGGTTGTACCTGCTATTCTCCAGTCCTTTCACCTAATGGAAGACAAATTTTAAAGGCTGACTCTATTCATTTGAGAAAAACACTGTAACCATTGAGTTGAGAGAGCAAGTGCTTGCACAGTCGTGCATAAAATGACTGAAATTGTTTTTGCTTTCGTTTCCAATTGCATTCTGCAAATGGCCATATTCATCTGTTTGATTTTATTTTTGTGGCCCTTGATGTAACGTTAAAGAAAAACATCTTATCTACCTGCAGTACTGGCAGGAAAACAAGTAGATGACCTGACGTCAAATGGTAAGCTAACATTTCACAAGCTTTACATTTTTACAGTGTCACGGCTCATATAAACGCCTGTCTTCACCAACCCAGTCACATCCGTAAGCTCAAAAAGCTTCGGTGCATTGACTCCTACATTTGTACTCACAGCTTGTATTGTTAGACACATATTTACATTGTCGTCACTGAAATCAAAGAGAACTAAGTCACCAAGTTAGCATCCAATCAGATGTTTGATGCAATCTGTTTCCCGCTGCTATGTGAAGTAACCTGCCGTATAACGTTTAGAGATTAGATCAGTGTCACACTGTGCAGCACTGAACCCAGCAGCAGGCGAATCAAGAAGAGAAATTAGCATTTAAAATACAATGCGCTTCATCTGAATAATTATTATGTCAGACTACAGGATGTGCAGTTTGTGAGAGGACAAATGCCCATTTTAGGCTCGACTGGCTGAGGTACTTCAAAGAGCTCAGACCAGCTGAGCACAAATGATCACAGAGTTACTCTGTGTAAAATCATTTTCTTGGACCATGGCAGTAGATGTGCCAATGGTTAAAGAGGGTCCATAAAAAGTTTTAAGTGTTCCCATGGTTCTAATGGAACTGTAAGATTTCCAGACCTGTAAAATTCATGGAAATTTCTATAAATATATATATTTCACACTACCGGTCAAAAGTTTGGACATGGTAAGATTTTTAATGTTTTTAAAAGAAGTTTCGTCTGCTCACCAAGGCTATATTTATTTAATTAAAAATACAGTAAAAACAGTAAAATTGTGAAATATTATTACAATTTAAAATAACTGTTTTCTGTTTGAATATATTTTATAAAGTAATTTATTCCTGGGATCAAAGCTGAATTTTCAGCATCATTACTCCAGTCTTCAGTGTCACATGATCCTTCAGAAATCATTCTAATATGCTGATCTGCTGCTCAAGAAACATTTATTTTGTACAATATATTTTTTTTTTTTTCAGGATTCTTTGATGAATAGAATTTATTAGCATTTATTTGAAATATAATCTTTTGTAACATTATAAATGTCTTCACTGTCACTTTTGATCGATTTAATGCATCCTTGCTGAATAAAAGTATTAATTTCTTTAATTTCTTTTCAAAAAAATAAAAATTCTTACTGACCCCAAACTTTTGAACAGTAGTGTATAATGTTACAAAAGCTTTGTATTTCAGATAAATGCTGTTCTTTTGAACTTTCTATTCATCAAGGAATCCTGAAAAAAAAGTACACAACTGTTTTCAACATTGATAATAATCATAAATGTTTCTTGAGCAGAAAATCAGCATATTAGAATGATTTCTGAAGGATCATGTGACACTGAAGACTGGAGTAATGATGCTGAAAATTCAGCTTTGCCATAACAGGAATAAATTACTTTATAAAATATATTCAAACAGAAAACAGTTATTTTAAATTGTAATAATATTTCACAATATTACTGTTTTTACTGTATTTTTAATTAAATAAATGCAGCCTTGGTGAGCAGACGAAACATCTTTTAAAAACACTAAAAATCTTACCGATTCCAAACTTTTGACTGGTAGTGTATATATATATATATATATGTGTGAATTGATGATAATTTTAAATCAAATATCAAGTAATCTATATAGAAATTTCCATGACATTCTCGTCGAGGTGAAAAGCTGTCTCGCGATACTGCCATGAGGGTGTAAGGGTGAAATTAAGATAGAAAATGCCATCACTAAGTTTACATTACACCTCCACTGTTGCTTTGCTTTTTATAAAAAAAAACAAAAAAAAAACATATTTTATTTGGATAACGGTCGCTTCAATCCCATCCAGCTCATCAAACACAAGCTGCAGAGTCATACGTAGTGCAGCAGAAATCAGAGTTCACTGATCACGTGACGAGAGTAAGTGACGAGATCACTGACAAGACCATGGCAGAGGATTTCTTGCACAACAGAGCATCTGACAAATGTCTTATCTTGTAGAATGCATGCTCAGCACCGCTGCTCCCTATTCACAGAGTACGCGACCGCAAAATCGAAAGCAAAAGTAAAATGCGAACATGCATACAAATGCGATTTCAATAGGTCAAAAGTTGTAGAAGCTCATAATTCATGTACAGGTCTGAAGAGACTCATATCAAAAATCATACAGGAGAGAAGCCAGTCAGTTGAGTTTGTGGCAAAACCTTTTACAGTGCTTGAGTATTGTTGTCTTTTACTGCATGATAGTAGAACTGAAAAGACATTCATTACAGTAAAATGAATTAAAACAATTCAAATGCACCTATATATATATATATATATATATATATATATATATATATATATATATCTACCTGCAGTATATATATATATATATATATATATATATATATATATATATATATATATATATATATATATAGTATACATAAAAAATGTTTGAAAACTAGCAGCTAGCATTACATCAAAACAATTTACAATTCAAAACAATTTATTTTGTCAATTACATGTGCAAGATGACAAAAATGTGTTAAACTGTAAATATTTCATAATTTAAACATGTTTCTTGTTATATTTTCATCAAGAGTATACTTTAAAATTACTTAATTAACATCATGGTGCATCGTTTTCAGCTTGCTGAAATAAACATCTTTGTCAGTAAATTCATTGAAGCAATTCTTGTAGAATGTCTTTGTACTAGGTTAACATATAGTGAATACTCCATCACTCTATACTAAAGGAGAATTTCTGAGAAAAGGACAAAAAAATGCAACGAGCATTTGATTTCTGTAAGCAGCTTTGACCTCACAGAGGGCAACTATTTTCCCAATGACATGCCTTTCAGGACAACCAGCAGAGTTACAGTAAATGTCACTCCATATTTTGCTGTTTCTCATTTTGACGAAATGTGTTTTGTTGCTCAGAGTCCTTTCCCAAAGGTGTTGACACTTTGTGATATGAAATGCAAAAGAAGAAGGGAAGTGGAAATTGTTGTTGCTGAACTGTCTTTAGGAGACCTTCAGTTTGGGTACCCCATTGTCAAAATTGAAATATTGAAAAGCCCTCCTAGACGGGATGAATTTCCTCTGGCACTTCTGCTATATTTACATTTTATTTTTAAAGGGGTCACAACATGAATTTTGTTTATTATTTTAATATGTTCCCTGAGGTTCACTTTTGTGTTTTAATATTAATAAAGTTTTTTGAAAAAAATAAAATAAAATGCTCTGAACAAACATATAATCCTCTGACACCTCCACTTGTTTCTGACGCTGGGATCCATCTGAAGTCTGTACAGAGACGCAAACAAGCTGTTTAAACTGGATGCTTCACAGCGAACATTCTTTCACTCTGTCCTGTTGTCGACAGACTCAAGTGCATAGAGTATGTCAGAAACTGAACGTGCATCTGTATACTGTATCCAGTGTAGACAGCATCAGTGATTATAATGGGTTCTATTCATATTCACAGTCATATGCAAATGTATTTGCCTGTATGACATCACAGGTCACCCAATATCAAAACAAGCAGTTTTTTGAGCTTGATTAAATAAATGCTTTATTTATAATGAGGAGGACGTTTTAAGCTATGAAACTGGCAGGATGTTTTAATGGTACAAAGACAAGGGCTAACAGTACATTAAAATTATTTACTGTCAGTAGTTATTTATTTATTTATGTACTTGGTAGCATATTATCATGTTGTTCCTCTCAAGTAGTCTGGCTGGTTAGCTGGTAGATGCCATAACTACACCATTCTGCTGCCAAAAAGCATTTCTCTCCATGCTAATGGGTAGATTTCTCTAGACAATAAACACCTAAAAAAAACCACCATTACGCTTCTGATTATTATCAAACCCAGTCTGCTTTCTAAGAATCGTATCAATTTCAAAGAAAAGGATCTCTCTCTTGCTTGTCCGTCACTCTCAGTCACTTAAGCAGAATTTGTTCTGCCGCAGTACATTGAATGAGATAAATTAAAAGCACACAAGATGGCCTCTCAACAGTTATGGGGAAGGTCGGTATATTACTAGGTTTATTTGACACCCATTCCCTTGTAAAGCTTTGCCGGTGAAGAGCAGCACTGGCCAATAAAGCATTGTGCACTCCCGTACTCAGGGTATTTATGGGTATAAAAACAACAGGCTTTAAATCAGACCTCAAATGGAATAGAGGAGTGGCCCATGTTACGATCCCTCTCATTCTCTCAATCAGCAACGGTGATGACAGAAACTCACAAGGACATTGACGACAAACATGGTGTAGAATCTCTAAAAGATTGTTTCTCTGACTACTTTTGGCATCACTTTGGCATCACCCTAATTTGAGTAAAACTGAAAATTTTGTTCTCTAAGTTATATTATTAACCTTACTTTCATGTTATAAGTTAAACAGATGTTATATAAAACTTATATAACATCTGTTTAGCTTATAACATGAAAGTAAGGTCTTGTCTTGTCAACATTTTGGAAATTGTGTCTCAATGAATTGTGTTCATTGAGATATTGTTTAAAATGTTACTTTTCAAAGGGGGTGTACTTATTTACTTTGAGCACTGTGTATATTCATCTTTTTTTTCAATATTTTACTTCAACATAGTACTGTAATGTGTATATCGGGATCACGCTCTGAGGCTTCTTTGTGCGCGCGCTGCGGATCTGTTAGTCAGCGCGAGTAAGATCGATTTGTTTACATCAGCATGAGTTTGAAAATCACATTTCATTGGTTCAGTCATCAAAAATTCGCTATGAATATTCACAAAGTTGGAATGCTGCGCTTTAAATGATACCTAACTTGTGAGGAAGTTGCTGAAGGGAAGCACAAGTGGTGAAGTGAGCAGAGAAAAACTGCATTTTTCATGGTCAAAGGAAAGGTACTTCTCTCAGAAAACATACAAATAAAGATACTTTTAGATGTTTAATTGCTATTTGAAGCATTTGGATTGCTAGATGAGGGCTTAATGAACTCATTTTTGTGAAAACCTCAAATTCGACCAAAATAGACATTTTTGACTAGCTTGCGCACATCCCGACTCACAATTGTAAAAACATCTGAAATCTATTCATTTAAAAGTGTGCATAGTTGTTGAATAAAACACCCAAATCAGTGCCACAGCTACTATGAGGCAAAAATAATGTGTTCCTTTAAAATTACATCTTAAGTCTGACTATTCTTACTCAGTAAAATGATATGTTTCTTGGCCACTTGATGTTGTCTAAAACAACTGACTGGTCTAGTCATTTTAACAGCTGTTAGAGTGATTGTCAGGGCCTTTGAACCACAGTCGATCTGAGGCACTTCTCAAGGTTAAATCCCTCTCTTGATGCATTAATCTCAGACGGATCCACCACTCCACTGATGTAGCATTTGCTTGTGGGTATTTACCCCTTAGTCGTTCCAAAAGCAGCCCTGTTTAGCAGTTATTCAACTGGACAGAAAAGAGCCGTCTGCTGTGCCAGTCAGTCATTGCGTTTGTTTCACTCCAGAGACAAAAGTAAGGAACAAATAATTCCAAAAGGGTTTTCGCAGCAATGCCATAGAATAATGTTGTTTGGTTCCCAAAAGAACCTTTCACAGAACAGTTCTTAAAAGAACAATTATTTTCTTACACTGTTAAAAATAAAGGTTCTTTATTGGCATTGATGGTTCCATGAAAAATCTTTAACATCCATAGAACCTTTGCATTCCACAAAAGATTCTATATAGTGGAAAAGGGTTCTTTAGATTTTTAAAATGCTCTTCACACTAAGAAAAAAATGTTTTTTTTTTTAAGAACTGTTCAATGAAAGGTTCCATGGAACCAAAAATGGTTCTTCTATGGCATCACTGCAAAAAAAAAAAAAAGGTTTTTGGACCTTTATTGCAATCATGACAACTCTCTAAATAATTTTAGAATGTTAATGAATATGGTCATGTTAATGTATTTGGTCTTGGGGACCAGATCTGCTACAGAGCAACTATGGACTTGCTACTGCTAATAGATACACAGAAATAGATAAACCTAAATCAGTATATCTAGTTTCCCCTTACAGGGATTAATAAAGTTTTCTAATCTAATCTAAATCGGGTAGTAGATCTAAGCAGGTGGAGCTGGGGAAGGTGGAGGTTTTCAATCAGGAACTCTGATTTTTATGAAAACCTCAAATTCGACCAAAATAGACATTTTTGACTTGTTTAGCTCGTAATTAGCTTGCGCACATCCCGACTCACAACTGTAAAAACATCTGAAATCTATACATTTAAACAAGTTTTCTAATCTAATCTAAATCGGGTAGTAGAAGCAGGTGGAGCTGGGGAAGGTGGAGGGTTTCAATCAGGAACTCTGATAAAGCACTGCAGGACTAGCCTACAGAAAACACTGAACCAGACTATTTAAATGTTGAGCAAGCAATCTCATTGGCTGCAGAATCAGCAGAAGCCAATCAGCTTGTGCAATGCGGGTAATATGATATGATTACTAATAAGACCTATCATCCTGTGTCCTGTAGAGTTTTATGACTAAACTAAATATTTTGAGTGTAGAGTGAAGAACATTTTAAAAAAATCTAAAGAACCTTCTTCCACTATAAATCCACTATATGCAATGGAAAGGTTCCATGGACGTTAAAGGTTCTTCATAGAACCATCAATGCCAATAAAGAACCTTAATTAGTCAAAAATTTGTTCTAATAACAGGGTGGTAAATAAGTGGACAAAAACCTCAGGAAATGCCTGAAAAACCCAACACTGGCAGAGGGGGGCGTGGCCTCTGAGTTACGACTGAACACGACAAAAAAAAAAAAAACTGTCAGCAGAATTTCAAGTAGCTAAGGGATTTCTGGAGGATCTAGTCACGCAACAGTCATGGAGATGAATGAAAATGTTAACAGATAGCTTTCACCAGGCTTCCTTCGTTTAAATACAGCTTGGATTGGTCTGCATAACACTTTCCTGCCATCATAAATATTTTCATTGCCATGGTAACATAGTTCAGGATGTGATAGCTACACGTAAATGAAACCGCATCTCGCAGTTTTCAATTCATACATACAGTATGTGAGAGCTCCATCAACAGAAATGCATTTACATTTAAAAAGCTGGAGGTTTTATACGGACCTTAAATAGTATTCACGTGGCTCTCTTTCACTGACACGGAATGAAAGAAAATCTCAAGGACAGGCCAGTGCTGAAGTAACCTGCAGGTTTGAGTGAAGAACAGAAGGATGTGTGATCTGTACTTTAGACGTTTTTGAAGAGATGCTGTACTGTACCGGCACACAGCTGACAATAATGAAGCTCTGAAGCTGCTGTCTGATTACTAACCTTGCATCCTTTCTCGACAATGACAGCATTTATTTTCCTTTATTTATTTCCATTTGTTTCATTTTCATTTTGCGGTCTTAGAAATTGCTATTGACAGATATAATATATTCTTTAATATGGTTAACACAACTTCAGCAGAGTCTATCTGTTTTTCGTACAAAACTACGCACATGAATCATAAGGAATTTTGAGTTAAAGGGATAGTTCACCCAAAAATAAAAATTCTGTCATCATTTACTCACCCTCAAGTAGTTCCAAACATATATATATATATATATATATATATATATATATATATATATCAAACATTTCCCAACATGTCATCAAACTCAACACTTTGATGCAAATTTTTCTGATTTTTATGTACATTTCTGAGTTTTTCTTATGACTCATCTCTTAATCCAATGTTTATCACGGTTACAGTTGCATTCGCTGCCTGCATGTGACTTCCTGCCCGTATGTGGTAGTACGTAGGAGCCATGTCTTGCCTCCATCTAACCCAGATCCCTATCTAATTACCTTCCCGCCTCTGCTGGAAACCAGTACGAGTCTGTTGGGCTGGAAAGGTGAGCTGTTAATTACTCACCGTTGGAGCCGCAATGAGAAGGACAGCCTCAGAAGATACAACAAGAGACGCCATTCCGACCTCCCGCCACTTAAGAAAGCCTAACAAGAGCCGGTGGCTGTTGTTCAGAACGCACCTGCTGTCTGATCCTCTGCTTTGCCTTGGCAACCGCTTCACTGATGTGGAGACAGCTGTGAGGGATGACTGCTTAATCACGCATGTGGTTTTCGCCGACTGGATGCGTCTGTAAAAAATACAAGCAAACAACCTGATTTTGAAGGGCCGCAACATGGTCGAGGTCTCAATTGCTTCTTCTAGACAACAACATTAAACAGACAGCAAATGGAAACTTTTGCAAAAGTCCTGAGATGTTTCTCTCTAGATGTTTCTCTCTAAATTGTGTTGTTTCATAGTTAGGAAACTAAATGGAACTCTCACTTTATCTCACTTTTTTTATTAAGTTAGGAGACCTAATGAAGGTTTCATTTAAGTTTCAACTTTGTCTCAGATGTTTCTCCTAAAATTACTTATGATAAACGAAAATGGAAGTAAAGGAGACAGTTGTTTAAATATATCAAATGATCTCAGGTGTCTTCTAGACTTCAAAATCACGCTCAGATTTTCTATGATACCAGAATCTGAAATAAAAAGTCTCAATATGAACTCAAACTTTTCTCATCCAGCACTTTTAAAATACTTACAACTTACAACTAACAACTTATATGCTCTAAGCTATCCACATTCATTTATAATGCTCTACTTTTCCTGAACATCACCGAATATCTCACATGTGTCCAGTTTAATCTCCTCAATGGAATTTTAGGAGAAAAGTTCTGAATGATCTGAGAAAAGTTTGATCCGAATGTAACTCCATGAATTCTCCTGAGCTATGAAAGAGCAACCTAAGCAATTTAGCTTCCATCAGCAACACAATCTTTATCAGAATATAGCTAGTCAGCCCCTACTGAGGGAAGCAGCCCTCCGGCAGTGTCCGTTTTTAAAGTTGTTGGCCTTTCTGTGCCGTGTTCAACCTAATTAACACCTTAGTGTAGCCTTATTAACGTTCACATCATCCAACCGATTCTATTAAGTTGTGACATCTTGTACAAAGCCGTTATATTGCAACAGGAAGGAAACACTAAGCACTGACATGGGCGAAACCCTCTATGAAATGAGTTTTTTCCGCCCCTTAAACCAATTGAGATAATTAGCTAGGGAGACTGCAATAGCTTGTACATATCTCACTATTTTCAATGTCCTGTGGGAAATTTTTTTAACAGACTCCAAATGCTCCAATGTACCAACTCCAATTATTTGGTTTGATTGTTTGTTCTAATTAGCTTAATGCTTAACGCTTCTAAGGACATCGTGAAGATAATTTTTTTATGTTATTGTTTTTTTTGTGAATAATAGCGCATACCCTGAAGTTGCTCAGAAAATTGTAATGACTTCATTGTTAAGTTCAAGATATCATTATTTCAGAAGTTTACTGAGATGGTGCTCCTACAAGTCAGCATTATCAAGACAGAACTATATTTTGAGACATAGGAATGAATTGAGCATGCTGATTGCAATGCACTGCCTTTTATCACCTGGTTTACTACAGGAAGTATGCAAAAATAATTTGATTTGACCAGGGTTGGTTGGTTGGTTGGTTGGACGGACGGACGGACGGACAGACAAATGAATAAATGGATGGACAGATGGACAAATGAATGGATGGATGGAGTGATGGATGGACAAATAAATAAATGGATGGACAGATGGACAAATGAATAAATGGATGGACAAATGAATGGATGGATGGATGGATGGAGTGGTGGATGGACAAATTAATAAATTAATGGACAGATGGACAAATGAATGGAGTGATGGATGGACAAATTAATAAATGGGTGGACAGATGGACAAATGAATGGATGGATGGATGGAGTGATGGATGGACAAATTAAAAAAATTGATGGACAGATGGACAAATGAATGGAGTGATAGATGGACAAATGAATGGATGGATGGAGTGATGGATGGACAAATGAATAAATTGATGGACAGATGGACAAATGAATGGATGGATGGAGTGATGGATGGACAAATGAATAAATGGATGGACAGATTGACAAATGAATGGATGGATGGGGTGATGGATGGACAAATGAATAAATGAATGGACGGACAGACTGACAGGCAAGATGGACGGACGGACGAATGGATGGTTGGATGGATGGTTGGACAGACGAATGGACAAATGAATAAATGGGTTGACAGATGGACAAATGACTGGATGGATGGAGTGATGGATAGACAGATGGACAAATGAATGGATGGACAGACTGACAGACAGATGAACGGATGGATGGATGGATGTTGGTTGGATAAATGGATGGATAATTGGTTGGTTGGTTGTTTGGTTGGTTGGACGGGTGAATGGACAAAATGGATGGATGGACAAAATGGATGGATGGATGGATGGATGGATGAATGAAATTAATTAATGGATGGATAAATGAATGGCTGGTTGGTTGGATGGATGGAAGGACGGACGGACAGACAGATGGATGAGTTGACAATTGTATAAATGGACGGACAGTTGGTTGGTTGGATGGATGGATGGATGGATGATACCATAGCATTCAGTTTGGGGTCAGTAAGATGACTTCTGCTCACTTAGACTGCATTTTCAATAAAAAATACAGTAAAATTGTGAAATATTATTACAGTTTAAAATAATTTTCTATTTTATTATAATTTAAAATGCAATTTATTCCTGTGATGGCAAAGCTTTGTCTTTTGTGCTCTGGAGAGAATCACATCTTACATCACCAGCCATCATTATGACTTCATAATGACTATGATGGTTTCAGCTTGAACCATTTACCCAGCCAGGCCATTCCGGCAGTGAGAGGGGCCAACTCTCATCCGAGAGGCTTCACTGCCAAAGGTTTTTATCTCTCAGCCCTGGCTGCTTTGATCCAATGATGTGTGCGGTGAAATGCCTTATAGATGTAGGCACTGAGAAGATGTCAAATATCAAAGGCATTCAATTGTACTACTATGTTTTGTTAGCTTACAGTTGAAAATCTCTATATGTCTTTTCTTCTGTCCTTGGATTCACTCTTCATCCAAGATGTTTTTCAATCTCCTGCTCCTATAATGTAAAAGACATTAGTGGGATTTATAAAGAATATAAAGATTAACTACAACAAATGGGTTGTGTATTACCAAGGATAAGCAATATATGAGGATTCTGACCTACAAGCAAGTGGCAAGGTGACTATACATGTCCATCTCAAATTAAGACGGCATGACATTTAATGTCAAATGGGAACAGCTTTCTTGTTAAACACACCTGCAGATTATCCGCTGGTCAGGACGGACAGATATAAGAGTGTTCGGTAAGTAGAACGTGAGGTCTGATATTCCGCCCTGGTCCCACTTAAAAAAAAAAAAAAAATGTGATCGACCACTTCCAGAGCCCAGTTATCTGGCAGCCGATCACACAGATGGAGCAGACTGAATCCTCAGGCAGCTGGAGAGGGTTGATCTACAGCCCTGGTTATCCACAGGGAGATGAGTATCTGTTTTGGTCAAGCTCTTGATGTTTTTTCTGATACAAGCCCCCAACACCAATCCCGGATCCATTTCTAAGAACCTCCACTATGACCTAAATAATCTATAACCTTGGTCACATTTCAAAAACATTGGTTGTGATAAAGTACAATATGCAACGGCATAGGTTTGGCTTTAACACTGGTAGGGGCAATTTATCTTTTTCACACAACTCAAATCTGTGCCTTATAAGAAACAAATCAAGACTGAAGATGTTGTGTGATTGAATATTTTCAATGGCTTTTTCCCGAGATATTCTGAAATGAGTAGGCTCAGGTTTAGAGACTTACTAAAGGTGCAGTTGGGCTGTGAAATCTCAAAGTGAGTTTGCTCCAATGATTTTCTTTGCTTTTCATGTCTAAATGCTGGCGAGAGAGGAGATGTGTGCAATAAAGTCCATGCAGTAATAGTACAATGATAAAAGAGCACTCCTTCTCTATCTTTCTCTCAGTGATAGCGTAATGGAGTGGGGCTGGTCAGGCCCAGGTTGGCTGTTACAGTCTTTCCCCTGAAAACAAATGATCTTGCCCACACTGAGCCAGAGGCCCACACTTTTAGTTTGCTGATTAGTACACAGGACATCCAGTCCCAAGATTCCCAGATCAAATCTGGCTCTGAGCAATGATAGTAACACTTGGTCCAGAGAGGCGGACGGAAGCTACTGTTGAAAATGACTTCTGAGGGCTTCAGAACACAGATCTTGGGATTAGAATGGTTTCTGCGGCCTTCTGTTAGAGTCTTCGCGCCAAGGGAACATTATATTGAACTATGGGGAAATTATTTGAAAAATGTAATGTGAAAAAAGATTCCCAGGGGTGAGAATTTGTTAAACTGTTGGTATTTCAACACAAAAACCTGAATGTTATTTAGGTTTTGTGTCATGTTTTCATTCATTAAATAAAATTATTTATTAAAAATATTTTAATATTTTTAAAGATAAATGAAATTTCATGACTAAAAAAATATGACAACAAAAACATACTACATTAATTCACAACTTTAAAATTATCAGTTGACTCATACAGCAATAATCATTTTTTTTTTCAGGCAAAAATATATTTCAAATACATGCTAAATATGTTTTAAACAGACAAGCATAAAGAAATATATATTTCAAATGTAATAAATATTTGATTTAATCTTTCAAATTGCAAAATACATTACAAAATGTACTACGAGGGTCAAGAAAATTAGTTAATTTTTTTTAATTATTGATGCATGATAATTGCCAATATGTGGCAAATATTAAAATTAAAGTTTAATGTAAATGTAATGTTCTGGCTAAAATAAAAAATATAAAAATAAATCAATTGTTTAAATGCTAAATAAAGTGAATTTAGGCATCACAACATTATAATGTACAGTATGAAAATTTTATATTAATTTTAGACTTTAAATGAACATTAAAAAGAAGGCAGAAGTAATCTAAATGTAAAAATGTCATTGACAAAATGTAAATGACAAAATGACAATTAAATATCCCATATAGTCAATATCAATAGCTGTTAAAAAAACCCCGATACGCTAAAAAAAAAACTGTAAAAAAAAAAAAAAAGAAACAAATTTACACAGTAAAATACAGTTTACCATTGAAACAGTAATATACCGTAAAACAATGCATTCTGGGTAATATTATTTGTCATTTTCGAGAAAGTACTTTCTCGAAAACGACAAGTATTACCCAGAATGCATTGTTTTTACAGTATATTACTTCTGTATATTACAATGCATTCTGGGTTATATTTCGAGAAAGTAGCCTATAGGCCTCTTTTCTTAAAATGACAAATATTACCCAGAATGCATTGTTTTTATAGTACATTACTGTTTCAATGGAAAATGGTAATTTACTGTTTAAATTTGTTTCGTTTTTTTTTTAGTTATTTCTTAGTGTGTAACATCTGCCAATAACCAATATGGTACTGATTTATTATACACCCGATCTATCATTGGATATTTATCCATTTTTTATACTGTAGTTTAGATAAGTATTGGAAATTTATTGGCTATCGGACAGAATTTCAATTTTGGTGCATCCGTAATTTAAATAGTCATTGTTTTCAGTGTTAATGTACTTGGTTGTGCTTTACTTATGGTAAAACTACTGTAACGCAAAGGCAAACTGCTTTAATCTAGCATTCTGTTTGTACATATCACTTGTTTATGCCTAAGATCCACATCAGCACGTTTTGGGTTTCCGTGTTTGTCACCAGAGTCTTAAAAGAGCGCTGTAACGCGTGTTGCATTTTGTCACCTAATGTGGCATCTTCAGCACAAATGTCAGAAGAGATTGAGAGTGACATTCAGGAAGGCATGCTGAAGAAGACGACGCTGCATATTAAAAGGCTAGAAAAGGTTAGGCGTCAGCCTGGGATTGAGGGAAATACTGGCTCCGCAGTCAAAAGGGAATACCAGAGAGAGGTGGAGGGAGAGAATGTAGCCTGTGTTTGCCAGCAACACCTATTGAATTAAAAGAGTAGGTTGGATCGGTTTTTAGAACTCTAAGTGGGGTGGCGGTTGTAATTCGGGGTGACAGGTGACCAGGGATGACCGGGTTCATCCACAGATGAAACTGAATCATGATGAGGTGGGTGTGTTCACTGGCAGGTTAAAGAATTATTGTGAGATGTCAACTGGAAAAGAGGTAAAAAGTCGTCATGCTTTACTTTTTCCTTTTACATTGTCCACGTTACACATTTTGACACAATCAATTACTGTAGTAATACCAATAACAATGTGCAATTACAAGCAGCTCAACAAAATAATTGCACATTAAGCAGGCAAACATGTTCATTAGAGTTACTTGTGTAAATCCTGTACACAGCAACATGAACAAGAAAAAACAAATGTGCCCCTGTGATTTTGTACAGGAAATGCCTATAATTTATGCTTAATATTGTGTATAGCAATAAAAACCTATTATATATATATATATATATATATATATATATATATACACACTATATTGCCAAAAGTTTTGGGACGCCTGCCTTTACGTGCACGTGAACTTTATTGACATCCCATTCTTAATCTGTAGGGTTTAATATGGAGTTGGCCCACCCTTTGCAGCTATAACAGCCTCAACTCTTCTGGGAAGGCTTTCCACAAGGTTTAGGAGTGTGTTTATGGGAATTTTTGACCATTCTTCTAGAAGCACATTTGTGAGGTCAGGCAATGATGTTGGCGAGAAGGCCTGGCTCACAGTCTCCGCTCTAATTCATCCCAAAGGTGTTCTATAGGGTTGAGGTCAGAACTCTGTGCAGGCCAGTCAAGTTCCTCCACACCAAACTCACTCATCCATGTCTTTATGGACCTTGCTTTGTGCACTGGTGCGCAGTCATGTTTGAACAGGAAGGGGCCATCCCCAAACTGTTCCCACAAAGCTGTGAGCATAAAATTGTCCAAAATGTCTTGGTATGCTGAAGCATTAAGAGTTCCTTTCACTGGAACTAAGGGGCCAAGCCCAACCCCTGAAAAACAACCCCACACCATAATCCCCCCTCCACCAAACTTTACACTTGGCACAATGCAGTTAGGCAAGTACCGTTCTCCTGGCAACTGCCAAACCCAGACTCGTCCATCAGATTGCCAGACAGAGAAGCGTGATTCGTCACTCCAGAGAACACGTCTCCCCTGCTCTAGAGTCCAGTGGTGGCGTGCTTTACACCACTGCATCCGATGCTTTGCATTGCACTTGGTGATGTAAGGCTTGGATGCAGCTGCTCGGCCATGGAAACCCATATATATATATATATATATATATATATATATATACACACATACACACACTTTACTGCTTTACAATGGAGGAAATATATCCGATATATATACACTATTTATATTAGTCAAAATGGCTGAAAAATCACAAATACAATCATTTGTAATGTGACTGAATTGCTTGTCACTTTTGACCAATAGGTACCAAATTGATGTTGTGTGTTTACTGACAATGACACATACAAAGTTTGGTGTCAATATGACAAAGCATTGCAGAGTTACAGCCTCAGAATCAAAAAATCTAGGATGTGTTCGGATAAAAATAAGTAGGTTTGACGTCATAAGGTGCAATTGAATCAGAGGAAGTAACAATTTATAGTTCAAAAAGTGCAAATTTGGACACTTGGTGGCGCTAGAGGGATTAAGTTAGAGATTCCAAAATTGCTGTGGTTAATGTTTAGACTGTCCTCTATCTGTGTGCCAAATTTAATCATTTTCCTGCAAGCAGTTATATTAATAAATGAAACAAATGAAAGAAAAAAAAAAATGCTGACATTGACCCATGTAGCCTTGCTGCTAAAAACGTATACTGTACGATTTTGATGTGCTAAAACAGATTCATCTATTTAACATGCTGCTATGCCATTAATATAAATTCTTTATAATTTGAATGACTTTATGGTCCTTGATTTACAGTTTGCTGACTGAAAAGGGTCACATTGTCTTTTCTTCCTTGGATTGCTGGGTTAGTCAGTCTGAAAGGTCTCAGCTTAAGGTTTTTAGCACACTTATACATTCTGGCAGATCAAAAAGCACATGTGCTTAAAATATGGTGTCAATCAGACAGAAGAATCAATCCAGGATTATACAGCCAGTTTTAAATTAATTCTACAACATAGGCTGGATCTGGAACTAGACAGCTTCTGTGGGATTGGCAGACAATGATAATAAATGTTCTCACGCTGAACAAAAGACACTTAAAGAATTAGATGGGCATTTTAAAGTTAAAAGCTGACCTGATTCACTTTCTTTAAACATGTTCTGGTCTTATTTCTGTCTCAAACAATGTTTGTCTTTGTGAATCTTTACAGGGAACATATAATGAAAAAAACGTTCAGAAATGACAAGTGAATAAGGCAATAAACATGAGAAGTTCCAATATGCCTTTCCTTTTCAGCTGACATCATATGTGTGGTCATTTTTAAAGTTGCCTTTAACCTCCGTGATGGTACAGCGTTAAAGTTAACAAGTTAGTCATCTTTTACAGATAACAAAGTGAAAAGACGAAGGGAAAAGTAGGATGTCCATGGCTAAAATATCAGAATAAATCAAAAGTGACCACAGAGTGGCATTATTAAACTTTAACTTCACACACACAAAAAGACATTTTTCAGGCCGTTATCTCAGCGCTGACACCTTCCCACATTTAGAGGTGTTAGTCTGGTGCAGTTCATTAGGAAGGTGTGATACATAACAATACCTAAAGTGATAAGAATTGGTGTGAAGTGATCTTGGCAAAGCCTAAACTGCCTGACAGCATCCTAAGACATTTAAATAATTTACAAGCCATAAATTGCCTTGTGACATGCATTTATATTGACATCTATTTGTCACTGTCTGCCAGATACCAACTGAAGATGACTGCTTTTAGTGCAGCTGATATCACTTTTTTTTTCGTATTAATCACACCAAATGAACAAGTTATAATAATGAAAAATTAATGATCTGACCCATAATGTCAATTAATTATAATAAGGTGTTTTCTTACCATATAAGCGCCTTTCCTCAATCCATTAGTACAGAAGTTTCCAAACCGATATCCAGGGACCACAGTGAGGTCTGTGAAACTAGGGGGTCTGTGAAAAAATTGAGAGACAAAACATATTTTAAAAATATGATAAAACAATATCATTTTAACAATATATAAGCCCATCATTTTAATTTAGGAAGCAAATATTTAATAATGCTGTCTTCATAATATATAATATTTATAATCTTTATAATTATAATATTTATTAAGTCTTTATTAATGTTAATTTCAATACTAATTTACAACATTTAAAAGATCAAAACGTATCTGTTAACATTAGTTAATTCCATGTGAACTAACATGAGCATCAAATGAATTAACTAATGTAAACAAATGAGAAATCATTATAAAGTCAAGTGTTACCAGTACATTTTATAGATCAAATACATTTCTCAAAAGACGATCATTATACTTCAGGGTCTATGGCATCAAAAAGTTTGAAAACTCATGCATTTTATAAGTTAAAAACAAATACAAAAAAAATATATTTAATAAACCATATCACAGTGTGCACATTTAAGATTTATCCCTGTTTTGGCATGACTTCACATGGCAGCAGCATGTCAGTGACTGTCTGTCTGCACACATTAAGTCAGTCATCTCTCTGCCGAAACAGCTTTGTTTCTCTGTTATCTAGCCTCTGTCCACACACACACACCCTCTCCCATCACACTAAAGCTGCCCTGCGGGCAAACAGGCGGCTGGAGTCTCCACTGATTCAGTTTTGCACTAAATCGTGAATGATACATCCCCCTTTTGAGTGAAATATTCATCCCTTAAAAAGAAGAACAAACAGATGACATGATGCTAACAGCTCTGTGCTAATGATCTACAGTGGGGTCCAAAGGTCTGAGACTTCTGAAAGGGTTTAATACAAGATTTAATACAATGTTTTCATGACAAATTATACCATCAGCAAAATAATTTAGGTGAAAACTTGAACTTAATTGAATCTGGGGATGTCTTTGGTTTGTCCTCATTTACCTAATGACAGCAGCACAATATAAAGTCCATGAGTTTTTGTAAAACCTGACAGTCATGTTATCCAGGACTGATTCCCCAAATGACTTATGAACAGGTTCTTTTTTTAGTGAATCAAAAACATTCTGCACAAGTGGTGTAGCCTGATTCTCAAATGAATGATTCTTACGAACTGGCCTCTTGTGAACAGGTTCTTTTCATTAAAAAAAAAAAAATGCCGATTTCAAAACGATTGACTCTTTTGAACAGGCTTTTTTTTAATGAATCAAAACATACCAGTATAATCAAATTTCTGATCAAATGACTCCTATGGACCGGTTCTTTTTGATGAATCAAAAACATACAGCGTAACTAGGACAATCAGATTCCTGAACAACCAACACCTACGAACTATGGAAGCTTGTTTCTGCCACGGAATAAAAAAAAATAAAAAAAAAGAATAATTGCACCAGATACGAATGAAGCGTTAAGCGCGAGTGATTTACATGTTAAGTCAATGCAAAGACGCGAATTGACATCCTGCGGCGCGAATTGAGCGGTTCGAGCGTTTGACATGCGTAACATGAATCGCGCAAATTGAAAAATCTGAACTTTGGCGAAAATTCGCGCCGCGTTAACCAATCAGGAGCTTGCTCTAGTAGTGACGTGATTACGACATAGCGAGTGGAGGTAGAAATCCGAAACAACAATGGAGGACAAAATGATCGTCGCTGTACGATACATCTTCATACTTTTATAGAAACAGGAATAAAAAGGATCTTGCTTGGAAGAAAGTGAGTGAGGAGCTCGGACAATCTGGTAAGTTGTAAAAAACGGTCTTTACTCAATTTGAGCTATATATATATATATATATATATATATACACACATATTAAGACTACAAGCTAGCTAAAGCCGGCAAATTGAGCTTATTCGCTGCAACTACTTTCCCGCTGACAAGTTGTGTTTATTCAGAGGAAGTGTGCAGAAAGAAGTGGAAGAGTCTGAGGGACACATATTTAAAGGAGAGGGAGAGCCCCTCTCATGACGTGAATTTGCGTCTGTTGTGAAGTGAATTTCACGCGTGAATGAAGCGAGTAAACTCAAAATGTTCAAGCGTCCAACTACACGCAAATAGCGTGATTTATTCATGCAAGTCGCGTCTGGTGTGAACGCCCCATCAGAATTGTGAGATGTTAACTCGCAATTGCGAGAAATAGGCTAAATACAGAACTGCGAGTCTGACCTTTTCTCGCAATTTTGATTTTTTCTCTCACAATTACGAGTTACAACTTCAGAATTGCCAGATATAAACTCGAAATAAAATCAGAATTGCAAGAAAAAGTCAGACTCGCAATTCTGAATTTATTTCGCGCAATTGCAATTCTGACTTTTTTCTCGCAATTACGAGTTTATATCTCACAATTCTGACTTCTTTTCTCAGAATTGTGAGATGTAAACTCGCAATTGGGAGTTATAAAGTCCAATTCTGAGGAAAAAAGACTATTTTCTCAGAATTGCGAGTTTATATCTCACAATGCTGACTTCATAACTCGCTATTGCGTGATATAAATTTTTCTCAGAAAAGTCAGAATTGGGAGGTTATTTCACACAATTCTGAGGAAAAAAAGCAGAATTGTGAAATAAAAAGTTGCAATCAATTACTGAAAGATTTTATGTTGGTCTCAGCATTGAAGGAAGGTAGACAGAGGGTCTTTTGTCCTCTATTGAAGCTGTATTCTATACTATAACATCTGGTTTTCTTTATGTACCGGAACCATTTCCATATAAGGAACAAGGTTCTACTAGGATTGAATGGGAGACAGGGAATGGTCCCTACTTTTGTATTGCAAGTATACGAGAGGGTCTTCTGGAACTCCAGGAAAGCATGGGTAACTGACCGGGAGATAACCATATTTAGACTTGTTTTTCTATATGTATCACATTCCTATACCATGAGCTATATGATGTATTCGCTCTCTCATTGGTTGAACCTATACTACACCCCTTGTACTCTTTCTATATATTCTCTCTTTTCTGTTAAATAAAATGAGATTTTATATTCTCCCTCAGCGTTGAGATTGTTCATTCAATTGCCAATTAAGAGGACTGGGATGAGGCATGCCTCAGAAGCCATAATCTAACAATTACCTTTTTTTGATATTTTATTCAGTGTCGGAAACAAGCTTCCATAATGTAAACTTGCAACTATGGGGAAAAAAAGTCAGAATTGTGAGATAAAAAGTTGCAAAAAACTACCTTTATTTTTTATTTACTGGCAGAAACAAGCTTCCAGAATGAATAAGTTGTCCCAAATAATGCACTATACACTGTGTATGCTACTTAACCATGTAGTGTATGAACTTTATTTAACTTTATTTTGTCATTCAGCATCAGAGTTTGTGACCACTTACGACGTCAATACACGTGCTGAGAATTCCAGGCCGAGAACGGTTTGTAATTGTGCCGTTCAGGCTCAAGTGGAAATATAACTGGAACCGTTCCTTACTGTTCTTAGAACCGTTGGGCCCGACGGAGGAAAAGCGGCTCATGATTCCCATAGCCTTCCCTAGGCATCTCTAAAACATATACAGTAGGACAGCATCAGACGCATACATGCACGCTTCTTGTTCCTGATCTAATATCTCTCTCATCTTTCAGAGCCAGCGGCAGTGCGTGTGCGAGACTGAAGTGTTGCACTAAACTGCGGCGACCCCGTTACGCGCCATAACGCTAAAATTACTCCTCGACTTAATGTACCACCGGACTGCGAGCAACACCCTCTCCCGTCTCATGGCGCAATCATTTTCACGACAGCCTATCAATCTGCTCATCTCCATGATATATCTAGGTTACAGTGATTACAGCGTTACCCCACAGGATGTACATTAGAAGTCGGTAATCTTCTCCGCCGACTGCGGCGTGCCGTGAATCTCCTGTGTGGGCCTCCGAGCGCAAGACCTCGTATTTCTCTTCCCACAGATTGTGTGTGTGTGTGTGGATTAAATTTATAAACCATGCATTTAAAAATAAGTTCATTAGCGTGTGCAATTCACAAGTGCTCAAAAAAGCATTACTCTTGCGAGGCGTTTGTTATAAATGGTGTAAAATTTAAATGGAAAGCAAGGCATTAAGGAATTATATTCCTGTCCTGGGGCGAGCACTTGATTATACTAAGTGTTTGCACGCTCCCATTGTCTTGTTCCTATGTCAACAAATGCATGAATAAAAAGGAAAAATACATCATATGCTGTTCTTGCAGCCGTAAATTGTTTTTATTACTATTCTGTTTTTATTTATTTATTTTTAAGTGTTTCCACAGTATATAAAATGCTTTAATAAAGTGGCGTATTAATGGAATCGTGCCATAAGTGCTGTATATTTTTGCCTTCAGGAATGGCTACTAAACGTATAGATGGATAACGCTGCAGTGCACAATACAATGCTCAAGGCTGAGAGTGGATTACGAATGCAATGTGCTGGATTACTCTGTAAAGATTAATTGGTATTGACTTGCTGTAATATACAGGGACATGAAAGGAAAGCATGTGGGCCGACCCAAGCCAGACCGCTTTCATTTTCAGAATGCTTCAGAAAAACATTAAGGTGCAAAACAAAGTGACAAGTGATAAATATATATTTTTTTTTTTTTCAGTTCCTGGTTACTATTTGTGTCACAGTGCAAAACCCAAACCTACATTCAAGCATTTGGTAGACGCTCTCTTCCAAAGCGAATTTGGGTATTTTTATCAGCCCATATATTCCCTGCATAGAAACTGAACCTATGTCATTAGTGTCAGTAGCACAAAAGTCCCTTTAAAGGTGCCCTAGAATTGACATTTTACAAGATGTAATATAAGTCTAAGGTGTCCCCAGAATGACTCTGTGAATTTTCATCTCAAAATACCCCATAGATTTTTTATTATACCATGTTTTAACTGCCTATTTTGTGGTGGAATTAAAAATGCTCTGATTTGGGGTGTGTACACCTTTAAAAGCTCGTGCTCCCCGCCCCCAAGCTCGCGACTCCATTAAACATTGCATAAACAATATTGAAGTTCACAATATAACTCTCAAAATGGATCATTACAAACTGTTGGTGATGCAGCATATCAGATCACGTAAGTATGGCATGTATTTTGTGGATGTTTGCTAACATTTGATTCTAAATGAGTTTGATAGTGCTGCACAGCTAACGGGGCTAAAGCTACACACTGCTGGAGAGACTCCATAAGAATGCAGATGCGTTTATGAATTATACAGACTACAAGCGTTTTCAGGTTGAAAATAACGACATTGTTCTGATCTCCGTGAATACAGTAAGAAACAATGGTAAAATTAACCACATTTAACAGTACATTAGCAACATGCTAAAAAAACATTTAGTAAGACAATTTATAAATATCACTAAATATATATTATGATAATATGGATCATGAAGTTATCGATCCATCTGTCATTTTCACTATTGTCATTGCTTGCATGCTTCACAATAGTGTTCACAAGCCAGCGTCTGGGTCCAAAGTTGCCTTGACACACCAAACCGACGCTCGACAGCCGACGGCCAAGTAGCACGTCCATTCTGCGCCTGAAAAGGTGGGTCTTGGTCCACTTCCTAATGAACTCTGGTGCGATTCGACTGAAATATGAAAACAACACAGACCAAAGACATCTAAACAAACCAAAAACAGCACGTGATGTCTAAAAAGGACAGAATGCTGAAGCATACCTGTTTTTTTCTTGTCATAGGAGCTATGTTGCTCATTACAGTTCAGTACAGTCGTCAGAACCGTGTCTCCTCGCAGCAAATTTTCGTTTGTGCGCAACGGAGGAATTGCCGCTGCTTTGACTCCTTTACACATTTTATAAACTCTTCACGAGTTCTCAGCTGGTCAAAATACCATCATATGTAGGCACATACAACAAGTGCATTTAGCCTAGAACACAGCATTGTTTTGGATGTTTGTTAAGTTCCGTCGCAAAATACGTTTTTGTTTTTGTATCTTTAGGTTCGGTTATAAAAATGACAGTGTGAACGCTAAGCGAACCAGAACTAAATGTATTGTTTGTTTTTTTCCGCACCAAAAGAACCAAGAGAACCGTACTAAAAGTGTGAACGCACCCAAATCGTTTTAATCTAATCAAGTGTGAACACACCCTTATATTATGCATCAGATATCTTCGGACTACCTGTGAATCTGCTTTATGCAGCATTTTCACTTTCACTTGTCCTGGGAAACTTGTTGCGTCTCACCTGGTTGGGATGAGTCTCCTACAAAGAAATCTCAAGAAAATTTCTCTGAAAAGTGCTTGAAAATACTACCACTCGCCTCAAAAAAGAGTAAATGGAAGGTAAACATCCTCCTACTTTAGACACCACAGTGTGGTTAATGTGTGTTTTTGTGTGTGAGAGAGTCACTATGATTGTATGTTTAAACTCACACTGAGACATTCTCAGTGACTGAAGATGCTAGAGTGGCTGATAATTTTCCTTTTCTTTAACTCACACTGTCGAATAGCGAAAGTACGATTGCAGTAAAATACAGAGCCGTCACTCAAACAAGCATGTCAATATGTCAACAATCTGTCAATATGGCAACAAAGACACATATGGAACAAGAAAGGCTAGACTTTGCACCCCTAGGAAACTCACATCTGCTGAGCTACACACAAACAAATTCACAAAGCTTCCAGCGCACACACACGCATTTGTGCGCAACTTAGGATGGTGGCACTAGTGCTTTTAGAGGACGGGGAGGGATGCAAACGGGCGACACACAAACAAATGCCTCTTTAGCATTCCACACAGCACTTCACTGCAGCGCGTTCGGTTTCCAGGCAGCCTTGCATTATTAATGCAACCGTCTCTCCAGTCTGCCCGCCCCCAGAGCGCAGCAGAAGAGGAGGAGGAGAGGCCACAGCTACACTCCACGACAATGCAGCAAACCTGCACAGAACAGAAAGACAGAATGAGGGTGCAATTACACTTCTATCCTGCAAATGTCACGCTTAAGGCCTGTAATGCTTCAAGAGCGCGTTGGATTACGCGTAAAACCACTGAGTTCGAGCAAAGCCGCCGTAAGTGGGGACACATGTCTCTCGTCGGTCGCTGAGGGCGGAAATTAGATCATGATTCTTACTATCAATTAAAGTAAGAATAGGGATTTTTTGCACTTCAATGTTACGCCGCTGTGCGCAATTCCAGTAGAAAGAAAGATCGGGACTCATTTGGGACGATTTTAGTTGAATTTGTCAAGGAAATTCTCAAAGGGTCTGAAAACCAGGCCAGGACTCATTCACAATACTCAAGCAGCTGACATAAAAGTCGACATGTTCTGTGGGGTGATATGCTGTACGCCTTTTAAAACTATTTCAAATGGTATTTTGCTAATTATTATTATGCATGCTGCTTTTATGACTTCATATTAATTGAGAGAATACGTGGAATATTTGTCCTTTTAAAAATTAATTAAAATGAGCTAGTTCAAAAAGACTAAAAATATAAAAATAATAAATAAACAATTAAATTAATTAAAAGCAAATGAAGTTATAAAACCAAAATTTAATTAAAATTAAAATTAAGAATCATCATGATCATCATGATGTTTAATTTATTTCAGGAGGAGGATCACATTTACAGTATATTCAAGTGTAAAATAAAATAATTCAAGATATGCTATCTAAAAACAGGTCTTTTCATTTTACACCATTTTACTTCTCAAGTAAGTTATTTTTACTGATACTGATTAATAAAAATATTGTTTTGCTTTGTAAAACTACTTTATCACAAATAGGGAGAACAAAACATTTGCACAAGGGAACATGCATACTGAGCGCAAGTGGTTTTGTTTATGCTAGAATAAGCAAGAACAAACAGCGATCTGTGACAGTGATGACAGATTCAGGATCAGCCGGAATAAAATGATCCTACAGAACACAAATGGAGTTGTGTGTTATTCAGAGAATGTTTTTCAACCGGTCCTCTTAAAGGTAAAATGTCAAGACTGTTTTTCTCTTTTTGCCCTCTCTAGGCAATTAACAAAGTCGGACGCCTTTGGCAGACCAAAGACAGTCCGTCTGCACTCTATGAGAGATAAAGATTCCAATTTCACAGACATCATAAAGAAGTCTTTGGCTCGACCACAAGATTGCCATCGAAATTTCCTTGATTTTGCAGTCACAGTCCGCAAAAATGTTAAGCGTTAACCTCTGCTGGCCCTCATGTGAGCATGTTTTTAAGCTTGCGATGCTGTCCCTTTTTTCTCCTTTACTCTCCCTTCTGCTTTTTTCAATTCTCGCTTTATCGGAAACTTCATTTCCTATTCAAGGTGGCAGCACAAAGTAATGAATTCTCAGTGAGTACAAACGGCGCTGGCTGACCCTCCGGTGACCTCCTGTCGTTAAATGAAACAGTCAGCACTGTGGCGGCTCAGGGGGGTCACGAAGCCACGTCACATTTAACTGCACTGCACACTACAGTACATTCACAGAGTTTACTGTGGTATTGAGCCTGTTCTTTTAAAGCAGACTAATTATGCCCTTTTGTTTTTGGGGTCTACTACAATAACACCTTATTTTTCACATATTTTACATTGTTGCGGCACCTCTTTTCCCAGTCTGTCAGTAACACTCTGTTTAGTTCCTGTGCCTATGAACAGTGTTGGGGGTAATGCATTACAAGTAATGCGAGTTTACATTTTCAAGTAACTATTAAAGTAACAAATTACCTTTAAATTTACCACAAAATATCTGAGTAACTTTTTCAAATAAGTAACGCAAGTTACTCTGATTTCCCATTAAATGACGGCTCTCCTGTTGCCATGTTGAGAGAAATCGTGAGTGCAGAGGTGTTGTGTACGCTGTGTGAACATGATGGTCATTCTAGACTAGTTCTAGTCTAAATGTGAGCATACATTTACTCATTTACTTATCCTGCATCTTATTCTGCTTCAATCCAGAATGGCAGCACAGCTGAAAGCGCCCTCTACTGTACAGGCGTGAATTAGCATTTCCTCCAGCCTGAGGCTTATTCATTTCACTTTTGAGAAAAGGTAATGCAAAAGTAATGTAACGCATTACTTTCCATAAAAAGTAACTAACACAATTAGTTACTTTTTAAGAGGAATAATGCAAAATTACTTTTAAAAGTAACTTTCCCTAACACTGCCTTTGAAGCCCCTCCTTCTGAAAAGCGCAATGTGCTCTGATTGGTCGGCTGGAGCAGTGTGTTGTGATTGGTCAGCACATTTCGGAAGTGTCACGCCCCTTACTATAACCGCGTTAGATCAGGAGTGGCAACAACACACTACTAACGCAACTCAACCAGGCCACGTCCCTTTTTTGCACAAGCCTTGGGCGGGAATTATTTAAATGAGGAATATTGTGACGTGTTCGTTTGACTACAATCGAGGCGTTTCAGGGAGTTCAGAAACAGTGCGCATTAATATAGAGAATGTGACTTTGCAAATTTGCAGACCTTTCTCATGCTCAAGCAGCAACATTACACACTAAAGAAAGTTGAAAAATATAAAAAGCATAACAGGTCCTCTTTAAGATAAACACGGCAAGCTATCCGACAGTTTTACTATACAGAATAGACCTTCCTGTTATTTTATAAGGTGATGATGACCTCAGGAAGTAGCACCTTGTCAGACTGTCACTTCAAATATGGTGATGGCCTTTCATAGGTCGTGTGTTGCAGACGTGCACTTCCCACTGCTGTGGTGCTCAGGACTGAACCGGGACACGTCACTGCCACTGAATCAAAGAGAGTCTCGATACACAGACACCTTGAAGCTTGAATCAAAATGTCTGCAGATCCTCATGTACATTGGAGTTCTGGAGAAGTAAAGTTTAATTTTAGAAACTTCAGAAACTTTGCTGCAATTCAGTGTTGTTATTGTGAACAGAAACTAAAAATATTAGGAATCATTTTTGTTCAATGAAATGAAGCTGAAATGAATATACTAACACAACCAGGCCTCGCCCCCTTTATTTTGCATATGTCTTGGGCAGGAGTTTTTTAAAATGAGGAATATTGTGACATGTTCATTCCTCTCAAGACTAAAGTCGAGGCATTTCAGGGAGTTGAGAAACAGTGCTTGCTGATATAGAGAATAACTCCCTTTGGAGTGACGTTGTGCTTGCTAACCTTGCAGACCTGTTTTATGCCCAAACTGCAACATTGCACATTAAAGAAAGTTGAAAATGTAAAAAAGCATAATAGGTCCTCTTTAATAAGGCCTAAAAATGTGGTGGTGATGTGCACTTATCTCCTAAATATGATCATTATGACATGACTTGAAGGCAGCATTAGTTCGGAAGCTAATAGCACTAATATATTAGTGTGTTTCTGATTATGATTTGGCTTGTGAATCTTTTAGTTATTCTGAGAAAGAAAGGACAATGTTTGCAAAACAACTGCATTCACTACCTTCAAATGCCTGCTGTTAAATTATGAAATAATTTCAGGTTTTTAAAAGAAAAGCAAAAAAAATAATAATAATAAAAAATAAACTTTATATAATTCTTGACAAATTTTATATAATTCTTTCCAGAACGATTAACTAACAGACGTTGGTTGCCTCTTCAGAGACCATTCAATACTAACTACAAGTAACTTTGCAACTACATGTCAAATACCAGTCATTAGAGTATTAGTAGATGTTCTGCTTAAAATCTGCTAACGGTTTATTTTTGACGGTCCGTAAACAGACATTCTAACTATAACTTTGCAACTACATGTCAACTACAAGTCATTAGGGTCTTAGTAGACTTTCCGCTTAATATCTGTCAACATTTTTTAATAGTCCCCAACATACCATTCAATACTAACTACAAGTAACTTTGCAACTACATGTCAACTACCAGTCATTAGAGTATTAGTAGACTTTCTGCTTGATATCTGCTAACACTTTATTTTTGACGGTCCGTAAACAGACATTCTAATAACTTTGCAACTACATGTCAACTACAAGTCATTAGTCTTAGTAGACTTTCCGCTTAATATCTGCTAACACTATTTTAATGGTCCCCAACATACCATTCAATACTAACTACAAGTAACTTTGCAAGTACATGTCAAATAACAGTCATTAGAGTATTACTAGACGTTCTGCTTAATATCTGCTAACACTTTATTTTTGACGGCCCGTAAACAGACATTCTAATAACTTTGCAACTACATGTCAACTACAAGTCATTAGAGTCTTAGTAGACTTTCTGCTTAATATCTGCCTACATTTTATTTTGATGGTCCCTAAACAGACATTCTACTAACTATAACTTTGCAACTACATGTCAGCTACAAGTCAGAGTATTAGTAGACTTTCCGCTTAATATCTGCTAACACTATTTTAATGGTCCCCAACGTACCATTCAATACTAACTACAAGTAACCTTGCAACTACATGTCAAGTACCAGTCATTAGAGTATTAGTAGACGTTCTGCTTAATATCTGCTAACACTTTATTTTGATGGTCCCTAAACAGACATTCTACTAACTATAACTTTGCAACTACATGTCAGCTACAAGTCATTAGAGTATTAGTAGACTTTCCACTTAATATCTGCTAACACTACTTTAATGGTCCCCAACATACCATTCAATACTAACTACAAGTAACTTTGCAACTACATGTCAAATACTAGTCATTAGAGTATTAGTAGACATTCTGCTTAATATCTGCTTACACTTTATTTTGATGGTCCGTAAACAGACATTCTAACTATAACTTTGCAACTACATGTCAAATACCAGTCATTAGAGTATTAGAGCTTGATATCTGTTAACACTTTATTTTGATGGTCCCTCAACAGACATTCTACTAAGTAACTTTGCAAGTACATGTCAACTTATTGTACTATCCCTAACCTGATCTAATGAGAGTTAGTTGACATGTATTTGCAAAGTTACTTATAGTTAGTACAATGTCTAAATTCTCAACGCTACTCAAAGCAACTGCAAACTAACATCAGCTCGGCGCTAACTCTGCCGTTCATCTCATGAGCGGCCTGCCGACCTGATGCTTCCCAGACTTCCCTCATGTATGCGATAAGTTGTAGATTTTAACTCCCGCTGGCGAGCCAGCGAGGAGCACGTTCTCTGATTGCCCCAGTGGAGTTGGCGGTGTGCGGCTGCTGTAATGAACCCGCTAATGGCTAAATCTTCTCATCAGTCTAATTGCAGAAAGACAATACCCACTGATGGCATGTGCAGATTAAACGTTCCCGCGTTCTCCAGCAAATTTCGTTAAGTGGGGGGAAAAAACACAGTGAGAGCAATTAGAAACAAGAAGGACGGAATTAAATGCACAACTGAATTAAACTCATGGTGGATTTGTGGAGCCACACCAATGAATAATCAGGCTTTTATAATTCACACTACAGAGATAAAAATGACTGGTTTACGAATTCAGACTGAGCCTCTCGGCCACAATTGCATTATGTTATAAGCATCTTCCGAGAGGCGAGGATATGACCGATCAGAAGTGTCGTCACGTATTTACAACGCCCTCATTCTACTTGTTTGGGGTTATTTGTTTGCCAGCCACCAACATTTTTATCTGTGTGCACCACATAATGCTTTGTCAGTAATCAAATTTCATTTCACACTCCAGTGCTATAGTCCAGGATAATTAGTCAGAAGAATTTTATGTCCCTACTTGTAAAAAAAAAAAGGCAAATTCGTTGTTTTTTCTTGGATGGTGGGCAGCTGAAGACATCTTTGACTCTTGGCGGGTCTGAATCACTGCTCATTTCAATCAAATTGGTCCGATAATTATATTCATAAATGCTTATGACATACATATCAACACGGCAAGCTACTAAAGTTGCTTTTCCCAGAGACCCAGCACTCGGAATAAAGAGAGGATAAGACAACTTTTAATTATTTCTCTCTTGTCTTATTCACATAAAAACTGCTGTAGCAATTTCATGTTTATAGCAAGAACAGTGATTGAGTGATTTGGTTTGTTTTATTGTGTCTTCTCTTCTACCCATTTATTTCTTGCATCTCTCATTTTGAGACTTCAAATCAAGGTCCAACTTTATGCAACCGTTCTAATTTGTTCTTGTGAAGGATTTTGATTCATCCTAGTGACGCAAATCTATTGATTCTGTTCAACAAAAAGTTAAGTTCATTCATTTTTTGACCCTCTTTGTAGGTGGCAGCATCCAGTGAGTCTTTTTGTCTATTTTGAATGAGTCATTGTTTTTGAACAAATGATTTGAGTGAATGATTCAGAGTCGGTCTAGAACCAAATCTTTTAGTAAAAAGCTCACTAAAAATGGAAAGTTTTGTCATCAGTTACCTTGTAATTGTCGTTCTAACCCTTGATGTTCTTTTTCTGTAAAACACAAAAGAAGTTCAGCATAATGAAACTGAATAATGACCATAAATGTAACTTATTATTCACTTTAAATATGACAAAGGATATTCTTTATGTCAAACCAGATCATAGAAATGAACAAGAATGATTCATTTACTAAAAAAGGGTTCAAAAACAATGATTCATTTCATAACAAATTATATCAAACATTTGAAATATTTGATTTGAGATCATGAAAATGAACAAGAATGATTGATTGACTAAAAAGATTTGTTTAAAATCACTAATTAGTTTTGTAATCAAATTATGTCACACCTGTGGCATATTTTATTTAATATTAAGGAAATGAACAAGAATGATTCATTCAAAACTTTTTTTTTTTTACAGTAATTAAAAATGTCAAATTTGAGTGCCATATTTGATTTGAGATCATGGAAATGAACAAGAGTGATTCATTTACTTAAATTATTTGTTCAAAAATGGATTTGATTCATAATCAAAGATTATTTTAAACCTGTGCCATATTAGATTCAAAATCTTGGACATGAACAAGAATGATTCATTCACTTAAATGTTCAGTTCAAAACTTACACATTTCAAGGCAAATAATTATGTCAAAATTGTTCCAAAAGGATTTGAAGTCATGAAAATGAACAAGAATAATTCAGTTACCTAAAATATACCTAAAACAATTTCTAAATAAATAAATAAAAAACTGCCAAACCTGTTAAAAAAAAAAAATTTGATTTGAGATCATGGAAATGACTCAAGAATGATTCAGTTACCTAACATATTTGTTCAAAGACAATGATTAATTTCATAAACAAAAAATTGTCAAATCTGTGAACTATTGGAGTTGAGATAATGGAAATGAACAAGAATGATTCATTCAGATTAGTTCAAAAACACAAACTTGTTTTGTAATAAAAAAATATGTCAATCCTGCAACATTTTTTATTAAAAATTAAGGAAATTAACATAAATGATTCTTTAAAAAAAAAAACTGATTTGTTTTGTAATGAAACACTGCCATATTTCATTTGCGTTCATGAAAATCAACAAGAATTATTGTCACTTAAAGATTAAAAATTATGTCAAATCTTTGGCATAATTGATTTGAAATCATGGAAATAATCAAGGATGAGTCATTCATCCACCACTAGTTGATCACCTCAGGCAATCACACAAGTACTGTCTCTTTATATACACACACACACACACACACACACACACACACACACACACACACACACACACACACCCGTCATGCCTGTGTTTATTAGTTCTGACAGTTCCAGCACATTGCTTAGGGTCGGCTCATTTTCAAGGTTTTACAAGGTATTTTCAACACTTATTCTTGGTTCGCTGGCTGAGCTGAACTCCAACTGTGCACATGTCAAAGTCTCGGTTATAGCAGTCATGTTCTAGCCATTAGCCTAAAAAAAAATCTCAAGAATCCCAAACTAACTGTAAAGCTTTACTGTACTTCTCAAACACTTTTCTGTTCATTCAAAGAACCCTTTTGTAGGGGAGTCATCAAAAGACCAATAGGCTGTCTAAGAAGAACTGCAAAGTCATGAAGAAAGACAATTCTCAACTTCTATTCCATCTCATTGTCTGTGTTTCTCATCCGTAATGTCATTCCCACTGAGTACATTTTCTGGCTTATCTGTTCTCACTGTATTCACCTGCTTCTTTTTGTTAGCATATGAAAGCTTTCTGTTTGCTTTTGATGTCTCACAGCCTTGTAATTATCAGACGGTTTGACATGTTCCAGGTACAGAACATTTCAAAAACACTGTAATCGAGGTTCATCGGAAAATCACAGAGTGCATTAAAGCTCCACAAATTAAATAATGGTTTGCTTTAAAATGAGCAAAATAGCCTATATAGACAGAGCAATGAAAGATAAACAGCTCCGGGAATCAGAAAGTATAAAATTATTCTAATATTTAACATTTTATCTTAGTTTAACAGAGGAACTGCCATATGAAGAAGGTTCTCAAAAGCAGAGGGTTTTCAAAAAATTTGATGCCATGAATCCCCAAATCCCATCGTAAGGGACTCCTTTTACCTTTTATATATATATACACACTAATATATAATATATTTAAATTAATATTATAAAATTAGTATTACATAAAAAAATGGATAATATTTTCATGAATAAAAACTCATTTATTCACTGTGGGAAAATAAATATATAAATAGATGTAAAATATTATCTAGAAAATATTTTGCTACTTTTCATTCAATTATTTTCTACCTGCAATTTAAAGTAACATTGGATATATAAATCTGAAGAAAAACATAAAACTGGCTGTCAAACAGAACAAAATAATTGTGATTACTTACATTTCCAAACAGTATTTAGAATGAAACAGAAATAAATTATTTATTATTAGTAGTAATAATAATAAAAAATAATAACAATTATATTATTATTAATATAATAACTTATTATAATTATTATTATTATAATCATGATAATAATTGTAACTTTAAAAAATTACCATATTTCTGTGGCACCTGTGGGCATCCCTGGAAACCTGTAGAAAACTAAAAAAAAAATTCTAATATAATTTTTTTGCTGTTATGTACATCTAGAAGTTGAGTTTTTTATGTGTATAATATATAATTTTTATTTTTTTTAAATATGTATGTAGTGTATATTTAAAAAATTAAAAATAATATTTTATCAATTATATTTTTTATTTTTAAATAAATATATAGTTTAAATTTTTAAAAAACTCCAATATTTTATAATTTATTATAAAATATATATATATATTAAAAACGGTATATTTTATGTACTGTTACATTTTGAAAAACAAAAAAATTGCTAAATAATAGTTTTAAAATATTCTATTTTTTTTCTTTTCATTTTTTTAAATATATATTTAGTGTATATTTTAAGAATTAAAAAATAATATTTCATCAATTATAATTTTCATTTTATATATATATATATATATACAGATTCCAAACTTTTGACTGGTAGTGTGTGTGTGTATATATATATATATATATATATATATATATATATATATATATATATATATATATATATATAAAAAATTTTTTTAAATATTTATTTGGTGTATATTTTAAAAATTAAAAAAAATATTTTTTTTATCAATTATAATTTTTTTTTTTAATATATATAGTTTATATTTAAAAAAAATTAAAAGATTTTATAATTTATATATATATATTTAAAGCTATATATTTTATGTATTGCTATATTATATTTTAAAAAACAAAAAAATGCTAAAAAATAAAAAAAAATGAATGTTATGACCCCTTCACTGATTCTGCCAATTCTGAGCGATATACTGTATACATATAAAGGCAGTGATATACAGGCAGTTTCACTGTGGAAAAGGTGCACTTTGAGCATATACTCAACACTGGACACCCTCTCGTCTGGACTCCAGACCCTCGGCGTAAGGCTACATCGGTCACACACTCACCCGTCCCCTCAGAAGAACCCTTCCTCTCACAGATCTCCGAGCGATGAGCTTTGGCAGTTTTATTAAGTGGACTCTGATTAACAACACTTAGTGAACTGAAATGTATCACTGCATTAAAGGCGGGAACAGGCCTAAATGAGTTTATGGGGTGTGTGTGTGAAGAATGGCTCGTTTTACTAGAGCAACAACAGAATCAGTCGAAGGCGTAGGTAGTTAACACCCAGAAGATCTTGTGATGGATTTTTCCTAAAGATCAGCGTGATAAATGACACTTTCCTGGGAAAGTACAAAGGAACATTAGCTTGATATTAATGTGTGGAGACACACGGAGGACACTGACTGAAAGTACAAAGGAAAGAGTTTTAAAATATAAAACGAAAGGTTCCTGTGTGATCTCGGCTACAGCCTTTGTACTAGAGCACATCAGCGGCCAATTTGGTCATAATAAAAGTTTCTTTTTGAGCATGACAATGAGTTAAGAAGTTTAAAATGGAACAAGATGAGACTGTAATGGTATCAAATGATAGCACAATAGCAAAAGATTGTCGCCTATACTTCAAACAGTCAGAAATGTCCTGAAATCACCCTTTTGAGATGAAATATTGGCAGGATACTCCATCAAGTTTAGCAATGTTGTGTTCTGCGGTTCACATTATAGACCATATCAGAGCAATTCAATGACTTTATGATATGTCATAAGGAGCTAATTTTAAAAATATCTGCTGGCCGACCACATTCCCTTTGCTACCTACATAATTTTCTGATTGGATATTGTTTGTTATGTTTTGCTAAATAGCTGAATCGGATGCATATAATTGCATTTTTAAACAGCACAGAACACAATTTTCACAAGGTGACCGAGATGACATTATATTACGACATGCCCTTTATTATCGTCACAAAATTATGAAGAACAATAGAAAGTAACATTTCTGCTATTAGATCCTGATTGGCCCAGTCAAAAGAGGAATAAAATCTAAATGGATTCAAGCTAAAATTTAAAGCACTTTCTAAGTGTTTTTGCACAGTTAATCAGCGCATGTTACAGTATTTTTTAAAAAAGAAAAAAAAAGAAAAATACCTTTATAATCTTTAAGCAAAATATGACTTGTTGAATTGTTATTTTAGTATTTTATATACTATTATAACATTTATTATTAATTTGAATTATCTTTAATTTTTTTTTTATTGTAACTTTTGCTTCATTAGCGTTTTATATATATATATATATATATATATATATATATATATATATATAGATTTATAATTGACAAGAATACTTTTTGTGCACCAAAAAAACTAAATAAAAACTTTTCAACAATATCTATATGGGCGATTTCAAAACACTGCTTCAGAGCTTTACGAATCGAATCAGTGAATCGGAACGCCAAAGACACGTGATTTCAGCAGTTTAGCTGTTTGACAGGAGGTCCGAATCACTAATTCGAAATGAAAGATTCATAAAGCTCAGAAGCTTCATGAAGCAGTGTTTTGAAATCGGCCCATATAGATATTGTTGAAAAGTCGTTATTTTGTTTTTTTGGCGCACAAAAAGTATTCTTGTTGCTTTATAATATTAAGATAGAACCGCTGAACTCACAAGAACTGTTTTAAATATGTTTTTAGCACCTTTATGGACCTTGAGAGTTTAAATGGCTTTGCTCTCAATAGAGGCCTCACTGAGCCATCGGATTTCATCAACAATATCTTAATTTGTGTTCCGAAGATGAATGAAGGTCTTACGGGTGTAGAACAACATGAGGGTGAGTAATTAATGACATTATTTTCATTTTAGGGTGAACTAACCCTTTAATGGGTTAGGAAACACCCATTATTACAAGTAGACCTATAGCTGCTGAACACAGTGTCCAAGCTTAACAAAGCTTGTCACACATACAACAGGGCGTTCTGAGAATGCACACCAAGTTTTGTACAATTCAGCCAATAAGGGGGCCTACAACAAAAAAAAAAAAAAAAACACTCCATGACCACATGATCCATGAAGTTGAAAATTGGTATGCATCTTCTTTGGTGGACGACGTACCATATCCTCTAATATCCAAATTTCAGCGGCTATGCTATTACAAAAATGGATATATTTGTACATTGTATAAAAATTAATATATGTAGCCTACTAAATTTTGTGAAAATCTGCCTCAAGGTGGCGTTATAATAGTCCACACATATACCCCATATATAATCAAACCCCAACTTTCAGTGAAGAGTCAAGATGGGCTTTTCTATAAAAACCACATCATTAAGATTCTGTACACGTTTCTATTCACTAATCATTCATGATTTACCCCAGTGATTTCTGCTTGTGTATATGTTTTTATTTCAGTTTGTTGCCAAGGCACCATTTCTAATTTTTGTGTATGTTTTTAAGTTGAACTTTATAATCTTATATAATGTATTTTATTTCAGCTTTATTTCAAAGAACAAAAAAACGATTTTGATTTTGAATATTTCAATATCATGTGTAAAACAGGCAAATAAGTTAGCATCTTTAGTTTAAATCACGCTAAAAAAAAGTAACTTTTTTTGTTGTTGTTGTTGTTCTGATAGCAAAATGACTTCCTTTCCTACAGCCACCATTTTGAGTATTGTGATTTCTCTCATGTATTGGTCTACTCCCCTTATAATAAATGTCTTTGCTTGAAAACCCAACATTTGCTCAGTGATTTGGAGATTAAAAATTAATTTAATTTAAATACCATGTAAGCTTGCGATGACATCTTCGGTGAGGAAAAAAGGAAACTGGTTTGCCGTCTCGCTGATGGGAATTGGTGTTTGGCAGAGGCTCATGGTAGCTGATGAGTCTGCTGCTTTCCAGAAGTTGTCAGGTGCTGTCACAACCAGCTTCAGTCCCTCACGTCATGTCGGGTTTGATGGCGTTACAGGGTCTAATAAACATATGGTGTCACATGAAATGGCAGTAAACAGAAAGTAAACTGCTCATTGGCAGAGCAGTGGTTGCAAAAACACAAGTATTTTAGAAGACATTGTAAGATCACATGGACAAAACTTGTTAGGTAGCGATAACCTATAGATTGCTGCAGCTGTGATGTCAAAACCCAGAAGAATAATTTGCCAGTGGTTCCCTTTTCCTATGTTATATATATATATATATATATATATATATATATATATATATATATATATATATATATATATATACACACACACATAAATTACACACAGAGTAAATTACACACACTCACACCCTAAATGTTTTAATCTACTTGCTTATTAAAAACATATGTTGTTTTTTTTTAAGGTGACTCATTATACCCCTTTTTACAAAATGCAATACAAGTCTCAGGCACCCCCAGAATGTGTCTGTGAAGTTTCAGCTCAAAATACCCCATGGATTTTTTATTATACCATGTTTTAACTGCCTATTTTTGGGTGGGAGAAAAAAAATGCACTGATTTGGTGTGTGTACCTTTAAATGCAAATGAGCTTGTGCTCCCCGCCCCCAAGCTCACAATTCCAATACACTGAGGCATAAACAATACAGGAGAAACTCACACAGCAAATATAACTCTCAAAATGGATCATTACAAACTGTTTGTGATGCAGCATATCAGATCACTTAGGTATGCCATGTATTTTGTGGATGTTTGCTAACATTCGATTCTGAATGAGTTTGATAGCGTGCTGCACGGCTAACATGGCACTGTTGGAGAGACTCAATAATAATGAAGATGCGTCTATGAATTATGCAGACAGCAAGCATTTTTTGGGGTTAAAAACCAAAATAAGGACATGGCTCTGGTCTCCGTGAATACAGTAAGAAACAATGGTAACTTTAGCCACATTTAACAGTACATTAGCAACGTGCTAACGAAACACATTCAGAAAGACAATTTTCAAACATCATGAAATACATATGAAATTAAATCATGAACAGTTGGTATCGATCCATCTCCACAAATAAAATTACACCACTGCGTCCTTAGTGGCTCAGATGCCAGGAGTTCATGGAGATATGTTTACTATTGTAGCCGTTAACAGATCAGTGATAATGTTTACATAGCTATATCACAAGCAAAGGGACGGTCATTCTTGAGTGCTGCTGTCCTGCAGAGTTTTGCTCCGACCCAACTCACCTTCCTTCACTTAGCTTTAGTAATCCTGAAGACATTCAAGTGTGTTTGATCAAGGTTGTAGCTAAACTGTGCAGGACAGGACCAGTGTTACTGCTACATCGTTGTCGCTTGCGAAAACAAAATGGCGGCACCTTGGGTGGAAACATACAGATTAAGGGGGTAATATTATAATAATATCCCCTTTCTATATCACAAGGGGAGTGAAATCTGAATGGCTCGTATTTTCACATGCTTGCAGAGAAAGGCTTACCAAAACAAAGTTACTGGGTTGTCCTTTTTCACATTTTCTGGGTTAGTAGATACACCGGGGACCCGATTATAGCACTTAAACACGGAAAAAGTCAGATTTTCATGACACGACCCCTTTAAAATAAACATAACAGCTTAAAATTCACGTGTAATGTACTTTGTAGAGCAAAACGTCCAAGTAGATCTAATTTTACTCATATTAAAAAACACCAATATAAAAACCCATAGGAAAATCTTGAGGGAACCAGTGGTGAATTAGTCTTCTGGGTTTTGACTTCATGACTGAAGCCCTCTACTGGGTAAATACCCACCTTTCAAACCAAAGTTCAATGCTGCTGAGAAGTGTAAGTAAGCCAGATCCTGGTGTATTATGGAGATTCTAACCTTTCTTACCTTTGAAAAAGCCAATTAAACAAGTTGGGCCAAAGCCCGTCATGAAATTTCAGATGCAAGATGGAGAAATTGCCATAAAGGGCAAAAAAAAAAAAAAAAACTATAAAAGTCATATGTAAGAAACAAAACTATAAAAGTCATATGTTTTCCTATGAATTATTAGTTGTTGTGCAGTGCAATCTTGTCAACAAAATTATTGACAAAAATGTTTGTTAACAAAGGGCTTTTTGCTTGTCGGCATTAACAAAGATGAGACAAAAATGTGGCAATATTTAAATGCTTTTAAATATTACGAGAAAAAAGAAAACAGGACCGCAAGACATTGACAATATACAGCGCACCTACGGGGACATGGTGATGGAAAAAATATAGATTAGAGGAAAAAAATTTCAATGCCTTTGATTTTTTTTTACCCCAACATTACCCCAAAAAACACTGTGTTTGCTCGCACTGAAATTTTCCTATACCTCATATTATTTCCATCTCCAGTTTAGCATTATATCCTATCTACGCAAAATTTCTTGGGGAAATGCAAAAGTTTTGCAATTTTTTCTTCTACCTAATTCCCCCCGCCCCGCCCCCCGCCTGTTAACTCCTATGTGAATCTGCAAGTAAGTTTTGGTAAGGATTTGTCCCGATGGCTCCGGGTGTTCAAGGAAAACAGAACGTTTTTTGAGGCATAGTATGTGCTAAATCTAAACAGCACTTGAAACAATTCATCTCAAAAACAAACCTATCTTGGGTGAAAAAGAGAACAGCCCCTCCATAACAGCTGTTAAGCCACCATTTCTCACATTTTCAGCAACGGTTCCGGGCTGAGATTGCAGTCATTTCTCACAGTCTATAAAACACACGCACACTCTTACTCGCAAACACACACACACAAACTCAAAGGCATGAGCTAAAATGGAGAGCCACATGTGCGGCACACGCTGTGCCCAGTCCTTGTTCTCTTTGACAGAAAGGTCTTTTCCACGTCGGACGTTCATGCATGCCCGCTTCAAAGCGCTGGGTGCAAAGGGGACACCTGGTGCTCCTGACGCCCTGCCAAACGGACCCAAATGAGGGGCTCAGCTGTTACAATGTCATGGGATTGCTTCTACCAAGCCCGCTGCTCGGCCCACACGCTGAAACGAACACACACGCTCATGTACTTGCTCAAACAACTCATAATTCTCTTACAGGTATATCACAGCAGCAAGAGATGATTGATGGGTGGAGCTGAACTAGATGGCCAGGAAACTCAAAGTCATTGGTCCATGAGCAGTTTGCTGGATTGGTTTGAGACAGGGTTATTATCGTCAACTACAACTAAAATTATTAAAAACATATCTGTTAATTGAAATACATCTGAAATAAAATAAAACAAATTTAAATTAAATTAAATAATAAATTAAATAATTAAAAAAAAATTTTTTAAAAAATAAAATAATTAAATCATTAAATAAAATAAAATAAGTATTAGTTGGAAAACTAAATGCCTTGGCAATACACTGAAATAAGTTCTGAAAATAATGTTCTTTGAAGAAAAAAATCTATAAAGAATATGATAGTGACAAAAATTATGGTTAAAAAAAATAGAGAAAAAAAAAACAAATAAAACAACAAAAGCCCATAACGAAATTATTAAAAATAAAAGCTAATTTAAAATATTAATAAAACTATAATAAAAAAATAAAATATATATAAAAAAAAAAAAAAATAAATAACTGAAACAGGATCTATTTGGTGTCTATAAATAAATAAATTAAATAATTAATTAATTTCCTCCCATATAATTTTCCCTCATCATTAGGGGCTCCATAACAATGTATATATATAAAGTTTGATAAGTTTGATAGTAAAATTGTTTCAAATAAACCTCTAATTGACTGAATAACATGACATTTATGCATTTTACATTTACATTTATGCAACATGACATTGAATAACATGAAATCTTAAATAAAATTTAAATATTTGTATGTGTGTTGAAGATACAGGCTATATTTAGAGACTAAATAAGTAAGTAAGTAAATAAGGGCTCCGTGACAATGTACAATGTTCTTTGAAGAAAAAAACTATAAAGAATATGATTGTTTTAAATAAACCTCTAAACCTCTGATTTTTTTTTTTTCAAATGACAAAAACTATGGTTAAATTAAAAAAATAGAGTAAAATAGTTTTTTTTTTTTTTAAATCAATAATATGATTTAGTAATAATAATTTTTTGATTGTTTTGTTTAGTTTTAATTATGAAACAATTGAAAGTTTTCATATCTAGTTCCGTTGGAGCTTCATTATTTAATTTTCTCATTTAATCCGGATTGAGAAGGTATGTGTGAACACAGCAACTGCACTCATGAACAAACAGCATTATCATCACATAACTATTCATAATCTGGAGGAAATGACAATTAAACATTTCTGAAACAAAATGGCTCCTTTTGTTTTGCTAAGGCTTATTTCATAGCATCTTACGTATCTAATGAGAAAAATTCATTTTTCACACAACTTTGCATAATTTGACAAAATTACTGCTTGACTGGAAATGAGATACAAAAATACACTGTTCTCAAGTGATATTTACCTTGATGTTTCTTTCCTTCACGCATCACATAACTCATATTTCACCTCAAGCTCTTCGGTGATGCTGCTGCTGTCTCTTTGGTAAACAAATGAATGATGAAGTAATGGTAAAAAGTTTCTAAGAAAACACCCATCTTGAAGCTAAAATTCAGAATATATATAAAAATGGACAGTTGCACAATATACTGTATATTAAAGATATTAGGCTGCTTAGCAGCCACAAACCACACCAAACTAGTAACACTTTACAAGTGTTGACATTAAAGCAAATACCCGCCCTGTTTTGTTACTGTTGCAACGTCCGACAAGCCATGTCACACATCATCTTCTCACGCAGTGAAAAATACATCGCGGAGCAAAGAAACAGTGACAACGCGTCGACAGACAGGACAGAGCAGGTTACTTTTAATATGAAACAAAGTCTCAAATTTTGTAATTTTTAAAGAAATTTAAACAATAAATACCGTTTGGTGACTCTTTAATGTGTCGTGACAAATCGCTGTAGCACCTCAGTTAAAGCAGCTTGTGAACCGATCATCTCCTCTACTAGTTAATTTATAGCATCAAATAAACATGAAAAAACATAAGAAGGAATGTTGTTTCAACCGCGGAAAGACGTCAGTACACACCAGTTTTCAAGTTCAACTCCACTGACGTTAATCTATCTCCCCTGACTGCTTTGTTGGACAAAATGGCGGGTTCGACGTTATGATTGGTTAGATCGCCTGTCAATCAAACTCAAAACTCTATATTTATTCGGCTGTGTTAATGTTAATATCTACCTATACATTTTAAAGGTAAAAAGCATAAATTAACAGTTTAAGTATTATTAACAAACATGAATTACTGAACAATGGTATATTTATAAGCATAGCATAATTCTGTTCATTCAGTCGTTCATAGATTCTTCACAATATGTGAGGCTTTCAATAATGCTTATCATAGGCTAGAGAGTTAATGAACTAACATTTAAAAGTTTTTTAAGTCTGTTATACTCACAAAAGTTGCATTTATTTGATCAAAAATACAGAACAGTACAAAAAAATTTTAATTACCATATTTACTAATTTTTTATCATCTTTTTTTATCAATTTCTTGCTGAAAAAAAGTATTAATTAAAAATGTTTATATGATCATTCTTATTATAACAATACTAGATATTGCTTGGCAAAAGAATTGTTCATTCCTTTTACTATTAATATTAGCTATACACATACGCTCTAATGCGTTCGTTTCTTTCCAGCTGTATTCAAATTCAAAGCATCAAAGGACAAGGTCACTTTCAAAGTTTTCCCGAATTGAATATATGGCGGCTTTGTTTTACGACAGAGGAGCCCAAACTCCAGAATCTCCTTATCGTACTTCTTTCAGGATGGCTAACGTCCTGGAGCTTCAAAAGCGAGCAAGCACGTTGCGCGCTAATCGCAAACTCTCAGAAATCCAGTCAGAGAAGGACAAATATCAACAAGTCCTCCAGCAGGTTCTTCCCTCCCGCTCATTAGCCAGATAGATGGAAGATAGTGTCTGCGGAGAGAGAGAGAGAAGCCGAGGAAGAAACGGATAATTCTCTTTCCAAACAAACAACCACACATCCCTGAATTTTTAATTAAAAACGCCATCGCAATTAGACATGGTGGTTTAAAAGAAAAAGCAAAAATAGAAAAAAAGTTCTCAGAGTTACAAAGCTGATCAGGCAGTGCTCCAGGAGAATAAAGCCCTACACTTTCCCAATATGAATCTTTCCCCTCTCTTTTTTTTCTTTCAATTTTTATAAGCGCAAATCCGCTTATATGTTTCTCAGAAACATACGAGTTAGAGCTGAGGATATACGGAGGCAGGCGAAGGGGGGAGCGGAGGCAAGAAACCTCAAAGTCATTCTTCTGATAGCGAAGGACAATCAGAGATTGGGGTCAGAGGGAAAAGAGGGGAGTGTTGTGCTCGCCACAAATGAGATCAATTAATCACCGGTTAATGGGGCCTTCTCTCATTTATCTGTCTGTTCAATTGCATTTCATTAAGAAGCAAAAATGCATAAATGAATGTATGGTTATTTGACCCTGATAAGGTGTCTGGTGTCACATGGAAACAAAATTTCTATCTGGCCTTTAAACAGAACCCACGCCACCATAATGAACAGTAATTTCACCGCCTGCTTCTTTATCTGCAGAATTACACTATATTATCTGCTCTCATAATCTAAAACATAAAGTTGACTCGTATGCGGGTGATTAAACAACAAGAATGAGTTGGAGATGTATTATGGTGTGGGTATTTGTTTTGCATCATTGCATATGAGCCAGTCATTAAACGTGCCACTGACTGGCTTATTGCACAACATATAGTATAGTGTTTTAATAAACTACAGCACGCCATAAACATAATTGCATACATGAGTGTTTCTTCATTCTAGACACTTTGATGTGTTTTATTAAAACTTTTTATTGAAATTTTTTTTCGTTTTGTCATACGAAGGCTCTGCCTTGGAAACTTTTTACTATTTATTTGCACATGAATCTGTGGAGAAAGACAAGATAAATATCAAAATTTTTATTGTGTGTCATGTCCAATCAAGCTGTAATTTGGTAGAACTATGCAAAAAATTATGTTATGTGCATTTAGGAAACACACATTGCTAGCTTTCAAATTAGCATTAGCAAGACCAATTCTAACAATTCCACCATGTCATTTCCATCACAGAATGAATGGAGATTTTATTTGTAGTGGAAATTATATTTATTCATGAAATGTTATCAGTATTTTGTTTTTGTCATGTGAAGGCTCTTCCTTGGAATCTTTTTACCATTTATTTGCTTACGAGACGTGAATCTGTGGAGGAAAAAAACTAGGTAAATATCAGCATTTTTATTATGTGTCAATTCCAACCAAGCTGTAATTTGGTAGAATTATGCAAAAAATGTTAAAATATTATATAATTATGTGCATTTAGGACACACACATTGCTAGCTTTCAAATTAGCCTTAGCAAGACAAATTCTAACAATTCCACCATGTTATTTCCATCACAGAAAGTATAGAGATTGGATATGTACTGGAAATTATATTTGTTCATGAAATGTTATCAATTTTTTCTTTTTGTCATGTGAAGGCTCTGCCTTGGAAACTTTTTACCATTTATTTGCTTACAAGACGTGAATCTGTGGGGAAAAAAAAAAAACAAGATAAATATCAACATTTTTATTGTGCGTCACTTCCAACCATGCTGTAATTTGGTAGAATTAATCAAAAAAATTTAAAATATTATATAATTATGTGCATTTAGGACACACACATTGCTAGCTTTCAAATTAGCCTTAGCAAGACAAATTCTAACAATTTCACGATGTTATTTCCATCACAGAATGTATGGAGATTTGATATGTATTGGAAATTATATTTGTTCAAGAAATGTTATGTTTTTAGTTTTTGTCATGTGAAGGCTCTTCCTTGGAAACGTTTTACCTTTTATTTGCTCACAAGATGTGAATCTGTGGAGAAAAAAAACAAGGTAAACATTAACATTTTTATCGTGCATCACTTCCAACCATGCTGTAATTTGGTAGAATTATGCAAAAAACTGTTAAAATATTATATAATTATGTGCATTTAGGACACACACATTGCTAGCTTTCAAATTAGCCTTAGCAAGACAAATTCTAGCAATTCCACCATGTTATTTCCATCACAGAATGTATGGAGATTTGATATGTATTGGAAATTATATTTGTTCATGACAGTTCAAAGAAAAAAAAAAAAAGACAGAATTCCTCATTGATGAATGTCTAGTAGATTAATTAAACTAGAGAAAGTGTGAGAAGTCTTTAATTTGTGAAAGTCCACAGGGCCAAAAGTGCCAAAAGTTGAAGAAACATCCTTAAGGAGTATTTGTTTCTAAATCAATGAAATACATAATTGTATGGAATTATGGGATTGGTGTACTTACAGAATACAAAAAATAGGCCACTGTTTCACTCACACACCAATACAAAGAAAAGAACTCAAGCAAGTTCAGTGATTTTTGCGTTTTTCTCACTGCAAACGCGACCCCTTCCACCCGAGGTAATTGGTTTTCGGGAGTGGTGGCCATGTAGAGATGAAAAACAATCCGTAAAACTCTTAACAGATGCTGTAATTACCTGAGCTCCGTACGAATGCTTCGGCACACTATGCTCTTTTACTTTCTTCCTTTCTTTGTGACTTGGAGGCGTACTATTGTCTCATAATGTTGCGGACGGCAACACTGTCCTGCCAACTTCTTACACTCTCGACCCCCTGGGCTTTTTCTAAGAGTGTGAACTTCAGACTAGAGTCTATTTGGCTTGATATTTGGTCTCACAAAGTTGACTCAAAGTTCTTATAAAGCTTTTCAGGAGGGTAAAAATAAAGCTTTTTTTTCTGCATATATTTTTCAGATAACAAATAATGTCATACTGTGTTGTTTCCAATTAAATAAAAACACTGAATTGGAAACAATAATTAATTTAAATTAAAAACTCTCAAACCAGTCTTGACCCCATATTTTGAATTTAATAATATTTATTAATTTTCTTACTGCTATTAAATGTAATTTAATTAACTTTTGCTCTATTAGGCAACATTTTCCCTCAAGCTCTGGTTATGTCTGACCCTGAATTATACAGTACGTATGTTTTATAATCATCTGATAAAATTCATAAGCAAAATAAACAGTGATTTAGAGTGATTGAAACCCTAGTGAAAGAAAAAACAAATAGCTTGAACTAACATAAACATGTTTACAATTTGCAATCATTTCTCGAGTCTGAAGTGGTTTGATTCATTTCAGTGGTCTTTCAATCAGTGCATTAAATTCATAAACATGTATTATGTATTTACATGATTTTTTTTAAATTGCCTTTTAATTTTTTCTGTATTGCAATATCCTCATTTACGTAGGCTGTAGAGGAAACCGCACTGGTTTTGTGCATGAGAGGCCAAATTAATATATACTAAAACATTTTTAAAAAATTCAAATGACTTCGACCTTTAGGTCAAACTACAGCGTTTAAACTTATCAAAAAGAAACTTCTGTCATGTAACATATTTCAGGGCACTGAAATAAAACTTTTTATTTCACAGAAAATCTACTGTGTTGTGATACTTCCCCTGAAAAAGCTCCAATTTATTTACTTTTCATTTGTGAGAAACTTCATGCAAAAGAATCTCATCGGCTCATGCGAAAGATCTGTGTGCACCAGTGATTACACCCCAATGGCTGGCTGGCAATATGGATTTGAACACTCTGGGTAATTTTTCAGTGTTTTCTTTCTCATGCTTTGTAAGACTCAGTTAATAAAACAATGATTTTTGGTTCACTTCACTGTGCCTGATGAGATGCAATTTATTTTTTTTTCCAATCTAATCCCCTCGCTGAGTTTTTTCTTTTCATTTTTAAAAGAACAAAACTGCTTTTTATGAACTTTACTTTGGCAAAACACAAAATATACTAATATTTTTCTTCCTTTTGATAATATTCGTTATATATTTTGATATTAAAAAGGTTCTTTTTTTTTTTCCTTTTTCAGTCAGAGGAACCATAATTTTAACTAAACAGCCATTATATCCAGTTATATTCAAATTGTTCACAAGAATTGTTTACCACAATATTTTACACTAAATGAACATGAGGAAGAAAATGTATTATATAATATTCATTTATATGCACAAATATAACAATACACAGCCATATTTAACAATATATATTCTTACTAAAATATTTTAAATATATAAAATGGTGACTGCGCCTTCTATGAACATTTCTGAGTGATGAATCAGTTTGGAATTGATTCACTGTAACTGCCATTTTCAAATGACGCACAGAAATGAACCGAATTTAAGTTTTTAGTTCCCCTATTGTGCTATTTTAAAGGTTCTTAGTTTTGTTTTGGAGGTCTCTTACAATAGGTTTACATGCATCCAAGGTCAAAAAACACTTTAATTTTCTCATAATATACATTGCACATCACCTCATTTCTCACAGTGTCTGAAACGGTTCAATCAAGGATTCAGTCTTTCTAAACCCCTCCTGTCCGAGAGCCTACTCTGCTCTGATTGGTGAGACGGCCCAGTCTGTTGTGATTGGTCTACCACTTACAGCATGTCGGAAACGAAATGCCCACTGCCATGTCTGAATTTCAGCCTGGAGGCATCTTCAACACTTCTATACACAGTGATAAGAACAGTAACAATAGTGTCAGTTTTACCATATCAATTCAAGGCCGAGTCCTCAGAAGTGGATTTGCTTTCACAGAACAGAAAACAGTGTTTTCTCAACATGTCAACAACACAAACCTCAGTTACAACTACAGTGTTTGAGGGTCAAAGTAGATGTTGTTCGCGGGTAGCCAATGAAGACCATATGCTGGCATTATGCAGATTTGTTGCAAACCTACGTAGGTTTGCGCAGTAATTGAGACTGGAATTGCTGACGACTCATTTCAGTTAGTTCAGAATCAGTTCTTTCTTTTAGGAAACTTACAACAGTTGTTTCTGATTCATGAACCTGATTGGCTAAGAGGTCTTTCTGGCCATGCGATATTCTGCCAGTATCATCACAGGAACTGTTTCACCATTTGAATCACTCCGCTGTCAGCATTCTCACAGCGAGTGTCATGCTGGACGAGCAAACCCACCATATTTTTATAGATACTACTGTTATTTTGTAAAAGAATGTAGTTTTAAGAGTTTTTTAGGCAAGAACATAGTTGTTTTTTTTTTTCAGATATGCGATTTATATGTAAACATAGCGCCTGAAAATTTGTTTAGACGCTTTCGGAGCTCCAGGTCGTCAGCGACTGTTTAGAGCTTGTGTATCTGCAGAAAATAGCTTCATCTCAGCCAGTCCTTCAGGAATTTGCTGCTGGCTCTTATGTAGATAGTGTTTCAACATGAGGTATAATTAGTTTTGGGTATATCAAACGAGCAATCTTTGGTCTTACTAATCTATTACTTGTTCCAGAGCTAATAGATTTGGTTTAAAGGCTATATTAGTTTCATAACTTTATATTTACATTGAAATTAAATCCTGTACTAACCATTAGATGGCGGACTGAAATGGACTGAAACAAGGAAACAAGGACGTAGTTTTACTTTAAACATCATCTTACGAGACGCAACTCACAAATGCATTGTCTAGTGCTGTCATGGGAATGTCTTAAATGTTAAAAGGACAAAGATATCGCTTTCCTCAGCGGATATTCAAACTGATTTTGTGATTATGAATACGACTGACCTGAAGTATATCAGCTAGATGCAGGTAATACACTCACTCAGGCGATCTCTCTCTCTTATAATACTCTACATATTACAATGAGTTTTAATGAAGAGACTCAACATACCTTTGTTACTAGTTCTAAAGTGACGTTTTAGAATTAGTAATGGAGGCTTGGGCTCAACTGTTAAACTTTCATCTTGAGATTTGAATCCGAGGCGGAAGGAAATAGTTCCTCACAAAAGAGGGCTTTTAAAGACACTCCGTTGTTGTTTTTTATTTATTAACACACTCATGCCGTCAAACTGTATAAACGCAATATCACACTCGTAGCCGTGCATTATGGCTGTATATCAGCACCTACGGCCAAATCACAGCCATGCTGATATACAGCCATATCGCATGGCTACTTGTGTGATATTGCTCATTTATCGTGCACTTTGATCTTTGAAACTATACAGAACTTTTACATTCACAAACAGCTATGTTACACACTATATGAAAGGTAGTTTAAAAAAAGCAAGATATGGGAACTTTGAATCAGACACACTATTAATATAATGTATTTTACAATCTACATTATATTAATAGCAAAATCACTGTGAATATATCATATCGCCAGACCTAGTAATAAAACTACAAAAATTAATCAACAGTTAAGGAGTATTTTTAAATAAATGTCAGTTAATCAGCTACAAATGAGACAGAAGGGAAACAGACAACCTTAAAACAAATAGTAGCTTAATAAAAGTGCCACTATAATGTATTATAATGTTTTATCTCAGAAAGAGACTGCCTGTTCCTTGAGAGGAAGCGTATCAGCCGCACCATCAAAAATTGGAGCTTCCCTCCAGCTCTATTTCCTTTCATTGAGCTTCCAAGAGGGTGACAGAAATTTAACGCAGCGAAATCATCCCTCTAGAGAAAAGAGACGGGATTCGGAGAGAGGGGAGAAGTCTGTCTTTTCAGTGATAGAACAGGGTCTCTGCAGTGTCATTATTTCCATTTCTCTGAAGCAGTGCTTTGTCAGAACGTGGCAACGTCCTGTCCTACACCCACTGCCATCCCTGACACCTGCCTCTGATAGACTTTAATTCTCTACACTGTTCCATCTTCCTGCGATTTTGATTAGTTCAGATAAGATAAGCTGGTCCGACTGCTTATTTCAGACCTTCACATCCTGGTATTTCTCACATTTGATATCAAGACATTTTGGCACAAGTTCACTGATCTCACTGCCTTCAAGTTCTCCTGGGAAGTTCGACAGGTCGGAAGTCGTAATTTTGTTGTGACGTGCATACAAGTGGTTTAAATCGAAACAAAACAACAGTGGAAAGATCTTTTAAAGCCATTGTTAACCATCATGGATGATGACTTTTGACTCCTATCCATAACCTTTCCTAATTTGTAAGTTGCTTTACAAAAAAAAAGTATCTGTTAAATGAATAAATCTAAATGTAATTCTATACAACTGGCATCTTATACAGTACTGTTTAAAAGTTTGGGGTCGGTAAGGCTGCATTTATTTGATCAAAAATACAGTAAAAACTGTAATACTGTAAAATATAGTTTCAGTTTTAAAAAACTGTTTACTATGTAAATATACTTTATTATGTAATTTATTCCCGTGATGGCAAAGCTGAATTTTCAGTCTTCAGTGTCACATGATCCTTCAGAAATCATTTGAATATGCTGATTTGGTGCTCAAGAAACATTTATTTATTATTATTATCATCAATGCTGTATATTTTTGTGGAAACCGCGATACATTTTTTCTGTATTGTTTGATCAATAGATAATAATTTCTTTAAATTACTGACCACAAACTTTTGAATTATAGTGTATGTCCTTACGCTATTTTTTTAATATTATTTATGATGACAAATTCAAAATGGCTGACAAAAGTATTATAAATATAAATAATAATCATTAAAATATAAATTTAAATATTCAACAATTGTTATACTGTAATTGTTATATAAAAATGGCTAACTAAGTAGTAAATTCTGGCTAGCGTTATGGTTTTTCTTCATCAACATTACACAAAATATGTACTAACTACAGTCAACATTTACAATAACTTAATTAGCTTATTAACGACTGCTCAGGGTAATTTTTCACTGGTTTCTTTCTTATGCTTTGAACGACTCTGAAATTAAAACAATGGTTTCTGGTTCACTTCATTGTGCCTGTTGAGATATGATTTTTCTTTTTTCATTTGCATTTAACCATTTAGCAGATGCTTTTATCCAAAGCGACTTACAAATGAGGGAAATCACAACCAATTTATCATCAGAAGCCAAGAATTTATATAAACCAGAGCAGAAAATGTAAAAGCAGAATTGTATCACCTTGTGATGAACTACCAAACTCTCACTCAAACTACAAAATATGTAAGATTTTTGCAGTAAAATATCCAAAAACCACTAGGCCAGTGTTATATATTTTGTTCACTTGGATACTTACAATATCCCAAATTTTTCCCAAATAAAAACCATGGAAACACCAAAGACGCTTCAATATTTACATGTTTTAATAGACAAGGGAACAACTGTTTGGATACATTTATAGACAGAAAACTAATTGTTCTTATATAGCTCAACACGTTTAGTCTTATTGTTTAAATCAAATTTTCTAGATTTTTTGCGAGTACCATGCTTTACCATGCCTCAGAGAAAAACACTATTTTGTGAAGTAGCTAACATAGCATAATCAGATGCAGCTTTATTTTTAGTAACAGTAATACAGAATTTTCTCCATAATACAATATGTTTAAAAAAAACTGCATGCCATTTATCAACACAAGCCATCCAGTATTTAATATGATATTCTAAAATCGATCTATCTTACTGCAGTGTGTCTCAAACAAGTGTCTCACAGCAGCCGTCGAGCGAACGCACAGAGTAACGTTATAACATCACTTTCAACACTCCCAAATGTATCTAATATGATAAACAGAGCTGCGTTACCTCATACTCATGACCGGAAGACCGGAAAAGCGGAAGCGGCGCCGGCGACTGTGGCATAATAAAAGTTCCACTGCTCGTGAGGCGTGTGTTGCGCAATCGCTCCAGCGGCTTCGTTCAGCTCCCACAACACTCGGTCCTGCTCTGCTTCATACTACAGTAACGTTAATAATCACATCAATGAACATGATTTCTTCCCGAGTCCTATCCCTATTCTTTTGGACCGTCCGTTGAGGTGAAGACCACATGTCCCAAGATTCCGTGCTCAAACTTGGCATCATCAAGCTACGCCTTTGCTTTGAATAGGCCTCTAGCGACCTCTAGCGGACAGAAGTCTTACATACTGCACCTTTAATGTCCACAGAAAAGGAGCAGCAACATAGACCTTATGTGATCTAGCAGCAGTTCATAGGCAATATCAAAGCTATGAATGTGAATCAGCTACAGACTTCTGCATGAAATAAGGAGAAATTAATTAGTGTTCATTAGAGTTAAATTATAAGCCATAAAACAGCCAAATGAGTGGTTAGTTTTATAAATATTCTTCATCAACACTTCACAAAGTGCTTACAAACTTAGGGGCCATTCAAACAGAACACGTTTTTCCATTCCACTGCGCTACTTTTTCAATGTTTTTCAATGTAAACACACGCTAGACGGACATGTTTGACCGTTGCGCTCGTATCTTTTGCAGTCTCTCACGTATGACACAGTGTTCTATAAAAATAGCGCTAAAGTTTGAAAAAAAAATCAACTTTTAAAAAATGCGTCTCAAGAGTTAGTGTTTTTATTCCTTTCACTGACCTGTGTCTCGCTGTTTTCACAGCAAAAATGCGTTCTGCGTGAACCGGCCATTAACCGACAGAATTTAGTTTGTGCAAGACTCGTAAAATGTCTTTATACTTTGTAGTAAAACTACAGAAACCCATCTATTTGTGTATTCAGAAGTCAAGAGTATTCAAGAAAAGCTGGTCAGCAACACAAACTGAATTCCTGCACACAGATCTGCAGGAAACTGGCATTTTTTTATTAGTTTTGATACGTTTGAGCAACCCCAATTTCTTTGATATACTCCAGGGCTAAAGTTACTTCTAATCACTCCAAGTAATTACATGCAAAGTTCCATTCCAAAACTATTGATGGACCCAAAGTGGACCGAAAGAGCTTTTAAAAGATGATCGATGGCATGCAATAGGAACTTAATAGAAATGTATAAGGTTTCTCAGGAGAGGATAATCAACTGAATACACTAGCCAGCCTGTCTGAGGACCCCATTACACAGTAATTGCTGTTAACTAATGACCAATATGTATGTGGTGGCGACTGAATCCTGTTTAAAAAAACAGAGCCATCACTAGTAGGATTTGCAAAACAGGTTCTAAAAGGAATAAAGGAGACGACGTCTGCCTCAAGGTCACACCGAAGTCATCGTTGGAGGCTTCAAACAGAACATCCCTCACTCGCCCTCAATTGAGGTGCTAATAATATTCACAAAAATGACAAAAACACCCACTGAGAACAAAGGATGTTCCCCTCCGCTGTCTCCTCTCTCCCCTCTCTGTTCCCTTGCTTTACTCTCCCATGCGTTTTCTCCGTCCTTCACTCTGGCACACAGGGCCTCCAGGCCTGCGTCAGGAAGTTCGGGAAGAGAAGTCGATGAAAGTGAAGAGGAATAATGGCAAGAAAGAAGTTCTTTATAAATCAAGTCAAAAATGTAATCAAATTAATTACATGATACATCGATTAATCATACGTCAAATCAGGACACACTGATATTAAAATTCTGGCCATTAATTATTTTCAAATTATGGCCGAAAACTGATAAATATTACAATTCTATATCATTTTGTGTAAATTGCTAAAATACTTGAATGAGTCATGTTCAACAAAGTCTCTACCTTTCTTACACAGAACAACCTCCTGGACAACAACCAGACAGGCAAGAGCAGCTTCCAAATCATCAGTACTCATCTTGCTAGATCCATCTGCTGATTTTGACACAATTAACCACCAGATCCTAATGTCAACCCTCATGGCGAAGGGCATCTCAGGAACCGCACTCCAATGGTTCAAGTCTTACCTCTCAGGTAGGTCCTTCAGAATGTCATGGAGGGGTAAAGTGTCTAAGTCGCAACATCTAGCTACTGGGGTGCCTCAGGACTCAGTGCTTGGACCACTTCTTTTCTTCATCTACATGTCATCACTAGGATCTGTCTTTCAGAAACATGGTTTTTCCTATCACTGCTATGCTGATGACACACAACTCTACCTCTCAATCCAGCCAGATGATCCGACAGTAGCTGCTCGCATCTCAGCCTGCCTGATAGACATTTCTTGCTGGATGAAGGACCACCACCTTTAACTCAACCTTGCAAAGACAGAACTGCTTGTGGTCTCAGCCAACCCAACACTTAATCACAACTTCTCCATTCAGCTAGGTTCTATGCTAAATAAATCACACTAAATTAACATATCAAATTGACAGCCCTATGTACACAAACAAATAAAAACTGATTCAGACACAAACCTCTAATTAATGTGTTTTAGCATTTGTTTGGTTTTGGAGCACCGAGAAATGTGCTGAGGTTCCATTTTCACCAAAGCAGCATAAAGCCACAGTGTCCTACTTAGCCTACACCTGCTCCTTTTGAAAAGCTGCCATCCCATTGGCCCTTAGGGGACAGGGCTATTTTCCGATTGGCTCTAGGAGGTGATGAGTGACATGATGGGACCACCACTCAAGTCTCAGCCTGAGGTGTTGATTGACAAGAGCTCAGGAAAACCACAAGGATGCTGCGTGGAATTCTCAGTCTGCGTGTTTTTTTAAAGTAATCACACATCCTTCGGGCTTTTACTCATCTACACCTCTCTCCCTCTCTTTCTATCCCTCTTTCACTCTACAGTCAGAGTGATTTCCACCACAATAGAAGAGTACAGAAGGGACAAAATGAGCGAGATGCATTTTCCAATTTGTAAATTAAAAACAGCGGATGTCCACGGGGCCAGAGAAGAATGCTATTTTCATTCAAATCTAATGAAAAATACATTTTACCCTGAGCTACTAAGTAAATATGTAGAAAAGCATGGCATGCAGCAAACTCCCCCTCTCTCTCTCCAGCAGCATTCTGACAAAGATATAATCTTCTGGCTTGAGTCTAACAGGGCTTGGCGCTGATGTGGCGCATTACTTTATCCATTTATTATTACAATATAAAAGCATCATATAAGTGGTCTATATGATCTGTGCAATACATTCCAAGTCTTCTGAATCCATATGATAATTTTGTGACAAAAAGACAAAAATTTTGATTGATCGATTGATCTTCACTTTAGAATACTGATCCAAATAATAAGTAATTCCTTTAAAAGGATGTAACACAAGTCATTGCTATCCAAAACCTTACAAAAACCTCTAAAGTTTATCATGCTTCAGTCAATATTAGGGAGTTATCATGCTTCCTGGGAAAAAAGTTCCTGGGACAAAATGTTCTGGGTAATTTCGGTGGAAAAGCGTATTAATTCGTAATTCGTTTCTTGTTAGTTGATAGTAGTTACTAGAGTGTTAATATTGCGTTACTCATTTGTTCCTGTGTAGTTATTCATTAATGACAGAATGGTATTCTAAAGTGTTACCAATAGAAAGTTAGAACAATAGATCCCTAGATAGAAAGATAAAATGCTAGATTGCTAGATCGAAAGATAGAATGTAGGATCACTAGATTGAAAGAGAGCGCTAGATAGAAAGAAAGAATGATAGATTGTTAGATAGAAAGTTAGAACATTAGATCGCTAGATAGAAAGTTAGAACATTAGATCGCTAAGTAGAAAGTTAGAACTAGATAGAAAGTTAGAAAGCTAGATCCCTAGATAGAAAGTTAGATAGAACGCTAGAATGCTAGATCGCTAGATAAAAATATAGAACGCTAGATAGAAAGATAGAACACTAGATTGCTAGATAGAAAGTTAGAACGCTAGATCGCTAGATAAAAAGATAGAATGATAGATCGCTAGATAGAAAGTTAGAACACTAGATTGCTAGATAAAGAGTTAGAATGCTAGATAGAAAGTTAGAATGCTAGATCGCTAGGTATAAAGTTAGAACTAGATAGAAAGTTAGAACACTAGATCACTAGATCAAAAGTTAGAACGCTAGATCAAAAGTTAGAACGCTAGATAGAAAGATAGAATGCTAGATCAAAAGTTAGAACGCTAGATCAAAAGTTAGAACGCTAGATAGAAAGATAGAATGCTAGATCACTAGATCAAAAGTTAGATCCCTAGATCAAAAGTTAGAACGCTAGATCGCTAGATAGAAAGATAGAATGCTAGATCACTAGATCAAAAGTTAGATCGCTAGATCGCAAGTTAGAACGCTAGATCCCTAGATTAAAAGTTAGAACGCTAGATAGAAAGTTAGAACACTAGATGGCTAGATAGAAAGATAGAACGCTAGATCGAAAGTTAGAACGTCTAGATTGCAAGTTAGAACGCTAGATCAAAAGTTAGAATGCTAGATCAAAAGTTAGAACGCTAGATAGAAAGATAGAATGCTAGATTGCAAGTTAGAACGTCTAGATTGCAAGTTAGAATGCTAGATCAAAAGTTAGAACGCTAGATCACTAGATCAAAAGTTAGAATGCTAGATCGCTAGATAGAAAGTTAGAATGCTAGATCAGACAGAGACCGACCGACCGACTTAGATCTTAGATAAACAGAAAGACAGATAGACAGACAGATAGCCAATCAAGATGGAATACTTTTGGTGAATAACTGTTTAAATTTAATATAGATAAATAGATAATATTAAATAATAGTAAATAATGTGTGAACAACTTTTATGAGACTTACATGGAGTTTTTTTTATATAAATAATTTTTTAGACCTAGGAGGCACGGGCACTATGAATTGCTGGTGTATAGAGCTGTATGAAGATTCTTAAAAGCCTTTTCCTTTGAAGTCCATTTTCCTCTAAAGGTGAATGTTTGGTAAGCACTACATTTTCTTAACACAGCTGTCAGAGGAAATCAATTGCAATCTGAAAACAGTTCATTAGTTATTCCCTGCCATTTTAAGAAATTTAGATTACTTTTCCTCCTCACAGTAGATGAGGTGTAATTTACACACACACAGCATCAAAATAAACAACTAAAGATGTGATTTAATAAAGAACTGGACAGATTTTCCCATTAAACGCAATTGGTGAAGCTCTGCGGTCTGTCTTCAGATGTGTTTTTACAGAAACATGTGACTCAGCACACCGATCGCCGCTCGAACATGCACGAGGGGGGTGAAACCCGCCACATCCAAGCATGTGATGTAAAGGAGGGGTTTCTATGGAAATAAGTGCACTGCCAAATCTAGAGCAGAGTTTGCTACTGGCAAAGCACTTGCTTGTAATCGGTTATGCATTCGATGGGGAAACGGGGGAGGTGTTTGTGGAGTAATGCTGACAGGATGTCCGACCGCCCCCACCGCCGACATACAGTAAATGTGCTTGAATCAGTTACTTTTGCTTCGCTGAAATGTTAATACATACATCTAGCGCCAATGTTTATGGATCCACACCACATCATAATGCTGAGAAGAACATATTTCCTGGAAAACAAATCAATAAACATGTTAAAGGCTTTATAAATGCAGCAATCCAGAATATTTACATACATTTGATCTAGTACACAAAATATCCTAAGGGGGGACTTTAATTAATTACTGTACACCCAAAACTGCTGTACTCAGGCTCTCATAAACAAGGAAATTAAAGCAGCGTGGTGCTCCGGATCAAACAGGAAATGCAGACTTACTGCTGACCTCATGGAGCGGCACCTTAGAAGATCAATGTTCTCATCTCACAGACTTCCTTGTCCTTTAAGATGTGTTCCAGAAGGTAGGGAGCATAATTTTGTTGCCTTCTAAGACACCTCATTTGTCCTGAATGAAATACCAGCATGCACTGACACAAAAAAGCGTGTATTATAAATATATATACACTACGGAAGCGGGGCGTAAATTTCATCTTACAGTTGGGGGGGACAATAAACACAAAATTTCTCAAGAGGAATTTTTGAGGGGGACACAAATAATACAGCCAAAATTGTACTTATAAAAGGATATATGTAATGTTACACAGAAGAAAACCTTACTACTATTAGTGTAGCGTGGAGACTGTGCCATTATGCTCAATGTTTCTCTTTGGGTCAATGAAAAAACTGACTAACGTTAAATAGACCAAAATATTCTTCTTCAAATCAAAACCATTTATTTATTGTAATATTTTTTAAGTCGTTTACAACCAAGTAAGTGAGGCAAAGGAGTGGTGACTCAAAATTTAAAACGCCCCTCTGCGTTTGTATTCCTTTACTACTTAAGCAATTATTAAATAGATCATAAAAAAAAGGTATAATTTCGACTTTTTATCTCGCAATTCTGACTTTTTTTTTCTCAGAATTGTGTGATATAAACTCGCAATTGTGAGTTATTAAGTCAGAATTATGTGATATAAACACAATTGCGAATTATAAAGTCAGAATTGTGAGTTATAAAGTGTGAATTGCAAGATATAAAATCACAATAGCAAGTTATAAAGTCAGAATTGTGAGTTATAAAGTCGGAATTGTGAGATATAAACTCCAATTATGAGAAAGTCAGAATTGCAAAAAAAAAGTCAGAATTGCTAGTTTATATCTCGCAATTGTGAGTTTATATTACAATTCTGAAAAAAAGTCAGAATTGTGAGATGTAAACTCGCAATTGTGAGGAAAAAAGTCAGAATTGTGAGATAAAAAGTCGCAATTACCTTTTTTTATTTTTTATTTAGTGGCGGAAACAAGCTTACACTACAGTCCTTTTAATACCAAAAAGTATTGATGAAAATAGTTTAAAGTAAATAAATATTAGGCCTATTTTACCCAATATCTGTGTATGTATTTTTTATGCTATTAGAGTTCCATGTCGTCTGCTTAGCAGCATGTCAACGCCAAATTTTACTGAAACCAAATGTAAATCAAGTCTCCTGCGCACTACTTGCTGTTTGTAAGTTGCTGTCTATGAAGATGGATCATGGCATCACTACATGGAGAAGGCGGAGCTCATGAATATTAATTAGCTTATGCTGACATTGCTAGGTAATCTTCCTAGACTGTTCAGTCACACTGAATTAATATATGCTGCCCAAGTTCTAGGTACTGTTTACAGATTGCCTTGTGACGATATGCAATATTATGCAAGTTTTTAATATTAAATAATAATTAAAGTCAAATAAGAATTTTGAGATACAAAATAATAATAAAATACTAATACAAAATAAAATGCAAACATTTTCTGATTTCCTTAGTGAGGGGCAAAAGGCACTTTCACCCATAGCCTATATTGGAAATGTGATTTTAATGTGAGTCAGTACATATTTTAAAATATCAGAATAATCCAAGAATAAAAAACATCCCAAAAAAGAGAATTCAGTAGAGCGGCTTAAAAGTAAAAGGCCCCCCTGCAGCTTACTAGGGTTCAGATCAGACTGATAGAGTGATTGAATACAGCGTTTTCTTGCCACCGTACTGTACTTGTATCTTCTGAAGAAGGGGCCAATTTCCAGACCTTGATTTTTCTTTCCTTTTTATGACAGACCTACTCCGTCATAGTCATAGCTGGCTCTCGCTCTCCTTCTCTCCGTGTTTCATCTTTTTCTATCTATCTATCTTTGTCTCTCTGTCTGTAGTTGACTTAAGCTGTGAGTAAAAGATGTTCGGATGCAGTTTGTTTCTGTCAGGTTTGATTAATGACTAGCAATAACATTATAGCTTACATGGACATGGCAGAATGCATCTCTACTACGCGCAATCGATAAATCAGCCATCCAGCCACAAGGATTTACAAGCTCTTTGAAGTTGTGTAACTCCTCATAATTCATATGCAGATTAATAGAATTATGTCATGAATGTACGATGCGCAAGTCCATCGACCCAAATGGTTTGTGTTTGATCACCTGTAATCAAGTAAGCAAAGTGGCTTACGACAGGAGATGGCAGTGTTCAGACATGCCAAACACAATCCTGTGTGCAGTGGTGGTAAACTTAGATTTATGAATCTACAGGAGGGATTTTTCGTAAGACGATCACAACAGTTTATCATCACTTAGCACTGCAGACTACACAAGGTTTCAATAAAAGTTATATAAGGGGTGGTGTGGTGTTGTGGCTCAAGCCCTGACTAAACTAAACTAAACTAACACTACACTACACTAACTACAACCAAACAAAACCAAACCAAAAAACAAAACACAAATAACAAAACACAAATCAAACAAAAAAACTCTTTAAAAAAAAGTTCCTCCAGAAGTAGCTTGCAATCGTTTCAACCACATGTCAACAAAACAAATCAAAATGAAACAAAACAAAACACAAAGCTGCTACAGAAGTAACTTGCATTTGTTTCAACCACGTCAACAAAACAAACCAAAAAAAAAACAGTTACTCCACAAGTAGCTTGCAATTGTTTCAACCACGTCAACAAAACACAGCAAAACAAAACAAAAAACAAAGCTCCTCCAGCAGTGACTTGCATTTGATTCAACCATGTCAACAAAACAAAGCAAAATAAAACAAAAAAGTTCCCCCAGAAATAACCTGCAATTGTTTCAACCTTGTCAAAAAAACTAAACAAAAAGCTAATAAAAAAGTTCCTCCAGATGTAACTTGCAATTGTTTCAACATGTCAACAAAACACAGCAAAACAAAACAAATCAAAAAACAAAGCTCCTCCAGAAGTAACTTGCAATTGTTTCAACCACGTCAACAAAACAAAAAAAACAAAAAGCTGCTCCAGAAGTAACTTGCAATTGATCTGCTGCTCAAGAAACATTTGTGTACAATATTTTTTTTTTCAGGATTCTTTGATGAATAGAAAGTTCAAAAGAATAGCATTTATTTGAAATATAATCTTTTGTAACATTATAAATGTCTTTACTGTCACTTTTAATGCATCCTTGCTGAATAAAAGTATTCATTTCTTTTCAAAAAAATAAAAATAAAAATTCTTACTGACCCCAAACTTTTGAACGGTAGTGTATAATGTTACAAAAGCTTTGTATTTCAGATAAATGCTGTTCTTTTGAACATTCTATTCATCAAGGAATCCTGAAAAAAAAAGTACACAACTGTTTTCAACATTGATAATAATCATAAATGTTTCTTGAGCAGCAGATCAGCATATTAGAATGATTTCTGAAGGATCATGTGACACTGAAGACTGGAGTAATGATGCTGAAAATTCAGCTTTGCCATCACAATAATAAATTGATTTATAAAATATATTCAAACAGAAAACAGTTATTTTAAATTGTAATAATATTTCACAATATTACTGTTTTTACTGTATTTTTAATTAAATAAATGCAGCCTTGGTGAGCAGAAGAAACTTCTTTTAAAAACATTAAAAATCTTACCTTCTGACTGGTAGTATGTAATATAAATAAGCTGTAGAATCAATAGATAACTCTTTAAAAAATGACTACATGTGACCGTACATGTTTGAGTCTCTATCGCTGTATATTATTAACTATATAAACTAACTTCACAAGTTTCACTTGCACTGATAGAGCAGTATAATTTGTTTTATTAGTCCTCTTTCATGGACAAGTATTTTATTTATTGTAAATGCGTTTAAATTCTTCATTTTCTTCAATCTCTTAACCTTCAGAAAAAGAGTTTTGAATCAGGCTGGCTCTCTTACAAGAAGTGAATCACAATTTCTCTCTGTTGCAAGGCATTTATACAGCTTCTGATGAGTATCCACCAGCTTGAATCTGGATATATTCTATAAGACTACCATTTAATTTTATGGCATATTCTTGCGGTCTTAGCATTGCTTTCATTACTGAGATTATATATTAAAAGTATTTCAGTATATTCCAGCTGTCTTGATGAATTTTCTTCTTGGAATGCTAATGATTTTATACAGTGGAGAATTAAACTATAGAGATACAAGGTCAGACTGCAGGATGTGTATGTGGCTTGCAATGAAAGCGTCTGAAAGAACAAATTCACCTCCACAAACTCTACAGTAGTTGCTGCTTTTTAATTCCACCAAACTTCCTTTTGCTCCCCCTCCTTCTTCTCCCATAAGATTTACTGCCGTTTTCATATTCATCGCTTGCTGATTCTTACAGTATCTGTTTGAAGCATCAAAGGTAGGCGACGGAAGCACAGAGGAAGGTCAAACTGCGTTGAAGTGATTAAAAGGGCTGAATAAAAAATGAATCTCAAATGGCTAAAGGCTGAAAGGACGGGGCGAGTTGTTCAGTATCCCCTTTGGTCTGAACTACACAGGTCTGTGTTTCAGATGAAGTTTCTCTGCTTGGGTCAGTTAAGTGCGTAATTAACAATACAGAATCTGCTTCGTTAAAGAGCCAAGAATATCATCATGAAATTCCAATCAGAGAGGAAGACGAGAGTAGGAAGAAAAAGAGAGTGTGAGATGGAGATGGAAGAGCAGGCTTTGCCTCATATGCACTTTTATTGAGACCATCATAGATGCCATTTAAAGAGGTGGAGAAGACTTCAACACTTTATGAAAGAGCAATGTAATTCTTTCATTTGAATCATTCTTTCAAAAATGAGTGATGATCCAATATTAGAATTTGCTATTTTTCAAAGTTTTGTTGTGTTAAATTGTTAAAGCCAATGTTCTCTATTCACAGCTCGATCTGCGGCCAAATCTATCCAATCTTTTTTGCAGCATGCTATCCATTTTAGTCAAAACACAAAAGAAAATGCAAACAAATGTGATCCCTCTCCTGATACATGCACTGGCCTACAGCTGCAATTCTGGACAATATAAAAAAAACGTTATATTCAGGCAGATTAGTATGGAAGCTTGTTTCTGCCATGACAAAAAATAAAGGTAACTGCGACTTTTTATCTCACAATTTTCTCTCAAAATTGTGAGATATAAAGTCAGAATTGTGAGTTATAAGGTCAGAATTGCGTGACAAAGTCAGAATTGCGTGATATAAACTCACAATTGACCCTTCGCCGGGAGTTTGATTGACAGGCGAACTAGCCAAACATAACGCCGAATCTGCCATTTTGTCCAACTTGAACTTTAAAAATGGTGTGTACTGATGTCTTTCAGCGGTTGAAACAACATTCCTTCTGATGTTCATTCATGTTTAGGCTATTTGATGATATAAATTAACTAGTAGGAAGAGATGATAGGTTCACGAGCTGCTTGAATCTGTCACAACACATTAAAGAGCCACAAAACGGTACTTATTGTTTAAATTTCTTTAAAAAGAGATTTTGTTTCATATAAAAAATAACCTGCTCTGTCTTATCTGTCACGCGTTGTCCTCTTTGCTCCGCAAAATTGTATTTTCACTGCGTGAGAATATGATGTAGCCTATGCACGGCTTGTCGGACGTAGCAACTGTAAGTAATTGTAAAGGGGGAGGGTCTTTGCAAACAGTCAATTCTGTCCTATAAAGTCATAATTGTGAGATATAAACTCACAATTGCGTGTTATAATGTCCAATTGTAAGGGGAAAAAGACTGACATTTTTTCTCAGAATTGCTAGTTATCACAGTTCTATCACGCAATTCTGACTTATAAGACACAATTTCGAGTTTATATTATGCAATATTATTGTTTTATAATATATATATATATATATATATTATACACACACACACATATACAGGTGCATCTCAATAAATTAGAATATCATGAAAAAGTTTTTTTTTTTTTTTGTAAAACTTAAATATATTCTAGATTTATTAGACATAAAGTAAAATATTTCCAGACTTTTTTATTTTCATTTTGATGATTACAGCTTGCTGCTCATATTTAATTTCAAGTTAAATTACCATTCTCAGTGTATAAATACTGGGTTTAGGTCAGTAATCCCAGCAGCAGTCATGGGGAAGTCTGCTGACTTGACAGTTGTCCAGAAGACGATCATCAAGACCCTCTACAATGAGGGTAAGCCAGGGTCATTGCTGAAAGAGCTGGCTGTTCGCAGAGTGCTGTGCCAAAGCATATTCATGGAAAGTTGACTGAAAGGAAAAAGTGTGGTAGGAAAAGGTGTACAAGTGAAAGGAATGACCGCAGGCTTGAGAAGATTGTCAGGCGATTTAAGAACTTAGGAGAGCTTCAAAAAGAGTGGACTGCAGCTGGAGTCAGTGCATCAAGAGCCACCACACACAGACGTCTTCCGGAAATGGGCTACAACTGTCACATTCCACGTACCAAGCCACTTCTGAACCAAAGACAACGTCAGAAGCATCTTACCTGGGCTAAGGAGAAAAAGAACTGGACTGTTGCTCAGTGGTCCAAAGTCCTCTTTTCAGATGAAAGTAAATTTTGCATTTCATTTGGAAATCAAGGTCCCAGAGTCTGGAGGAAGAGTAGAGAGGCACAGAAACCATGTTGCTTGAAGTCCACTCTGAAGTTTCCACAGTCAGTGATGATTTGGGCTGCCATGTCATCTGCTGGTGTTGGTCCACTGTGTTTCTGAAGTCCACAGTCAACACAGCCATCTACCAAGAAATTTTAGAGCACTTCATGCTTCCTTCTGCTGACAAGCTTTATGGAGATGCTGATTTCATTTTCCAGCAGGACTTGGCACCTGCCCACACTGCCAAAGGTACCAAAAGCTGGTTCAATGACCATGGTGTTACTGTGCTTGATTGGCCAGCAAACTCACCTGACCTGAACCCCATAGAGAATTTATGGGTATTGTCAAGAGGAAGATGAAAGACACCAGACCCAACAATGCAGATGACCTGAAGGCCACTGTCAAAGAAACCTGGGCTTCCATTACACCTGAGCAGTGCCACAGGTTGATTACCTCCATGCCACGCCGCATTGATGCAGTAATTCATGCAAAAGGAGGCCCAACTAAGTATTGAGTGCATAGAAATGAACTTAAATTTCAGAAGCCTGACATTTCTGTTTAAAATATCCTTTTTTTTATTGATCTTATGAAGTATTCTAATTTATTGAGAGAGTGAATTGGTGGGTTTTTGTTAAATGTGAGCCAAAATCATCACAATTAAAAGAACCAAAGACACGAGTTCCATAATTTGAGTTGAATTACTGAAATAAATTAATTTTTTTCACAACATTCTAACTTATTGAGATGCACCTGTATATAATATTATATAATACATTTATATTATATTTATAGATCTCCTAAATGAACTGTAAAGAGGTTTATTTTTCTGTCCATACGCTAGGTCTAGCCTGTTTGTGTAACCCATCTGCTGGGTTAGTGATGGGTCAGTGTCACTGACAGCAAAGATGAAGCATCCCCTCCCTCCTGTGTCATACATCTACATCTGATTGGCTACTATAACACAATGTCTGGTTTATCTGGATAAAACTGGATAGGTTTGTCAAAGTGATTCGTCAATCAACGCTACACCACTGCATTGAGATGCCAAATATGATAAAATGTCTATTTTTAAGACAAGCTCCACCAACATATCTGACTTCATACACTCTTAGTCACACACACACAAACACAAGTCCACCTCTTTCATTCTCTTCCAATCTTTCTCACTCTCTCTGGGAAATGATGGAAAAAGTGAAGGGAGGGATCAGGAGGATTCCGGGTCTCAGTCAGGGCCACTGCACACATTCTACAAAATCAAATCAAAGGTCAAAGTTGAAACAGTTTGCAAAGAGAAAGACTTTGGTTGGGCTGTGTCTCACACCGGAGCTGAATATTGACACTTGCACTGTCAGCAAGAGAAACCATTATCTAATGTTGGCCTCCTGCACTGGTCTGCGACCAGCTTCCCCAAGCCTTAACCCCAACAACAATATAGCTCACCTCAAAACTGATTTAAGATCAGCAAAAATAGCCTTTCTGCCCACACCCGACAATATTCCCAATGGCCACAGTTTGTCTTTCTGGTTCTTACTGCCAGCACTGTAATATTGTCTTTGCCATATTAAACAAGCCCTTAAAGGGATAGTTCACCCAAAAATGAAAATTATCTCATTAATTACTCACCCTCATGTACTTTCAAACCTAAGACTTTTGTTCATCTTCGGAACACAAATTAAGATATTTTGATGAAATCTGAGAGCTTTCTGTCCCCTCCATAGACAGCTACGTGACTACCACTTTGACGCTTCAAAAAGTTCATGAAGTGATCGTAAAACTAATTCATATGGATTGAGTGGTTTAGTCCACATTTTCCAAAGAGACTTGATCGCTTTATATGATGAACAGATTTAATTTAGGATTTTATTCACATATAAACATTGATTAGTGAACGTAAACAAAAGCTCAACCAAACCTGCTTGACGCACGAGAACAAACCTCTTCAGGAAGCTCAAACATGCTGCGTAACACACGAGAATGAACCTCATTAGTTCTCACACACGTCAATCAAACATGCTTGAGCTTCTGTTTACCACAACTGATGTGTGAGTTGATGAATGTTTATATGTGAATAAAAGCCTAAATTAATCAGATGGATGGAGAAGGTTTCCGTGGAGGACGTAAGTCCGTGAGAGGGCTGGAACAGAGTGAAGTCCAGGGAGGTGCAGACGGTGGTGACATCCAGGGGGTAGCTTTGAACAGGAGAGCCTAGATGGTGCTCCAGGCCACAGCCAGGACGGCGTCCCATGGCGGCGTTGCTGGAGGGAGGAGCCATGGTGGTGAGGGTCTCCATGCCACCCTGGGGACGAGTGGAAGCGACGAAGCCGATGGAGGTGGAGCTCTTGGCGAAGACAGAGAGCCGAAGGAGCGGAGTGATGCCGATGGTCTCTGAGTCCGCAACGGAGTCGCAGTGACGACCCCCCAAGACGGAAGCAGGGTACCGGAGGGCTGAGGTGGAACTGGAACGACTGAGGGCTGAGGTGGAGCCTGAGGGAAGGTGGAGCCAAACAGAGCCATAGGGGTGGAGGGTCGGAGAGCAACGCCATTACATCGCCACGTAAGTCCGTGGCGATGTGATGGCGATGTCTGAGCCAGGCAGAGTCGAGGGTCCGAGGGAGTCCAGTGGAGCTGAAAACTCGATGGTAGCTGCTGTAGTCGAGGGAGGAAGGAGCAAAGGCGGAGGAGTCAGGACGATGGGCCGAGGTGGCACGACAAGGTCTGAGGCCGGGGGCGGAGCCGCAGGATCTCCACAGCCAGAAGCTGGCTCACAGCAGGCCCCAGGTGTAGCCACGCCACTGAGAGTAGGCTGATGTGGAACTGAGGGAATGATGGAAGACAGCAAGGGCTGGGTAGCAGGCATGGCTGAGGGCTGGAGAAGGGACTGGTGATGAACAGAGGGACTGGAGAAAAATAAATTCTGGGTAAAGATATGGAGAGGAGGTGGGAGAGGGAGGCTGGGCGGGACCAGCTCGTCCAAAATAGACCTGACAGGTTCAGGTGGGATTAAAGGGGGTAGGGAATCCTCTCCAAAATCAAAACAAAAGTCCGTTGTGCATGCCTGGAACTCACTCTCAGTGTCGGGAGTGTGGGCGGGGCTCCATTCCATACCCTCGTGCTCATCACAAACTCCCTCGGCGACAGATGTTGCAGCAAACTCGCACACCTGGTCAGACTCGCTGTGCTCCGGCTCCGCGGCGATGTTTCGCTCAGTTGTTCCGTTGGTTGCTGGGTCCTGCATCATGGTAGTCTCCGGTGGTGTCACGCTGCCATTCCACGCCGCCTGGAGGTTCCTGGCTAGGCACTGGAGTGGGAGTGGGGCTGGTGTCGTTGTCATCAAATCCAACGGTGAAAGACGATCCACATGATGCCAGCACCCACTCCACAGTAGAGAGCAGATAGGAAAGCATTGGGCAGAGAGAAGGGGGCAGGATCGGCAAAGGACCACGAGACAGGAATCGAACTCGGGTCGCCGTGAACACATTTGCGCCATATGCCGGCGCACTAACCACTAGGCTATCGGCACCGACATCAAAAAGATCTTAATATGTGTTCCGAAGATGAACTAAGGTCTTACAGGTGTGGAACAACATGAGGGTGAGTAATTAATTACAGAAATTAAATTTTTGGGTGAACTAACCTTTTAATAAATTCATTGAAACTTAATTAAAACCACTAAATCTTCCTTGATTTGCACTACATTCCATTGACACCTGATAAATTGTAACCTTATCTTCAGTAAGCTATGCGTAACACTAATTTTGGCTTCCAAATCTGATTGGCCAAAAAAGGCACCAATCAGAAAGAAGCATGAGGAACAAAGAGACTGCAGATGAACTCCACAGCAGTGGTTGGGATTACATAATGGGTCTTCTCTATAAGAAAGAGAGAAGATGGCACGGCTGCTGATTACATGAAAGAGGAGCTATTGTTCCATGAATGGAAAAATCGATTTGATTGAGACTGAATTCGCTCTTTGATGGCTTCATTTCGCTTTACAGTGAGCCAGATGATGAGCCTGTTCTCATATGGATGAAGGGAAATGATAGACATCCATGTGCAAGAGCTGAAGTAAACATGTGTCTCTATTCTATATTTGTATGTTTATTTGTACCTTTAATGTATGAAAAACATATAATATCAATGTATTGAGGCATTTAAAAGCAAACCCTTAATGTATGAAAAATGCACAATATCAATGATTCAGAGCATCTAAAATGTAAACCCTTTAATGTATGAAAAACATAAAATATTAATGTATTGAAGCAATGGAAAGCGTAACACTTTAACATACGAAATTGTAAAATATCAACGTATTGAAGCTTGTAAAATGTATAGCCTCTAACGTATGAAAAACAAACAGTATCAACATACTGAAAAATCTAAAACGTAACGCCTTTAATGTATAAAAAATTACAATATCATCCTATTTAAGCATCTAAAATGCAAACCTTTCAATATAAAAACATACAATATCAAGCATCTAAAATGCAAATCCTTTGAAAAACATACAATATCAATGTACTGAAAAATATAAAAACGTATAGCCTCTAACATATGAAAAAACAAACAATATCAACATATTGAAGCATCTTAAATGTAACACCTCTAATGTAGCCTATAAAAAAGTACAATATCACCAAATTGAAAAACCCATTTTAGATGTTGTATGTTTATGTATGCACTTACTGTTTTGCGGTATGTATTTTGATCGTAACACCTTTAACCTATTATTTATTATTCTCAGGTTAGGTAAAGTAAGTCGAGTCTGGCCTAAATTATAAGCATTTAAAATTACTTACAATTTGGTCAGGAGACTCCTCTGTGGTACGTTCTTGCTCAAAGTCTTTAAACACTATAAATCAAGCCAAGCTAGACAGCTTTTGTAATCAATTAAATTTCTTTTAATTGGTTACTTTTCTGTTTATAATTAACAAAAATTTAAAGGCAAATAAAACTCCATCATTAAGATATAAAATACAATAATCACTCTTTTGAGTCAAAGGTGTAGTCAGCTCTGGGCTTCCCATCTTCAGCTTGGGGTTTCTAGGCGTCGGGCAAGAGGCAATCAACTCATCAGTCTTTTATACTCAATAATTTCCTTGATATAATACAACATTATGAATAGTGCCTGAAGCGAATTAGATCACCTTGATATAATACACTATTAGAATCTAAAGACAAGTAAATAAATAAACAACTGAACCTAAAAAAAATCTACCAATTCAGTCCATGGCTGCAGGTTTCTATCTTGAGAGCTCATACTGGCCTAGTCTCTTCCTTTTCTTGTCTGCCTTTCCCGTCTCACCTTGACTCTTGAAGAGGGTGACACCTGAGCGAGGGAGAATCAAGCTCTGCATTTGCATTTACCAAAAAGCCTGTGTGATGAAGTGCTCTGACAGTCTTGTGCACTTATGCAGCATGTGCTGTAAAGAGTGGCTGAAAGCAATATAACTCACACTCACAACCAGCTGACAAACACACACATATATGCGCACACACACACTTACACTCAAGCTTGATTCTCACAGGATCACAACAACAGGCTGATTTAGATGAAGCGCAGGTATTTTGTACAAACTGATTTCAGATCAGGCATGATTAAACAACCCACTGCTGCATGTTCATTACTTCCACATTGACTTCCTTCACTATAGCTGTTATGAATAGCATATACTCTTAGTATTTTGTTAAATACTGCAATAATATGCATTTTGTGACACAAGTAGAGATGTACAATACAATAAGTCAATACTTATTTTCATGTAATGGCTAGTAGCCGAATTAAAGGTACACTAAGTAACTTTTGGCACTCTAGCTGTTAAAAAAACTATGTATTTTACAGAAGAACGTTGTTTTGGTTGTGCTTTGGCTCTACATGACTGTGCAGATGAATATGACCCTTCACAATAGATAATTCTTAACAATGAACTCTGTTAGAGAGCAACATATGGCATTTTATCTGTTTAATAATATACCTTACTCACCTGTTGAGTAATAAAATGTGTCGCTTTTACAGCATTTCAAATCCTTCAGTTCTCTCCATCTCTGAAAAGGCAAGCTAATGTTGATTCTGGTTTTATTATGAGCCATCAAAGACTTTATATACAGAAAGACTGTTCACTCCTATTACTTATGAATGGGATGAAGTGCAACGTACAATATGGCGGAATATGTCCCGCCTTCTAAAGAAATGAGCCAATCTGAAATTGGTTTGGAAAGTGAATTATGCATAGGAAAAACCTTAAAGGACATTGTTCTAAACATGAACTTTAAGCTATGCAAATTAACCAGATGCAAGAGGGGGGCCATCCAGTGGCCACCTCTGACAGCATCAGCCAATCAAAACACTGGATCCGAAAGGTGCCAATTTGCTTTTCCCTCCTTCTCGGGACAGGTTAAAAGACTTGTCTCTGAGACTGAGAATTATTCCAGTTAGGTTGCTGCAGTTTCCCATTCTGGTTCCAGGCTTCAGTTCCTGTTCCAGTCCCGGTTCAAGGTTCTGGTTCCAAGATATGCTAAGCTAAGTCCAACTCTACAAAGTTGTGAAGTTGCTCTCTCAAGACTCTGAAGCTCTACCCACGTAGAAGGCGACGTTCTCAGGACCTTGCACAATGTTCCCTAAAAGTTCTGAACCTTTACAGAACATTTGGGACGTTCCTAAAACATCCTCTTTTGGTAATGAAAGTGCTGCAGTTCAAGGTTCCTTACATGACAAAAAAAGAACGTTACAAAGAGGACATTTGGGACATTAACAGAACGTTCTCACACGGCCTCTGTTGGTCATTTAATAACGTTCCCGAAATTAGTTTAAGGGGACACTCTATTTTGGTTATTTTATGGTCGCGCGAGAACGTTACAAAGAGGACATTTGGGAAGTTAACAAAACGTCCCATAGTAATAGTCCCCTAAACATTCCCAGAACATCCTGAATGTTCCCTAAAGGTCCACCAAATAATGTCCACCAACCCTTAAAAGAACTCCACATCATGACCGTCTCTGAATGTTCTGGAAACGTTACCAGGTGACAGGTCACCCCGCTAGAAATTTTACGTTCCCAGAACATTCTCAGAACATCCCCACTGGTGTTAAGGACGTTGTCTAGTAACGTTCCCAGTACGTTCAGAGACGGTCACGATGTGGAGTTCTTTTAAGGGTTGGGGGACGTTATTTGGTGGACCTTCAGGGAACATTCAGGATGTTCTGGGAATATCACAAATAAAATATGGTTCCCTTAACATTCAGAGAACGTCCTGAATGTTCCCTGAAGGTCTGCCAAATAATGTCCCCCAACCCTTAAAAGAACTCCACATCGTGACCATCTGTTCATCTGAGATGATAACTTGACACTACTTACTCAATTACATTTTGCACATAATTGAATTAGATTTAACATACAGCATACAGTTTGAAATGTGTATTTGTGCATAAAATGCAACTATTAGACTAATAGGTGTGTAATATGCTAGTATTCCATTGCGATCGGTCCATATTTGCAAAGTGCATTCAGGTATCTAAGAAGATAAGCGGCCAAACAAGTATTCCTGCCGTACCTGAAACCAGATCAAACCAGTATTTTCATTCTGAACATAAGAACCAGCTGGAGAATACCTCTGAAATGGCTTCCAGCTGGCTTTATTTCAAACAGCATTGTTAAAGTAAAAATGTGGCTTGTTGTTTTTGCATGAATTATAGTGGCAAGTACACTAATCTACTATCCACACAGCTTTACATATTTGTTTCCTTCTTATTATAATATCAACGCTTCCTCTGATTTGGTGGGAAACTGGTATAGTTCAGAGAATGAGATCCAGCTGCATTAACATACAGCTCATGTATACAGATTTAGGCCTATATGTTTATATTATGAAACAATATTACCTTATAAAAACAATTCGATGAAGACACTATAAAAGATACAACAGTGCATCTCTCACATGCAAATATCTCTTTCCTTTATTTTCCCTGTCTAAATTCCCCAGTTTAATACTTCCAGATCTATAAAGCCCTCGGCAAAATACAAAAATAAACCATGTCTACAACAGCATTAGCAACAGAACCTCAGGTGTGCACCTTCAACTCTTCATAGATGATTCATGATTACGATTTATATAGGCTTCAGAGTTTATGATTCATTTAAAGGAATAATGGAATAATAAAAGCAAAGGGAAATAAAGAATGTTCTGGCCTATTAAGCTATTGGTTGAACACACTGCAGTTGTAAAAGGATTATATCATACATGTTTTTATTCATTTTTTTCTCTGAAGTCCACTTTGTGTCACTAATGTGTTTTTTCCATCACAAAGTCATTTTTTCTCGATCATTTTCCAGATAATTGCTGCTGTGCCTTTAAGAAACGTCCCCTTTGTATGCGAAATAAGAATCAGTGCAAATTCATCAAATCAGTATTTCTAAATGATTCACTAAAAAGAACTGGCTCATGATAGTCATTTTTGTGGTTGCATTATATGTTTCTGATCCAATAACAAGAATTGGCATATAATAGTCATTTGTTTGAGAATTGCACTATATTGGTGGCATTATATGGTTTTAAATTCACTCGAAAGAACGGCTCGTAAGAGTCATTTGTTTGTGAATCAGACTAAACTGGTCATGTTGTACGTTTTTGATTCGCTAAAAAGAACCGGCTCATAAAAGTAATTTGTTCATGAATCAGATTACACTAACGTTATATGTTTTTGATTCACTAAGAAAGATTCATTTGTTCATGATTTGGACAACACTTGTTGCACTGTGTGTTTCTGATTCTTTAAAAAGAATTGAATCGCAAGATTTATTTGTTTGTGAATCAGACTAAACTGATAATGTTGTATGTTTTTGAGTCACTAAAAAAGCTGCCTCATGAAAGTCATTTGTTCATGAATCAGGTTGAATAGTTATGATTCATGAACAAATGAGTCATAAACTAATTCAAATGATTCATGAACAAATGAGGCTGCTTTTTTTTAGAGACTCAAAAATATACAACATTATCAGTTTAGTTCGATTAAAGGCTTGTCTATAATTTACTAAAAAAAACTGACTCACAAGATTCATTTGTTCATGAATCAGACTACACTGGTAGTAATAAAGTGTCTAATTCAATAAAAAGAACTATTTCTTAGAGGTGAGGGTCTATGGGTGGGTAAATGTATGGTTTTTTTTTTTTTTTTAGATTTTTTAATCTAATGGACAAAATAAGCTCGCACAATTTACATATGAACATGCCCGGAGTCATGGAAACCACAGAGAGCATCAGCTTTCGTTTCTGCTCTGATAGCCGCAAGACCACGCCGAATGCGCTGAGTGCGTGTTAGAAATCAGGAATGGTGAGATAACATTGTGTTTGGTACGTTTTTTGTCTTCAAACCAAACTTGGGTCTCCAGCTAACAGAGTTTAAATCCAATCTGGCTAGCACGCTTCTTATAATGTTAACGCATTAGGCCAGTAGGTGGAGAGTAGGTGGTCTTTTAGTGGCTGTTGGAATGGATTTGACCACATGAGCGTCTACACTACGAAAGCAATCCGGTTGAATGCGTTTTTGACTACCTCTGGAAGTGATTGAAAGTGGACAAGCTCAAACGTGTTAGACCCCGTTTACACCTCTATTTAGCGTCGTCCACTTGTGATCTGACTGACCAAAATGCATCTTAATACCAGGTGTAAACAGGGCCTCATTTGATTTTGAATCGGATTACACTGTATGTTTTTGATTCACTAAAAATAACCTACTCACAAGATTCATTTGTTTGTGATTTGGACTACACTGGTTGCACTGTATGTTTCTAATGCATTAAAAAGAACTGGCTCACAAGATTCTTTTGTGAATCAGACTAAACTAATAACATTGTATGTTTTTGAGTCGCTAAAAAGAACCAGCTCATAAGAGTCATTTGTTGAATCAGTCCTCACTGGTCACATTGTATGTTTTTTTGAAACAGGTGAGTTAAGGTTGAACCACTGTACTCACATGAACTGTTTTAAATATGTCTTTAGTAGCTTTCTGGGCATTTGAAAGTGTTATCTTGCTGTCAATGGAAGCCTCACTGAGCCATTGGATTTTATCAAAAATATCTTAATTTGTGCTCCGAAGATGAACGTCTTAAGGGTGTGGAACAACATCAGGGTGAGTAATAATTTTTTGGGTGAACTAACCCTTTAAATAGTAATGTTTTGTGTTTTAGATTCACTAAAAAGAACCATCTCAAAAGAGTCATTTGTTTGTGAATCGGACTACTCTGGTCATGCTGAATGTTTTTTGCAGCTAACAAGGACAAACCAATAGAAATATGCAGTTGTATTCCATTATGGTGCATCAGTCTTTTTATCAGATCACATTCAATTTAGACTGCAAACTTGCATTTAAAGCTTAAAATGTGATTTCTGTTGCTGTGCCACTGCAGATTCAAAAAGCGAGGAAAGGTGGCTTGTTCTGAATCAATGTTAAAGGGCATCTACCACTTTAGTGCCATTAGATGAACACGGCTCCATGTATCTCGGGAATGGATGCTTGCGCAGGTGTAAGTGTGACCTTTTACTGACCTTCAACAGACCTCCACATCACCCTCAAATCCGGCATCACACCTGTACGACACAACAGAGATTTATTCCTACTTTCCAGATCTCCTCTCTCCCTCACCGCACAAGCAAGGCCACGTTACTGAAAAGAAAGAGCATGAATGTATGCGCATTTTCATCACGCGCACACACCTGCCCACACCTGCATTCAAATGGCAGCTATGAATCTTCATTGCATCTATCGGTGTGGAAAGCGTCCCTTCTATAAATGACTATTGATGATGCCGCCGCATTGTAAGGAAAGCGACTACAGAGGGGAAATTTTCAGGGAGAGAGAGAGAGCGCAGGGTCATTCTACTAAAGTCTGAATCTTAAGACAAACCCTGGAGGTGCCGACATCACCTTGATTTATCAGCTCGTTTCCGGCTTATGTGTGTATGATGTCATATCAGCCTGCTTAAATCAAATTGAACGTAATCCAAAACGCACAGATCAATGCCGAGACAGACAATAAGGTGAGCACATCCTTATTTGCCACTGATATATAACGGTCATAATCCAATTTAAGTAGCATTAATTAGCTTCGGTTTGAAGTCTTGAATCATAATACCCTTTAATATATCATAGTTGCCAAGGTTACTGTCTGTTACTGAACAGCCTAGTGAAATGATTCTATAGTTGCACAAGAGAGATGTAGGCCTCATTAGTGCTGATTATAAACTGCTAAACTGCAAGAACTTGTTCTCTTTTCATTTCTTGCCAAGTAGTTTCCTCTTATCTTCTCTGAAATTCCCAAATGAAAACCAACGGCCAGCATTCAAGGACTTCTGCCGCTCTCTGAAGGTTTTTTTTCTTTTGGTTTGCAACGGCTGGGTCTGTTTAAAGCTGTGGGGCAAAATGTGTAGTGGGGAAACTCGTTGATAAAAATGCCACATTCTTTCCCAGATAACAACATAAAAGATGCCCTTGACAATGTAAGTGAAGAAACAAAAACATCCTCAAGACTGGGTCACCAGATCAACGGCTTATTGCGTGCTATGATGTTATTTCGCTGCCGCTTAATAACATCTACCAACCTTTTAGCGGCAGCTGAAGACAGCCTGCAGGAACGCAGCTGCCTCACCGTCAACACCAGCACAGACAAGTCTTTGGCATGCTTTAGAAGCAATAAATGCACGCTAAGGTGAGGCAGAGTTACATCATTATTTCCAACACTTCCTATTGCATGAATTTACCAAATAATTTCTAAAAGGGCACTGAAATGTCACTTTCTTGTCACTGTCTTGAATTGTTACAGTTAAATTCAGTTATTATTTACTTACCCTCCTATTTACTCTCCAAACTTATTTCCCTGGAACACAAAAGGAAAAGCATAGCAGAATGTCAGAAGGATGTACTTTAAAAAGTAATATAAAAGAAGTTTATCAACAAAGTTATTCTGCAGTAGTTTTGACATTTAAGTGCCCTGCCAACATTTTCACCGGCCCTACCTACATTTTTTATTTTTTAGCAATTATTTTTATTAAGTATTTGCAAAAAAGTTTTATATTTTTCATTAAATTTAAAGTTTTCTTTACAGACGTTTTGTCCTTTCTGAGCACTTCAGAGGTAGAAATATTTGAGACAGACAAATCTCATGAGACCAAATCAATCATTTTGGATCTAACCGCATCATGTTGCTAGAGGAGGTGTATAGTGAGAAGTACCTGGTTCCCACAGTAAAGTTCAGTGGTATAAAGCTCTTATAGGGATGTATGAGGGCTGAAGGTGTGAGGGAGTTGTGCTTTATCAATGCTGTCATGAATTCCCACACCACTGTGTAATTTAATACACAAACTTGAAACAAGTTGTTACCCTTGAAGATGTTACCCTTTCCTCATTCCCTGCATTGTTGGGCATTTTTTCAACATGACAATGAGGATATGCATTCTCCCAAGGTGAAAAACCTTCTGTGGACATGTATTGCACTCAATCTTAACACTCTTGAGCACCTCTGGGGGATTCTGTAGAGACGAGTTGAGCAACACTCCCCATTAAAGATCAGGGCATTTAAGGAGCTCATCATCCAGGAGTTAAACAGAACAGATGTGACAATTTGTCATGAACTTGTACACTCCGTGCCAAGAAGGGTCAGAGCAATATATTCAAAATTATGGAGGGCATACTAAGTGCTAGAATAGTATATATTAGTTGAATTAAATCTAGGGTGTACTCATTTCTGCAATCCTTAATTTAAACAAAATTGGCTAATTTACTTATTTTATGGCTATTAATGACATATATTTCTCAGTTTTTATTATGTATATGTTTAATACATTTTAGTTTTGCCATCTTTCCATGAATTGTATTAGTGATCAGAAAGAAAATACACCTTTTGTATTTGTTCAGAGGGGGTGTGCTCATTTATGCTGTGCACTGTATCTTTGTCTGTCTGTCTGTCTCTAAAAAACAATAAATACTTAAATACATAAAATAACATTTATAACATAAAAATAAAATGTATAATTAATAAATGTTTCCTATGCAGATTCTTACACATGCTTTCAAGACTATTACAAGTCATTTTTGCAATCAGGGTTCCCACTCTAAGCCAAATGTCAAATTCCCTGACTTTTACCTGACTTTCACTGACTAAAAAGCTGAATTTCCATGACCTATAATGAACGGAAAAACAGGCCGCTGTTGAGCACTGAGCAGACAAAAATCAGCCAGTATTTTAAATCCATCCATTTGCAAGCTTTATTTACTTGTTCTAAGACATTTTTAGTACAACTAAGTTAAACACTCATATTACACACTACTTTTTTTGTGCGCTTTTACCCGTTAAATGCACTTTGATATTTTTCTGTACTATTTCTACAGAAATGAATTTATAGTTTTTATGCTTTCAGGGGTTAAACGCTTTAGAGGATTTTCTGTTTCTCATCAAGTTCATCATTCAGTCTTTTGATTTCTTCACATTTAGTTTTTGCAGACCGTCTTAGACTGCTTGACACTAGGCTATATCTGTAAATGGTTATGTATGTCTGAAATAAATAATTAATAATTATTAAATAATTAAGTCCCATAATATTTTTCCTTCAGAAGTAATGTTGGTAGTTTATCCAATGTGCATTTATTAATTTATTCATATTTATTCATTCTACCATGGTGACTAAACGAAGGTAACGGCTACGCACGACCAATTTGAAAATTCTGTGCGACTGCCACTAGGGGGCGAAATGCGACAATCGTGCAGTGAAAAGGCGGCTCACCGTGTCCTTTTTTTTTTTTAGCTTACCGTGTCCTAACCAGACTTGACAAAGCTACAAGTCAAGATGACAAAATCAATCATAAATCACAGCCAATCATAATAGCATGTGGGCGGGCTCTGTTCACAGCTAAACACGAAAACAAAACAAAATTAAACCATAAAACATTATTCAAAATACATACTCAGTGACTCATACGATCTTTGTCATGAAATACACTTGTTTGAGCTTTGCTTAATATTAAAATGGTTTGAGCTTGAATATCATTTTGCATGACTTTAATAGCCACTATGAGAGCAACAATGGATTATTTACCTCAGAGTTTGAAAAGAAATAAAAGGAAACAAGAATGTTCAAACTGTAAGTAATAAATACTTTTCTTTAAACATTTATATCCTTGTTCCCTCTCTATGATCTGAACTATTAGCTGCAAAATCCCAGAAATATAGAAACCATTTCAAAAATAGAATCCTTTGTCGTGTCGTGGCTGGTTAGGACAGTCTTTGAATTGGTCATTTTGTAGCCAAAGCTCTTGAAACTTCATTTCAATTAAGTTGATGAGAGTTGACGCTGATAAATAGCCTAAACATAACAATACGCAAAACACGTGAAACAATGCAATAAAAAAAAAATGCGCTATAGAAAAATTACATTTTGATAAATGGAAACTAAAATTTAAAGAGACAAACAAAAATCCCTGATATTCCATGACTTGGACAAAAAATATATAGAATTCCCTGACTTTCAATGTCTGGAATAGACCTTTTAAAATTCCATGATATTCCAGAAATTCCATGACCCATGGGAACCCAGTGCAATTCTGAGAAAATCTCATCTATGTTAGCCAGCTAACATTATGTTGGTGACAAATCAGGAGAAGTTGCAATGTAGAAAACATCATAGAAAACCAAATGTTATACACAAAGCTATCGTTTTCATATTTGGAGTTAGGCAGCATCTGTCCCATGTCATTTGGAAAAGAGGACATTCTGCCAAACGTCTCATTTTGTATTCCATCAAAGACATTTGGGTTATAGGTTTGGAACGAAGGTAAGGGTGAGTAAATGATGACAAAACTTAACTAACTCTTTAAACCATGAAGCAGTTTAGCCCATCATAGTGCTTTACATCCATTCTAAAGGGTTGTTCACTGTTAAGTGCCTTTGCTGAGAAATCCCAACCAGTGCTTACATGATTTTCCATTGGAAAGGCCACGGTGTCAACCACAGGCGACTTTATAAAGTGCGGCGGTGGATTCCAGTCCCAATCAAGACCTTATTACTGTACCAAACGCACAAATCTTCCCTTGCAATTCACCAAACCGCTCGGATAGCTCCTGTTCTGTCACTTTCTTTCTCTCTCTCTTCATTTGACACCACTAAGGCTGTGCACAGAGAGGAAAGCAATCGCGTCAGGGGAGATTTTCGAGAAACCCTAGCAGAACCGATGGTTCTCCATTAAGGTAATGAGGCCCCAGGAATGGCCATGTCGGCTCTCTCATTTGCGCCGTCTCCAACCCCGCTGCCTGCTCATGAGGATACATTCTTCGTTCCATAATGGCCTTCTCAGTCTTGCTTTTCTCCCTTTCTTCCTCCTCCCACGTTCCTGCCCTCGTCTAATACAACTGGAGAGGAGGGAGGGCTGCAATGCCAGAATCCGCCCCATCGATTCCGTCGCATTATTCCCAGAGGTTACGCAGGAAAGATGGCGGCAGATGACACTCGTGTTTGCAGAGGCCCTGTCTCTCCCCGAGATCGGTGTCTTAAAGCTGCCCCTGCAGATCAATTTGGGAAGTGTTAATTTAGTAATGCCAGGCTCAGTTTAGCACTTCCTCGCTAGCGTACATCTGTCAACGGCGTCAATCGATCACAACAGGATTCTCCCAGCTCTCTCCCACACATAAACACACACACACCTGTCAGCTGAAAGAAAGAAAAGAGATCTACCAAACATATCTTCCTCAGAGGTACAGTATAGATGTGGAGGGTGTAGGAATGACAAACGTGTGCAGAGGGTCGACTATTCAAAACGTTCGATGACTATTGCACTGCAAGGAACACCAGGGAATGAAGAAAGCTTTAAAATGTTTTTCAAAGGCAAGACACATCACTAGAGTCTTATTTTTGTCCTTTAATGGAATCATAACACACTGTAGGGTCAAATGTATGTGGACACTCAAACACCACAGCCATATGTGATTGCTGAATATTTCATTTCAAAACTATTGGTATTAACAGGGAGTGGGGTTGGGAATCAGAAGAAATTTTGGATCTGGTTCTTCCTAATGATTCCGATTCTTTAACAATCCCATTAACGAATCTCTTAGTACTTCTGAGGAAGAAATATATAAAACAAGAAATGCAATTCCATTGCCAAAAAAAATAAATACATAAATAAAAATAATAAAATAAAAATAAAAATCCAATCAATAAAATCATTCAATACATAAAAACCAACTTTAAAACAATAAATAAATAAATTGCAAAATAAAAGTATAAATAACTTAATTAATTAAAAAAATGCTTGCAGGAGTGTATTGATAAAGATTTTTAACACGTATATATTAAAAAACAATATTCGACCAGAAACAATGTTGTAACATTCATTCCTCAAATAAAATGTTAATGTCATTATGTTTAACTAAACATTATGATATGAACAACCAGTGACTGATTTAAGTCACACAAGCCTTAAAGGAATAGTTCACCCAAAAATGAAAATTAAGCCATGATTTACTCACACCCAAGCCACCGTAGATGTATATGACTTTCTTCTTTCAGCCCAACACAATCTGAGTTATAACAAGTAATATCCTGGCTCTTCCCAGCTTTGTAATAATATTGAATAGTGCCTGAATTTTTGAAGCTCCAAAAAGCACATCCGTTCATCATAAAAGTAATCCATAGGACTCCAGGGGGTTAATAAATGCCTTCTGAAGTGAAGCGATGGGTTTTTGTAAGAAAAATATCCATATTTAAATTAAAAATAGCTGGCTTCCGGTAACGGCCGTATGCGCGTTCACAATAGAGTCGAGCTCCGGCGGAAGTGTGACCTCTGACCCGACATATGAAAACTCAAGCTCCTCTTCTCTTATATCAAAAACCCATCATTTCACTTCAGAAGGCATTTATTAACCCACTAGAGTTGTATGGATTACTTTTATGATGGATGGATGCACTTTTTGGAGCAACATAACACAATAAGTTGCATATTTTATGGTGTTTGATTCTCTAAAATGAACCAGTTCATAAGAGTCATTTGTTCTGGAATCAGACTACACTGGTCATGAAGCATGGTTATGAATCACGAACAACTCATTCACGAGTCATTCATTCAGGAATCACAGAATACCCAGGTGACCTACTAGATTTGCCAAAATGCATGCATTGTGTCTGACTTTACCTTCAATTTCCAATGTGATGAATGAACCAATGGTATTACAGCTTTTAACTTTTCTTTCTTGACTCATAATTTGATCAGACTGGCAAGAAAATTTCACTCAAAATTAAAAATCTATTTGCTAAAGGTGAAGTAAACCTGCAACACAAAGTGACAATGCAGTGTACTAAAAATACCAACTACTACTAAGTAGGCAGCAATCACAGTATTCATTAAGTAGTAGACTAGTATTCCAAACATACCCAGTGAAACGATACACCCTAATAAAGCCCATCGGCCTTGTTTCTGGGCAGGCTGAGAGGAGAATTGATCTGTTGTACCATGTGTGTGGTGGCAGAGGCCTGCCATGATGGCAAGGATTCAAACACTATCGATTCCTCAAAGGCCATGGGAATTGGCAGCTGGATAAGTACTTCATGCCCCAGCAGCTAAGCTAACACTATAGTCTACCTCCAAATCTACCACTTGATTGTTTGGTTAAGCTGGTACCTGCGCTGAAACGTTTATTTGGCATTAATTACTGAGCAATGGGCAAAGACAAATGGCAAGGGAAAGAGTTTAGGCATCACTTTGTTTGACTGATCTGTAGAACATGTTGCATGTTACAAAGATACACCACTGAGCAAAAGGGTAAATCTCTAATCTTCTGTAATCTTTTAACATGATAAATTTAGTGAATTAATTAAGGTAGTGACTGAAATCGATAACGATTCATAATTAATTTCTGGGGAAAAGGCCTCAAGTGTATATGGACAACTAATTAACTGAATTCCACGGTGGTTTGGGTGTTAAATTGCCTTTATTCTTGACTTTCTTTGAAGGATAAAACTGAAATGTCAAGAGCTCTTGATGGATTCCATATGTGAAATAAAACGGAGAAAGGCACCAATCTTGGTTAAGAAAAACACCATATTAACCTCTTGACAAACCAAATCTGCAGAGGTTCCTGCCCTTTCCTCTTTGAGTAGACGTTTTTATGTCCCACTGAAGTTTGTATTTATTTCACACTCATTAGTTAATCAAAAGGTCATTACCGGGTCATCTAACCCTTTCAGTCGTCCTTTCTTTATTGCTGTAATCTATTTGCGTCCTGCATCACAGCAGAATGAGGGTCGGTGCATCGACAGAACCATCAGTCACAGTTCATAGTCATACATGTTTAAAACACGCAACAGAGACGTGATGAATGTTCTTTCCCAGCAAACTCACCGGTGAACTTCCACAGCAGCCAGCAGATGAGAAAGATCCATTATCTCTTCTCGTTGAAGGTCGGCCAAACGGATGCGGCCCACATCTCGAGAAAACACCCCACATGGATGAGGCGGAGCAGAAAACATTTCCACTCACCTAAGAGGTCTCTCCAGGAGAGCGAGATTTCTCATTTCTGCGGCTGACAGCCTCTCTGCGGTCGCAGGCACCCCTCTTGCTCCGGGACTCTCGCCGTTAGGTGCACCATTCCAACTCTGAAGATGTCTGCCGGTATTTTATCAAGTGCAAAAACCTGCCAAACACACAAACGGAGAAGATCGAGGCTGCCGCAAGTTCAGCGTGCTTCGAAAGAATGATTGTGCCCTTGTCCAAAGTAACCTCAATTTCAGACTTGGACAGCCTGTGTAATGAAGCCCAGAAAGAGAGCAGTCAAGACAGAAAGCCAAGAGTGGTGGAGAGCACAATAAGACTCGAAAGTGAAGAGATAGAAAAGAGGAAGTGATCAAGCCTTCAAGTGAAGTACATCAGGTATTTTCTTTGACCCCACTTGTACGGATACAACCGAGAACTGGTTTAATGAAAGTGAAAGTGTCACAGATTCTCCTATTGGCGGTCAGCAGCGAATCTGCTGTTTTCACAAGCTGCAGTGTACATGAACCGGTAATAAATATGTATCTACTAATAGCATAACTGCATTTTCAAAGGGAATGATGGATTCCCCTGTCTTTGCCCACCTTGAAAAGCCGCCTCATGAATATTTAACACGCTCCTCCAAACAATTTTCACATTTTGTCATTGTCAATAATGCATGCCATCAAAAATTCCACAAGGTTTTTTAACCCATAGATGCGCGTGTGAGATTATACAGTAAATTTAGGAAGGAAACCCCAATTATGCATTTCTGATTAAGCACATTTGTTATTTCCATAGAAACATATACTAAATTTAGCATCTATATTACTGTACAGGCATGTTTCAAAAACACTCTACCGGCAAGTCACGTAATATCACACTTTGTACAATGCACATCCATTTGCGCAGTGGTTTTTTGCCTCGGGACCAGGAGAGAGATGCTTTTTGTACAAAAGCCATTTTGATGAAGCCAAGCCTCCCTCACCCAGAGCAGCTGTCCCCCAAATTACCTCTCTGGTGCGTTAGCAAGAGGTCTTTGGCAGATTCCATCATTGGCACTGACAGAAACACCATGGTAACCCAGCCAAAGGGGAAACCATGCAGAAAAATATGGAAATTGCCACTTAAAGCCGTCCATCGGCCCCCTTGTCAGCATTCGGGCCTCTGCACTCTCGTATTGTCTAGCGCTTGTATCTGTTTGTCCATCGTCCAGAAACAGCACTCAACTCCACTCCAGGCGCTTTTTGTGACGTCGCAGTCAGGCACGAAGAGTGTGAAATAGTGCTGAAGAGTGTTTTGACAACCTTATTGCTGCAGTCATCGACGGAGAGAGATGGCGGTCCAAATGTGGGGCCGGCTAACAACTTATCTTAGCAGAGCAGACACCCTGTTTTTCAGGAGAATAAGAAGCGGTGAAGTATTTTACGACATCAGAGTGAATCCCAAATCTGTGAGGGTGAAATTTATTGGCGTTAGCTGCTGGTAACAACGATATTTATGCCTTCAGTCTGTGATTTTAATTCTATTTTGAATTACAAGGTACTCTTTCAGTACTTGTATCCTAAAACTGAGGATATTTCAATTCACTTCTATTTGTAAAGCGTTTCTTACAACACAAATCTATGGAATCTTGTTTCTGCCACTAAATAAAAAAAATTAAAAAGGTAACTGCAACTTTTCATCTAACAATTCTGACTTTTTTTCTCAGAATTGAGATATAAACTCAAAATTGCGAGATATAAAGTCAGAATTGCATGATATAAAAAAAGCTCACAACTGGACATTATAACACGCAATTGTGAGTTTTTATCTCACAATTCTGACTTTATAACTCGTAATTCTAACTTTATATCATGCAATTCTGACTACATATCACACACGTCTGACTTTATCACGCAATTCTTACTTTATATCAAGTTATTCTGACTTCAAATCAAGCAATTCAGACTTTATGACCCACAATTCTGACTTTATATCTCGCAATTCTGACTTTATATCACGCAATTCTTACTTTATAACTCGCAATTCTGACTTTATATCAAGCAATTCAGACTTTATGACTCACAATTCTGACTTTATATCTCACAATTCTGACTTTATAACTCGCAATTCTGACTTTATATCAAGCAATTCAGACTTTATAACTCGCAATTCTGACTTTATATCAAGCAATTCTGACTTTAAATCAAATTCTGACTTTTACTTCAAATCAAGCAATATACACTTTGACTCACAATTCTGACTTCAAATCAAGCAATTCAGACTTTATGACTCGCAATTCTGACTTTATATCTCACAATTCTGACTTTATATCTCGTAATTCTGACTTTATAACTCGCAATTCTAACTTTATATCACACAATTCTGGCAATTGTGAGATTATATCTCGCAATTCTGAGGCAAAAATCAGAATTGTGAGATATAAACTTGCAATTACGAGAAAAAAAAGTCGCAATTACCTTTTTTTTTGTATTTCATGGTGGAAACAAGCTTCCATACATATCGTTTCAAAACTGTTTTGAAGAAAATGCATGTTTCAAATATTAATCCACTGTGAATCTTTTTTTCTAGCCCTTTTTCAGCACTGTGAATCAATTAATATAGAACACTTAGCCAATATTCCTGTTCCTTCAGACGTAAATGGCTGGTCACACATAAAGAGAACATTACTCACAATTCTCCTCAAGGCTGAGCTGCAATGTGTCACGGCAACAAAAACTGTTTATCGATAAATCTCATCAAAATCCTCATTGGCTGGTTGGCAACAAGAAGCCTCTGCAAAATGAAAAATATGCGGTTTAGAGTTCGATATGCGGTCATGCTTTTAATTTTTCCTAATGTAAATTCAAAAAGACATCCACTTTCCTTAACAGCATAAATTCATAAATAAATGCTGTTACAAAAAAAATTAGTTTCTCATTTGGTTTCGGAAAAGCCAAAAAATTACTTTTGACTTTTTGGAACATAATGTTGAAGGGCAGAGGATATCTGTATATGGAACAACTTCAGCTGTGTAAATGTATTTGTCAGGGGTCATATTTATGAGTATTATCAACAGTTCCATCCTAATTACCGGCATCATCACGGGCCATTGCTACCAGTGTGGTGCCCTTAAACACAATCCGTCTGTCCTGTGACACCTGAGGTAATTTTGATGTAGCACATAATGAGTGAAATGGAAAAAACGGGAGCAAGAGAGGGAGGCCAGCTCGAACAGTGCAAACAGATAAACAGAGACCATAATGGCAGGAAGCCGGCTCCGAAAAAGGTCCCCTATGTTTGTATGTAATGCAATCTAATAATTAGGATCAAATTCCATTAACAGAGGCCTGTCTTCAGCAAAAATTCTGCTTCATTAGAAGGAACGAGCAGCCCGCACCCCTCCCAAACTCAAATGCGCACCCACGCGCATTTTGCCTGCATGCCCCCCTGCATGCCCGCCGCAACATACGCAATGCACTGAAACTGTCAGGTATAAATTTTGCCTCGTGCATCTCCCAGCAGCCTAATTACCATGCTAATGAACAACTAAAAGCTGCAAATTAGGATGGGAGTAGCACTCTCTGCCTCCCAGTACCACCCAGACAAAATAAGCACTGCAGCTGAAAAGTACCAGGTCATTCTAAGGTAGAGGAACAGGATTTATGAACCAAAGGATCTAAGGGACCCACCGGTGATCAGGTTTCAGCTAAAACAAGCCACCGTTGAAAAACCTAACCCTAATATGAATGGTCCAGTCCAGATTTATGGACTAAGACAAAGATTAATTACATAAAGAATCAAGGATCAGGCCAAGAATGTGTTTATCAAAACTGAGAGCGTGTGGAATCAAGACTGAAAGCATGTAAACAGAAATGTAAACAGGTTCTTATTTATCTCCACAGTTTATTTACTGCTGATCTAACATCTCTCCACGGAGTTTGTGTCGAAAAGTAATTAGCATTTCATGGTTTCTCACAGTCAGAGAACCAGCAAACATCAACAGAGAGGGAAGCTTATGTGTACTCTGCCACAGACTTTCACTTTTACGTTATCAATACATCAAAACTGCTTAAAAGAAAAGAACATCATGGCAGTATATCCGTTACTAAAAATTAACTAATACAGTAAGCTATTACTTTGCTGCACACAAGCAGAGGTTAACAGCTAAAGAGTGTCTAACTGCAAACATTTATTTTTGCATGTAATGATTAACAATTCAGTGCCTACATGTTATTGTAGACCAAGGTTGCACATTTGCGTCACCTATGAAACTTACTATTTACTCATTCACCATCAAGTATGTTTTGTTCACACACAAGTCACCAAAATTTAATCGAATTGTTAGTTAATTAAATTGAATTAAAAGTTATCTATAATATTTAGGAACTTTTAGCTGCATGGTCTTCTCTGACTTCAAACCGTCACTGTCCAACCTCAATTATAACTATATGTTGGACACTGTCCATGAATGGGATACAAAAAAAAATTATTTTTTTTTTGTAACTTTTAAATATGTATTGAAAGGTGTAAAGAAAAAACTTAATCATCAACATCAGAAGGTTAAACCAAATAATATATGATTTTTTTCTTTTCATTTTTCTATAGTCCACACTCTGCTATAAAACAGAAAAACTGTAATGCCAGAGGCAAGTTTCTCAAATGCACTTTTCAAAAAGTAGCCTGATGTAGCAACTCCATGGTACAGACACCATGGTACAGCTCCCTTGATTTTGACTGAAGGAGCGAGTCTATTTCATATGTACACTTCAGGCAGCTCCATATACCACAACGCAACACGATTGCAACACGTTTAATTTACCCCACTCTATGATATATTATTTATTTAATATTTAAAACAACCTCAAACACACCTATATACATACAGAATGCTGCATTAAACAATTTCGTAACGGAAAAAAATTAAATAACAAATCAACTCCATAGCGGATTCCAAGTGATCAAGGACGTTCCAATTCAGCCCATTGCAAAGGTTCCGCCAGTAGTGGGCACTCATGCAACGTAAGAAATTACGTACATCCGAGTCAACAAGACTGAGGGAAGTTAGCGAGGGAAGGGCATAAAAAAAAAATTAAAAAAACGAACTGGAACACAGCCACTGTTACATTTTTGGAGAAGTGCACGTCAGGCTATGCCATAGGCATAGTGCTATACACAGGTTTGACACAGAAGTATAAATCAGCTTTTTTATCAGTATTTTTGTGGTGTTTTGATAAAATGCCTTTACCTGCAGTATAGAGTCATTCACAAGCCGCATGTACAGGTTTTAATCTTAACAAAGACCGTCTTTATCGATGGCAAATGAAAGGAAGCATTTCCAGATTTTCTTTCAATTCATCCATGGAAAACATCCACTTCATCCAGCACTTCTTTTGTTCCCCAAATTCTGAAAACTAAATGAATCATTTTCATGCTAGATTCATGAAAATAGTTCTTCTAATGTCTACTCAAATAAAACATATCTAATATATCTAATCTCACAACAACAACAGCATGCAATTTGTCATGGGACACCAAGACACTATTATTTGATCATAACTTGAAATGACTTCTTTTGCTTGGGTAATGCAATAGACTGGCAAACTTCACAGCATTAAACATTACAGAACAGATATAATCTCACTCTAACACACACACACACACTCATACATACAGCTAAGCAGCATGAATACAGCTTCCCTTGGATAAATGTCAAAACAGACATAAAATATGAGCGGATGCAAATTGCATCAGTCTCATTGGTCGGGTTGATCCGTACATGGGTGATTCAAGCAGCGCAATGCTCACAGCGAATTACGGTGACAGCGATTCAAAGAAAACAACTGTAATCCGTGTACAGCGTCGCACTGTATTTGCAGCGGAGCATGTGAAACAACGCCGATGTTTCTTTTGAAACCACTTTGTTCGCAATTGAAGGTATTGCATTCTCTGTAATAAGAACAACCCAACATGCTGTCTGCAGCAACTGAATGTTTTGTATCTTGTTTACAGCAAGGAAAAAAAGTACTCGTTTGAAATCAACAGCGGAGACATGGCCTCACTGTCACTCAAGTGCCAAGTCCCCGAGCAGATCAATTACAAGTGTATTTGCATATGTTCACGTTTCACAGGAGTGGGATGTGAGAGGGTTACAATCTACTCTCTTGAGGAAACCGTTTGTGGGGAAATAGAAAGAGACTGTCAATGTAAAGGCATGTGAGATGATGATTTGCATAGCCATGATTCGCATGAACCAAGTTTCCTTAGCAGCAATTACCTCAGGAGACGTAAAGTAAATTAACCTCAACGCATCTATACCAGTTCAAAACACTGACAACAATACACATTTTGTCACATCTCGAAAGTGCTGTATTCTTGCTTATTAATAGCTGGGTTCACATTAAAACAAGTTAGAGAACACACCTATATACATGCACTGAGAAAACTGTGTGCCTTGTGCTGCTTGTGGATCAATAAAATTCCTTTACACCCATATCTCATTGTCATAGCAGCTCAGCCAACTGTGTAAGTCACCAAACTGTGTGATTTCAACTCAGAATTGGATTGAATCGGATTTACACCGCCTAAATCCACAAACACTGGGGAAAGTATTTAAGTTTGGGCAGAACTAAGGGACTCAAATAAATGATGTTCAGGAAGCCTTGATTTAAGAGCCCAACTGATTGTTTGCCACTGGTAAAGGCTGTGAAGTGATTTAACATTCCCCAGTGACAGAAAAATAAGCTTGTTTTTTTAGGATTTGGTCCGATTCGGCCTTCCCACTCCGCCAGGGAGGGAACCCAGTTACAATCGGTTTAAAAGTCCAATCTGAATGAAAATACTCCATGTAAACACTTTGATCAGAACAAAAATTCCTAAACTGACTGAAATTTCAATCAGTTTGAGAGGGGTGGGATAAACCTTTTCTAATCCCTTCGATAGGACATGTAAACACATTGTAAACCCTTACGCCCAAAATACTTAATTGGTTTTAGTAGGACAAACTTAAATTAAACAAATTAGTTCAGTTAAATTAACTGTTATGAGTATTTAGAACTATTTTCTTTTGAATTTACAGCACTGACACACTGAAACTGGGCTGGGATTTTTTAGCAAATTAATATTTTGACATTTTCTGAATTAGTTTGATATAGCTAGCCAAATATTTACATTGAGAAAACCTGATAATTTTAAGTTAAATGTATAAATTAGTGTACTCAGATATTTCAAGGAAAAAACAATAAAAATGTATGAGTACAAAATAAAAATCTTACTTAAACTTTGAGTTTCGTAACTTAAAAAATTCTTATTCAAGTTCTGACAACTTATTAGGGTTTACAGTGAAGTAAATAACTCAATTAATTTGTAAAAGCTCAATTAAATAAGTTAGTTAACTAAATCTTTTATGTTAATTGCTATCAAAATGTATGAGTTAGCTAACTCAGTACTTCAAGTTAGTACTACAAACTCAAAACTTGAAAATTTGGAACATCATAACTCAAAAAAAAACTTGATGTAACTGATTACCTCAGAATTTTCGAGTTAGCCCAATTTATTAGGGTCTACAGTGCACTTAACTGGATTGAAAACCGAAACTGGAAAGTTTTGCGCATGTGCAATGACATGGCGTAGGATGCACGAAACAAGCTGATGTTGTTGTTGTTAAATATATTAAATGACTGTCGTATCAATCTAAAATTCTCTTTCCACTCATTGTCTGTGAAGTGGTACAGGACAATGTTGTCCCAGATGTGCTTGCTTCGGACTCTCATCTGCAGACGCCTTGTTTTGGCCGTGGGAATGGGCATTTTTACTGCTTGACTAATATAAGCATAATAAATATCACAAAAAATATTAAGTCTGCTTTTTAAAGCAAAGAAAAGGAATGCAAAGACAGCGGGAAACTGTATATAACTGTATATTCCCAACTTTATTTAGTATTTTCACTTTAGCATAGCATTGTCCAGGTAAATGTGGCTACTATGGTGCAATCATTTGAGCCTGAAGTGATAGTTCACCCAAAAAAGATTTTGTCATAATTTAGTACTCACCCTCGTGTCGTTTCAAAGGAACACAAAAGACAATATTTTAAAAACTGTTGTCATCCATACAAAAAAGTCAACATGGTCCAAAACAACATTTTTCAAAATATCTTATTTTGTGTTTCACAGAATGAAGTCATTTACTATACGGTGCAATGTGTAATTATGTGAATGTTTAATAAAATAAAATAAAATGCAATAAAAAACAGGTCGACCCAACTTAAACTGCCAACTTCTGGGTTAGCTGAGCTGCTAAAATAGACAAAATTCCGCTTCATGCTGCTTGTGATGAAGAAATTACACACTTCACCTTTAAGTAAACATGCCCTTGCTCTTGTTAGCAAACAAAAGTCTTTCTGTTCAGTGTATGAGATAAGTACCACCTTCTGAATAGTATTCAAACAAACTTTGATTGGTGTCGGTCCACACAAAACTGTACATTTTGCCCTTTGATGGTGTTAGCAAACTAGTCGGCACACTCTTCAAACAAGCCTCTAATGTAATTGTCCACTTTGTGGCTTAGTGGTGAATCTTGCAGTGTAAGGAAAATTGTTCAGTTTATTGCCGGTCAGGGGTCAGCGTCAGTCATATTTTGTTTGGCAGTTTGTGCTAACAGCTTTGTTGTGAAACGGCCAGAGGGCAAGCAAGAGATCAGGGCCCTCATCGCAAAATTGTTTACTCGTACCAAAAAAAAAAAAAAAACAAATAAAAATGATAGACTTCATGGGAAATCCTCAAGATTTCAGGGTACTCAAGCTAGAACACAGCTCTAATGTTCCAACATTTTACTGAAAGTTAAAAGGAATACCTTAAGTATTTATTGAATAATAAAGAGTACCTACACACTGTATTTAAGTTTACAATCAATTGCTTGTGGAAGGAAAAAAGCATTATTTCATAAGGGTTGTACGCCTAAAACTGAAAACCTTTTTAATCCACAAGAAGTGCTTACTGGACGTGCAGGACAGCTATGTTAGCTATGTCTTAGAATAACACAACAACCATGATAAAAATGTCTATCAGTCTATAGTTTCCTTATAATAATAATCTCCTTTATTGTCTGAGCATACCGACCCTTCAGTACGATTCTGCAAATCCAGCATTCAGAGCACAAAGACAGCTGGACTCATGATCTGGCAGATTGTAGCCACATGTGTTCTCAAAATTACTTCATCATCATTCATTTTCAGAGAATTGCCATATATTTCATCAGCTAATGGCTTGCTAGTGTCATCAAAATTAGAATTGAGGATTGGGGTATTTCAGGACTGAGCTCATGTCTGGTTGGGGTTAATCAAAGGTTAGCATGAAGATCCTTTGGCGTTTGACACGGTAGCTAAGCATTAGCTGGGCATAAGGCATGTGTCGAATCAAGCTGGGGATGACAAAAACAGCTTTCCAAGAAAGATCAGCACAAACGGGACAGGACAAGGGGCTGAACTAGCTTAGCCCAAACTACCTTTGCTGGAGTAGGCTATAGTGGCTAGCAAAGGTGATATAGCAGCTCCTCAGGGATCGTTTAATCCATCCACCCTCTCAGCGCCGCTCAATAACTGGCAGGACCGTCCGTTCGTTTGTTGATTACCAGCAGAGAGACAGGGAAGGAGTCCAAGCTTTTTTGTTCCAAATATTGAAACGGGGCCGAAGCTACTCTGAGCTATTAAAGTCTCAATGAATAAGTGGAAGTTAAGCACACGCTGAAAGCCAAGGCAAATGGAGTGGATACTAAGCCTTCCGAAAAACAGAGAATTTGAGTCGGTTGCTAGAAGTGATTAATGGACGTGCCGTCTCGGAGACGACAACGGATGACTGCGCTGTCTTGTATTGGGTGATTACTTGCTATGGAGGTGAGTCTTCGTTATTTATCCTTGTGTATCATCTTACACTTCTTTAATGAATACCTGACAGGCTTGTTTGGGAGTCTGAAGGCAAAAGATGAAAGTGTGGAATATACCCCAGCCATGATTTTGCGCCAGAGGTCAAAGCAGCTAAGTAGCAGAAGCCAGACAGTGGGGCAGCTTTGTCGTTCAGGTCCAATGGCGTGAATTATGGTCAGTCACCATTGATTAAGTTTGTCTTTAAAAATACTGCACATGGATCTGGAAAGCATGGGCTCTCCTAGAGTTTTTGGTGAATTCTTGTTACAACACTTGGATGTCAAATTCCCAAAATCAATCAGTAAACTTCTTGGACTTGGTTTCCAATACACATCCCTGCAGATTGGGGTTAGGGTTTGAGTTAAAGTCTTCCAGATAGAACTGCATCATTAATGATTAAGAACAACATCAGGAGCTACATGGCTGCGACATTATCCAAATCCTGTTGTGAAAAGAAGAGACACCTTTAGAGAAGACATTTTACAAAAGAAGGCAATTCTAAGAAAGAATGTGTTTGACTCTTTACTGTCAATAAATTTGGGAAGATGAGCTCTGAATCGATGTCTCAACATGTTCAGAGTCTGTTATTGTCTTTCGCAAGCTCCACTCTGAAGAGCCTGCACTTTATCACTATGTGTTAGAAAGCATGTGTTAAACAGGAATCCAAGCTAGCATGCAGACGTTCTCTTCATCATGAGTGCTACACTGTCATTCATGGTGCTGTGCTGCCCCCTAGCAGGTCTGCTGGGTACTGCAACCCTATAAGCAGAATGGAAAAGATAACGATGAACCATGTCCAGTGGTCCTGTTTTCCTTCGAATGCATTGAACAGCCACAATCAATTTGAGAGATACCTGGATTGTATCAAGCCCCCAGCTGGTGGGATAGCGAACATGTACCATTATTTATAGCATTCTGGTGAAATGCATTTGAGTTAGAGCCAGGTAAAGCACAAATGTGAATTGATCTGGGCAATCACAGTGATGAATGAGGAAGAAAAAAGCCTGGGTTTTCAAAGCTGCCCTCATTGCTATGGGTTTTAAAAGACAACGCTAAGGGAGCCCCATCTGTAGGGCCACAATGCAGGTTAACTTAAGCAATTTACTGTACACAAAATCAGTCCCAATGGAAAAACCGGAGGTTAAGTGCCTTGCTTCAAGGCCAAAATTGTATTAGGGTAGGATTGTGATCTCTGGAACTCCCGAGTTGCTTAAGTAAATCTAACTGGGAGTGAACCTGCAACCTTACCGATCTGTATCTACCATCCCTTCATCCCGTTTCCCACACCTTCATAACTCTTCAAGAGACTGTTGCATAGCCAGACAGCCACCCATGGGCAGAATTAGATTTTTATGGGATCCAGGGCTGTATTCTGGCCTGTCCAAATCCTAATCTTAACTCATAAATGAGAAACTGCTTGCAACAACTATAAATCTTACTTGAAGGTAAGAGATTTGAGGGGGGAAAAAAATCTCTTGTTAAAATCTCTGGCTATCAAGACACCATTCGAGCACAGAAAATGAAAATCTCCCAGTAGCACTTGGAAGCTTTATAAGGAGAACTTCAGCACTTTGTTTGCACATTAAATAACTTGATAATTGCATTCATTCATGCTGTTTTGAATACATCAAGTGTTTCCATGAGCAGATGACCATGGAGCAGGATTAATCGTTGAGCGGCGACTGATTAAAGAACTAAAGGCTTCTCCATCTCTAGGCCTCCTACACACATCCTTTTACTTTGTACATCTTAATCTACAAAAACAAAAGTGAAAGCACTTTCATTTCCTTCGAGCAAAAGATCTTTTGACAGCAATAATCCCAACGCAGAACAAGTCTGCAATCTGTAAAACATGCCATGGATTACTAAAACATCCTTTGTTTTCTCTCGCAACAGATGGACTTTCTAGTTCAGTTCATCGACTTCACAGTGGAAAAAAGAAGCCTGTTGTTTTCCCTCTCCACTGATGACTCGCTAAGTGAGAGGCTTTCATGCCGTCTGTGTCCCTTCTCCCTGGGTGAATGTCATTGCATTAGGACCCTTCAGAGTGGATCAATCGTACCACATGACATACATCAAGTGGACAATTAACTCTGGTCTAACATTGAGTCCCCTGAGGATGCTGGACAAAGAGGCTTACAATTAGAGTTGATCTTCGTTGGAATATGCCTGGTGTGCTGCAAAGTACTGATCTGAGAGCAGCTTATACAGTTAAACTTGAACCTCATAACAAAAAAAAAAAACTGGTTTGACATCAGTGGCAAAGGGCAGACTATGACAATTTACGTGGTAAACATGACTGAAAGCTGATCGCTGAGTGCTATATGATTGTAAATGTCCTGTTAAAACCTATAGTGGTGCAATAATTCAATCCTCTATGACCGCACCGTAGCTCCTGATGGAAGGTCCGTCATTCTTGGTTCAGAGCACAAGCCATATTTCTTCATGAACTGAAAGAGCATCAGATCATGAGTGGTAGCAAGATAGAAATCTGACATGAGAGAAGGCAGCAGAGATAGAACGAAAGAAAGTAAAAGAAAAGGAACAGACACATCAGCTTAAAATCAAAACCCAAAGGAAAGCCAGGCTAAATTCCCTTCCACGTGACTTGCGTCAGGTTCTCACTGTAACATATAAAAGCATTGTTGAAAGAATTCAAATATATCAGTGTTTCCCAACACTGTTCCTGGAGGCACACCAATCAGCTCTTTTCCTTGATTTATCGAAGGCTTTTGACACAGCTGATCATGAAATCCTTTTAAAAAGACTTGCCATTGTTGGTCTCTCAGAAAATGCTATCAAATGGTTTGCAAACTACCTTTCAGTGAGAACACAGTGTGTGTTTTTAAAGGATTGTACCTCATGTGTTTTGTCAGTTTATAAAGGTGTTTGGGGACCCATTTTATTTTCCTTATATATAAATAATATTTGTGACAACATTCCCAATGCTATGTACCATCTTTACAAGCTTTACCATCAGCTTTACAAGCTCTTCATTATTTACAGTCAGCTTTGATATTGTAAAGTCTCGTCTATGTCAAATTTAACTGGCTTTAAATACAGATAAAAATCAATTAATGATTTTTTTTCAAATTCCAAAGCTCTACCAAGGAATTTTCCTGATATAATTTCTTCCCAGGGAACAAAAATAGAATGTGTTGCAAGTTATAAGTACCTTTTTTTAACTTTTAAGCCACACATTGATAAACTACTTTCTAAACTTAAGCTTAAATTGGGTTTTTATTTCCAAAACCGATCTTTATTTTCTTTTAGTGCAAGGAAATATTTGGTATCTGCAAGCGTTTTACCACTATTGGATTACAGAGATCTGCTTTATATGAATGTCCCAGTACATTATTAAAAAAACGTGTTATTACCTGGTTATATTTACATGTTATTACCTGGTTATAGCTATCAAGCACATTATTGCACTTTATATGGTATATTATGTGAGTGTGGTCTTTAGCTGGTTTAGATAGTCAGACCACCTGAAAAGTGTTTAAAAACATCAAACTAGACAAGCAGAACAACCTTCAGCCAGCTGAGAGGCCAACTAAACAATTTAGGCTGGGTTAAGCAGTTCTTTTGGCGAGGACAATATCATGAAAATGTGATGTTACGAGACTCCTTGCTAGGAAGAAAGCTGGAAGTGTGCACAGAAAACGGTGAAAAAATAAACAAAATCATTGTTTACCTTCAACTGCCGTTTACGTGAATAGAAATGCTAGCGGGTAGTTTAGCACTTGACTCCATAGTCATATGAAAGGGCCTTTAGACTTACTATACCTGAGCAATGGCAGAAAACACAAGAAATAAGACTGAGAATTTACAGTGTTTGTGTTTGAGTCAAGGATAAATGTGGCTCATTGTGAAATCCTCTAGGAGAATGTGATGTGAGGGGAGGCAAAAAAAGAGTAAAAGAAAAGTATGTCTTGAGAACAATGTGAAATAGATCAAGATACTCTGTAAGTCAGCCAGAGACGTACACAAACTATTTAGCCTGTTCACTTCACTCAGCCACAGCAGAGTCCTTACATGACACCATCGCTGATGCCTGGCCTGTTTGAAATCATCTTTATAGACTGAGACGCATCACCGTGGTAACGTCTGCCCGGCCACCGCTGTCACTCCTGGACAGCGGAGCCAGTGCAACTGAGAAGTGATTGCTTACACACACAGCAAACATTAATCACACACCCTCACAAACACACACACGGACAGCTCAGCAGGGAAAGCGGTGGGGAGAAATTGGGAGGACAAGGAGAGATGGAGAGTGAGGCACAGAGAAAAAGAAGGTACTTTAACAAAAGGGAGGGCATGAGTGCTGCAAGCAATGCTAATATCTCGTCTTTTACCGCAGCTTGGCTCAACAGCAGAGATCTCAGAGCCTTGTCATAACAGCAGACCTGGGCCTGCACTAATGTCTTTACATTAAACACCATGTTCAACAAGGTCAGAATATGTACGAGCGGGGACAATGATTAATCACACTAAATGGATTATGGACCTCTAATTTTCATACGTCCACTGAATAGAAGCTAATTGAACAAAGTGCAGATAACATATGAGGCAAGACTGTAATAAGAATGAGCTTCCATGCAAAGCAAATTGATCGCTATTATGAAACAATATAAATTAATGGCAAAAAGTTGTCGACACTGAACTAGAGTCTAAGACTAAACCACAAATAAACAAAATAAAGTGCATGACTGAGTTCTGGCCTTGCTGTAACATTCGTAGACTTCAGATTCAGATATCTGTGTAATTGACTTTCACGGTAAAGCGATGCTTAATTAATGGGAATTCTGCTGTGCGTTTGTGGTGTTTATAGACCTTGACGAGAAGGATCGATACACAAGCACATGGAATCTGTATGAGGGGAGCTGGCACTCTCCTGAGGAGCTTGGTAAGAAACCTACTCTGCACAAGTATGCAGACGCGAATGCTTAGGCAACATGTTGAAAGCAGTGTTGTTGCTTTTTTAACTAAGCTGAAATAAAAAATATAATATAAATATTAGATGAAAAACTTGAAATGTATGAAATGTTTGCAGCCTTGGCAACTAGCTGAAAAAAAAAAATATGTTTAAGTACTAAAATGAATAAAACTGAAATTAAAGCTAAATAATTTTTTTTTTTATTACAAAAGAACATATAATTACCAGGGCTCCAGACTGCTGCCAAAATGGTTTGCATTTCATTCATACCTTTTTTTCTTGCCAAACTGATAAGAGCTGCCATTTCTGTTCAATATGAGAAACATCAAACGGCAAAAGAAAAATGAAAGCGGATCTGCCCAGCGCGGACAGTTTATCAGCTCGGACCAATAATAGACAACGCACTGTGAGCTCAGAGCAGGTTCATATGTTATAAACCATATAACTATCAGATCAAACAGTGCTGATGTGGAAACCAGGAGAGACATATAAGTTATAGAAGGCTTTCAGTCCACAAATCACCAACATTCATCATGGATTTAATTTAGTAACACTATGTAACCATGGTATTATGGCAGAAATAGTCAAATGTTTTTACATTATTCATTTCAGTGTTCATGCAAACTTCTGAGTGAAATTAAAACACTTTTCAAGGACTTTTTTCCAGCACTTTAAAGATCTAAATATTATACAATTAAAAAAATGTTTCAATGTGATGACCAAAAACACGATTTGTTCATCCTTTAAAGATTGTCCTCATATGTAAAACTAAAAATTGTCAGAAAAATAACACTTTGTGGCAAACAAACACTTTTATATAAAATTAAAAAAAGACAAGAATTACCACTTTTACCAGTAGATGGCGGCAGAGGAGCACTTATTGGGTTTTTTTAGCCATTTCCACTCATTAATATATATTTCATTCAATATATTTAAAATTTTCCCTATAAAAATTTAGTTTTTGCATGTTACTGTTATTAATAAAAGTTAATTTTATCTGCATCTCAATTCAAGCTTTATTATTATTATTACATTATTTGTAACTGCAAAACAAAAGGAATTTTATGATTAAAAATCCCCCACCCCCCAGCACTACCAAATCAGGTGCTGGCGGCTCAGGTGCTCTCAAATGTTAGTCTGGAGCCCTAATACTAAAATTTAAAATTCAACTGAAAACTGAAAATTTAAAAAAGCTAATTAAAAAAATGTAATAAATACTATATTAGCATATATTACTAAAATAACACTGATTGTAAGTATCAGTCCAGTTGTACATACTAAATGTTATTTTCTAGCAATTTCATCAGAACAAACATCACAATTAAAGAGATATTTAAAATGTCAGATATTAAAAATATACATATTTAAAAAATATATATTATATATATATATATATATATATATATATATATATATATATATATATATATATATATATATATTATTATTAATGAGTAACATAGTTGCCAAAATTAACCCAGTAGGTATAGGTTAGTTTAAACCTATATTATACAAACATAACTATATCACTAGAATGAATTAAATATCAATTCAATGTGACAGACACAGTTGAGAAGTACAATTTTAAGGTGAAATGCAAATATTTAATGTGTTTCAAAATCATAATTTACGGTACATGGTAAGTTAGTCTAATGTTAAATAGTACTTATATGTTTTATGTTAGATCATAGTAGACAATAGATAATCTAACATCCAATAGTTCTCACAACAAAACCATGGTATTTGTTTCTCTAATGCTCTTTAAAACACGTAATGGGACAACAATTTGGAACCTATTCATAGAACATGGTGCCATATATACACCCACACAGACTGCTCACGGGCAAACAAATATCCCACATGTAGTAACCAAATAACACGAACAAAACTTGAACATGAGATTTTTTGTCGAAACAAAGTGATCAAAACGTGTGAAAAAGCGCAACTCCGAAACTCGGCTCCTGTTCCCTGACCACAGTGCCCACATAGTCACATTCAGCGGGCGACCGTCTCATACCCATCGAGGACAGAGAGAGAAATACATATTTAAAGCGATTCGCTGTCTGAATTTCCGTCATCCATCAAATTACCACGGGTATTCACGGTACAAGAAAATTGTGTGTTGACGCGTTATTCTGCCCTGTAATCTGAGAGTGTTCCCAACCTGTCACATAAGAAATGTGAGTCACCAACATTGTCGGCAATGCTGCACACAATATAGTGCCCCTAATTACTGATGTCGCCCATTTCTTCCTGTCAGACATGGCTGAAGAAACATCCCAACTCAGCTCACTCATACCGCTTCGTTTACACGCTGTACTGGGACCAGCCGTATTTATCCGAAGCCTTAAACTATTACGAGACCTTCTGCAATACTGACCGCGGATCAGATAGGAATGCGCGCCAATTCCCCAAGGGCGGCTGACTGGATCTTTTCTTTTCCTCAAGCTTAAGATCAGTGGCGTTCTGCCTGACTGGCTCCAGGATTGGTGTGGATTTTTCATTATTCCACAGCTCCTGTGGAGAAGTGACAGTCTCGCAATTTCTCAAGCCCACGGACGGAGCTGTGGGCCTGGTCTCGCACAGGAAAAAAGAAAATGTGTGGACAGAGAATGGAATTAAAAAAAGAGAGAGAGATGAATGTGACAATAAGGCCATTACTTTGTGAAAGGTCGACTGTGATATGTGCTCATCAAGTACTATAACCCTCTGTTATCCAATAGAGCAGTATCTAAGTGCTTGATGTGTGCCATTTCATATTAGTAATGGACGAAAATAAAGGGGTTGTGTGTGTGGGTCAGGTTTTCTCACTGTATCCAAATATCCCTGCAAGGCTAGCAAAATCTCAAATTACTTACATCTGCAAAGTTACAGCGCTCAATAGTTCAATGCAAAGGGAGAAATTTTCTTTTACAGCAATTGCTTTTTAAGGACTACAACAAACAGCTAGAAGGGACTACAACGAGCTTCTTCCCAGGTTAGTGACATCACAAACACCAAAATGTACATAAACCCTGCCCCCAGGAACAAGCAACAAAGGGTGCGAGGCCATGTTGGGCTGCTTTAGAGAAGAGGAAGAGTTGTTGTAGTAGAGTGTTGTTACCATGCCGTCATTTTATGCTGGACTGCTTCACAAACGAGGGTCAATTCAACGCTGGATTTGCACATTCTAGTCGATGAGTTGAATCAACTCCACAGAAACTACATAAATTTATCCACTAACCATTCAGAAACGTCCAGATTCATTCTAAAAGTTGTAACTTCTTCCTGAATCTCTCCATCAGTGATCGACTCCATTTTGAACAATATAGGCTGAACACCATTACTGACAATTGTCATTTTGGCTGCGTGAGATTCTCCAGCTTCGTTGTTGTTGAGCAACCGAAGCGCGAGCTGTTAAAGCTCCGCCCTCTTCTGGGAAGGGGTCCGGGAGCAGCAGCTCATTTGCATTTAAAGGGACACACACAAATACAAAAAAATTGATACACACTCCGAACCACTGATTTGAAACAGATTCGTAAAGCTTCATGAAGCAGTGTTTTGAAATCGCCCATCACTAGATATTGTTGAGTAAAGTCGTTATGTTTTTTGGGCACACCTAAAGTATTTTCGTGGCTTCATAACATTAAGGTTGAACCACTGTAGTCACATGAACTGTTTTAAATATGTCTTTAGTAGCTTTCTGGGCATCTGAAAGTGTTAATTATCTTGTTGGCAATGGAGGCCTCACTGAGCCATCAGATTTTATCAAAAATATCTTAATTTGTGTTCCGAAGATGAACGAAGGTCTTACGGATGTGGAACGACATGAGGGTGAGTAATTAATGACAGAATTTTCATTTTTGGGTGAACTAACCCTTTAAGAAAAAATCTTTCTTTTATGAACTCTTCACTGAAAGGTACTTTGGAGAACCAAAAATGGTTCTTTAATGGCAACCCCCCTTTTGGAACCTATATTTTTAAGAGTGAGTTAGATATCATTAGCTCAGAATAAAAACAATATAAAGAGAATATAAAGTCCCCACTAATAGAAAAATGTTTTTGTGCAAGTTTGAATGGGATAAGGATGTGGGTAAGGATGAGTGAAAGGGAGGTTAAATAAATTCAAACAAATTTAGAACAGAGCAGATTTCTAGACGCCTATATAACTGTTTCACCATCACTCTAGTTTACACATATGGCAGAAAGACACAAATAATCTAAGAAGACAAGCTCTCCCTCTCTCTCAGGGTGTGTGTATGTGTTAGCAGGAGCTGTCTAGGGAGATTAGGTTCCTCTCAGCAGGCGTGTATTTAGTGATGTCAGCATCCCTCCACATCACACACACACTTACGGAGAGCTTAAAGGAAGTGGTCAGCCGCAGAGCCGTGAGGTCTGTTATTGACCGATCAGTCCACATACAGTCCAATCTAGTAAGATGTCTTGTTAAGAATGAATAATAGTATCCACTGCAAACCGAGACATAAACACAAATCCAACAACATAAATCGGTCTACAAGCTGCAAAAAAAACATTTTTTTAAAATCAATATTTTTGACTTGTTTTCCAGTAAAAATGTTTAGCGATATAATAAAATAACAGAACAACTGTTTTCAACACTGATAATAATATTAAGTGTTTCTTAAGCATCAAATTATCCTATTAGAATGATTTCTGAACATCATGTGACACTGACGACTGGAGTAATGATGCTGAAAATTCAGCTTTGATCACAGGAATAAATAACATTTTATAATATATTCAAAAAGAAAACAGTTGTTTTCAAATGTAATATTTCACAGCAGTACTGTATTTCTGAACAAATAAATGCAGCATTGATAAGACTTCCTCATAAGAGACATTTTTAAAAACATCTTATCGACCTTAAACTTTTGAATGGTAATGTGTATGTGTGTGGGTGTGTTTGTTTATTATATATTCATATTAAGTTTAGAAGAATCACGTTAGCATGTTTTGCTTGTTTCAAGCTGAAATCTAATTAAATAAAGATTTGAACTAAAATAAAAGATATATTTTCTTACACAGTTCACATAAAGTGACTCTATCTTATTTTAAGTTTACATATGAAAAACAAGTACTGATTTTTGTGCTGTGAATATATTCATAGCTTCTCTTAAGCTCCTCTAGATCCTCCACAAGGACCCTCCTCTAAGTTCGCGGGTGATTAGCTGGCCCTGTTTTTGAAACCGGCACTTTAGGAGAGCTAAAGGGGTTCTGCTCTCCCTCAATAACAGGGTTCCGCTCTGAAAGCCCAGACTCCCCAGGATGGCGCTGGCCTCGAAGGACCAAATGCTCATCCTAGTGAGAAAAACAAACAAAGACGGCCCTCTCTTCACCTCCATTTTAATGAGCTGCAGGAGTTTTTATACTTCTCTCTTTTTAGAGATCTATTTCAAATAAAGTCACCATGAAATTAAAATCCCTATTTACTTTACATCCCTGGTCTTACTGTGCACGATTCATCAGGGCATGTTATTCTAAAGAAGAAAAAATATAACTGCAAAATGATTTCTATTTTCAGCTGATGAGAACTGATATTAATGTAATACAGGTTACAGCCTAATAGCAAAAAACAATGCATTTACATTTATGTATTTGGCATCTAAAGCAACTTGTTCTGTTAGTCCAAACCCAATTTTGTGTATATTCGATTGGAATCCGATTCATATTTAGCAAGTGTGAACAGCAAAAAAAAAAAAATCTGATTTTTACAAACACGTTTCAAGCTACATTCATATGTGGTTTGAGATCCTATTCAAATCCCATTTCTGGAAATGCGTTTCAGTCTTAACGCTCTGATCTGAGCTTTTCTTCTCACGCCATGTAAAACGTATAACAGTCAGACATCATTACAGAAACAAGGTTGTGTTGTTGTCAATGTGCAGGTCACACAGAAAATTATAATATAATGGAGACATTTGTATCATTAGACGTAGTAGTCCAGTGCCATGGCTATTGTCATATTCTAAGACAACATCGCAAATCCCTCATAAAGTTTTATATGCGTAGTCCTACCTACCAACACAGATATTCTGAAAAATGAGAGCGCAGTTGCGATACACAGTGTGGACAGTCAATCATTAGATCAGATTCCAGTCGGATACACAAATAATGACAGTCTGAACAAGGCTTTAGTGCATTCAAATTACACATTTTATCAATGTGTGTGTCTAATTCTTAGGAATCAAACCCAATACCTAGACCTGTTGCAATTATTTGAGTTATTTGATTGTCACAAATCTTTTGAACTGTCAATAAAGGATTAACTTTCATAATGTCAAAAAATGCTCCACTTTTAAACACACCAAGCCGACGCCGATAAACTAGTGGCGACGAAAGCAGACTGCGGGGTTGGCTCACGTCGGCAGCGTCTGGATCCAAAGTTGCCCTGACACACCAAACCGACACTCGACACCCGACAGCCAAGTAGCATATCCGTTCCTGCGCCTGCGTAATAAGAAATGTCTTTCCGTACCAGCAGGTGGCAGTAGCTGAACAGCCAATCAGAATGATCAGATGGCCCGACTGACCGACGAGCTCCGAGCTCCGAGCTCAACATGTCGAATCGGCCGAAAAAAAGCCAACGAGGACCAACTTCAGCCAACCGTTCAGAACACACTGAGAAAACTTAGTCAGCCGGCGAACAAAAACTGCCCGACAGCCGACCGTCGGCTTGGGCTTTAGGGATGGGATAATAAATTGATGCTTCTTGATTCGTGGATCGATTCTGAGATTTTCTGAATGCATTGCGATTCTCTCTCGAATTGATTCTGAGCTTAGTTTTTAACAGCAGATGGCGCTCTAGGCTAGTTTTTAACGGCACACTCAAATGCTCACAAAGAAAAGCACTCGTGCGTTCGGCTGAGTCTGAGAATGTAGTCCACCTCAGAATGCTTTTATGATGCGAGATTAATGTAAATTTCCCACTGCAAACACCCTTGGAATTCGCTTCAACCTTTTCGATCTTTATGAATGATTATTTTATAGAAGGTTCAAGTGGTGAATTTAAAGAGGACCAAGTAAAGTAAAGTTGAACCAAAAAGAGGGAATTAAATTGTTAAATCGCAATTCATGATCCTGACAGGCCTACCATCACCTTGCCATCTCTAGCACCAGTTAAACTACAGGAATTAGCCTACTATCGGGATATACATGGAGATGCCCTCAATGGCAAACTTGACCTTCAACCTCCCCAAAATTGGGTGCCGGTGGGAAATATTCTGTTATGTGGATCAATTTTTATCCATCATTTCCGGGTGGATAAAATCAAGTTCTCATTGAATATCTAGTATCTCTGAACTGCATCATATTACATGAGTAAAAAGGGTTAAAAATGTTGTTTCATGTTAACTCTACAAAACAAGCCATTTAAATGTTCTAGAGAATCCCAAAATGTGCCTTCACATTTAAGAGCGCAGTTAAGGTGCCTCACATTAAAAGATGCCAATAAACACCAAGAAACATGTCGACGGAACCATAATGTGACACTGTTATATTCACATTTAGCCCTGAGCAACATTCCATTGTGAGACAATGTCCAGACTGATAAGATTTCAGTGGAATGAGAGTATGAGGCAAAATATAAACCTTTTCAGAACAGATACCTTATCAGATTTATCGCTCGTATGTTTTTTACGCCACACAAGATTGCATCTCTAATTCAGCATGATAGGCTACAAAAAAATTTGGAATATCTTGTTCAATATCTTAAAAAATGAGAGGAAATAACTTGCAATCTGATACCCAGAGAATGGAAACAAAGAAAAAAAAAGGAGGAGGAGATATTATCTTTAATTTTAATTATCCTGAATATTGCATCTTTTTTCCGAATGAAGCTTGTTCATGGTTCACGCCAATGGAAGGATATGTGAGAAAGGCGTGAGGAGGAGTGGAGTGTGTTGGCTGAGGGACTCGAGTGTCTGTGTGAGTCTGAAGCTCGGCCTGCACAGTATGACTAGCACCGACTGTCACCTCCTGTAGAGCAGCCCTGCAGAGCATTCTTACCTCTGACAGCTGTATGCCGACACCATCCACCATAACGCCCACTCCGCAGGAGAGATAGTAGAATGAAGGAGGAAAAGAGTGAAGAGGAAAGACACTAAAAAGAGTGGGGATAAATGACAGACAGATTTTTTTTTTTTTTTTTTTTTTGGCATTAATGTGACTAATTTTTTTTCAAATGGTAAAATACACTTGTACATATTCCTTTTTATCCTTAATGTATTGAGCATTAATGCATATAACTATTGCATTAATATTTATTTTAAGCTTTTAAACAATATTTACTACAGTATATATAAATTTATATTTATAACTTCATAATTATTTATTATACAAATTTAAGTATAATTACAGTACAACGTATATTTACATATATTTGTATATATGACGGGTCTTTTTTTTTTCTTTGTCCAAAGGCCTTAATAATAATAAAAAGCAAAGATATGACATCCAAAGTATGTAAGGTAGTACAACTAGATCTCTGTTATTGAATCCAAAATGTTTTAATTATATTTTGCTACTATAAAGGTATTTTAAAGATTTTGAAGTGTCAAAAGGCCGTTTTAACCATCCAAAGGCCAATACAGCAACTTCATTTGTGATTAAAATATCTTAAAATGTAATAAATGTATATATTTTTTATTCTGGCATGATTTTATAACATCATATATCAACATAGTGTAAAATGGTATTAAAATTATGTTTTGAAGTCGTTGTTTTTTTATGAAAAGAATTTCATTGATGTCATTCGGAGTAACCAATATAAAGGGACCATTTTGGATCAAGTCATGCGGTCAATATCATGCGACAGGATGTGACATCATTCAGACAGCTGCAAAGGACCACATGGTCATGAAGCAAAGTAACTAACTCTCTTTTAACTATTTGAAAAATTCATGTTTTCACTTGTTCATATGCATATCCCGAAACATCAGGTCTTTCAGTACAACCGCTATAAAACATGGAAAATGTTGTAATATTTTAAAAACTTGTACTAAAATGTTTGATTGTTCTTTTGCTAGCTAGCTAGATATCAGCCTATTAGCGTTGTTTGAAAATATCGTCATTTGGTATAACCAAAAGTGTAATTTGGTAAAACCTAAATTTTGTTTAAACTGAATGACTTTTTTGGTGACAAATTTTGTAAAAAATGATAAAAGCAATGTTAATTAATTATATAAAAACCACATAATCTCATTGTTAACACTTAATAAAACTTCAAAATGATTTATATCTCCATTATGTGTTTTTTTTTTACACTTTTAAAAACCTTTTTAAAAACCACATTTACATACATATAGCCTATATATATAGAGAGAGAGAGAGAGAGATAAATTCTATTAAAATTCTACTAAATTCTTTCTGCATCTGAGAAAACAGCTCAAATTCAGGCTTCTGGCTGGCTTCTTTGGAGTATTTTTCTTATCTCAGATGCTGCTATTAGACTATAGTGCATCGTTAAGTAGGCCAAATACTGCTGTGTGAAAAAGATCAGAAACTTCACATAAAAGTTTAGCAAGTGGACTCCTTGATTTCAGGGGCAGCACACGGGGAATAGAACAAGACGGCAGTCTGTGTGAAGATATTGCATTTGTCGGGCCACATAAATTCCTCTGTGTGATGAATAAAAGTGGGAACTTAAGTTTGCATTCGGGTAACAACAATGCTGTATATTTTGCCTCGTGAGACTTTAGAGGAAATCAGAGGTCATCTTAAATACCATGCATTTTAAGAATAAACATCAATTTCAAGTTAGATGCCACGGGAAGAATACAGTTGCTATTTTTGGAAATAGGGGAAATGAGTAATTGGAAATTGTGTGTTGCCTCCTAGCGAGATCAAACAAAGAATTTAGGAATCAAAAGTCACCTGAGGCTCCAGTGTGTGTTCTGATAAACACCGCCCCATCCTCGTCTTTCTCCTTCAAACAGTAATTACAAACACCCTTCTGCTGGATTCGCCTGGATATGCGAGTGGTTGAAGTAACTCCATGCCTGTTTAATGAGATAAGATTATTTAATCAGTTCAATTATATATTCATGTTAGGTGATTAATCATGCATTAGTATTCGCCCACAAGTACTTTCATTTTGCATGAATTGTCCACTGTGTGAAAAAAGTATTTTCTACTGTACCACATCTAACATAAATAAACATAAGTATTTTATGCTGCGATTCATTATGCATAAACAATTATTTAAAGATCTCCAACTGTGCATCTTCACTCGTCCATCCCAGAATGCACTGCAAAGTGATTTATTAAAACGAAGAGATAAGGGATCTTCGGAGCACATAGCGCTAAAAAAAATCTAGCAAAAATTAAATATGAAAAAAGTCTAAATTAAGAATTTCACTCCAGCTGAGGGTAATGTTCAGCGTCTGTACCCCCAGAGCCAAGCTGCAGTCAGTCACCCTCCTGATGGTTGGCGGCTTCTGTACAACATGTTCCCAATGAGCCTTACGAATCACTCGGCAGAGAGACTCAGGAACATATTGCCATTGAGAAACAGCTGTGGTGGGACTGTTTTTTTGCCAGAATGCTTATGACTTACACTGACCCCAAAAAGTATTTGGAGACTTAAGTCACAGTCAAAAATGTATGAAGGTCACAGCATTAAAAACAAAATATCAAACAAATATTGCACAAGCTTTTTTCGAAACCATTTTTGCTATTACTTGTAATTAACTGGTGATTTTTTAGAGGATGTATGAAAACAGTTCTCCTCAAACATTCTTCCACAGAACAGAGTTACATCAGCTCGGAATGACATGACATGACATAATTTATAATTAATCACTTAAAATAATAAAAATACTTAGTGCACAACTAAATACTCTTTGGGGTCAATCCATATAAAACCCTATAGGTAAGTCTTAGTACGAAGCTGTTAAAGTTTCATTTCACGTTAGTCCTCTATTCGGGTTCAGTGCAGGGGAAAGCCTGGAGCTGCGGTGTTTGTCGAGGAGGGTTAAGGGGAAAGACGACTTCTAATTACATTTAGCCTCATTAGTCGGACCCTGTGACTCTGCCTCGCCATCAAGTTAATGTATGTGGCCCTTCAGGATTGGGAAGGGAAAATGGATTTGCACTGCATTAGTTGATGAAATGTATAAATTACATTACGAGCCACAATGTGATCTTAATGTCACTCATTCAGCCAGAGGGAGGGCTTTTAGAGCAGACTCCGCCCACGGCTGTGGTCAAGAGACTGTCCTTCTCACTGGACAAGAATGTGGGGCTCGGATGATAACTGAGGTTTGCATGTGTATAAATGGAAACACTTCTTCACCTTCTTCATCTTACACAATTTACTGCGAAAACCATCCCACAACACTTGTAATAAGCTTACCATAGTGAATCAGGGTGAGACATGTATGTATATTCGATGCATGCAATGTATATTCGAATTTTCTAGAATTGCCCCCAAAACCAGAAAGAAAGAGACAAACAGACAGACTATACAGTATATACCACATTTTCTTTGAGCAACCAATGAATTAGGCCTATAGTATAGTCACATAGTCATAGTCATTAACAATGGATTGTCAGCATCCAATGACAGTAAATTTGGAGTGTTTTGACTAGAACAGCATGAAAGTCGACTATTTAAAGACCTTTCAAACCATCAAGACCACTCAGACACAGAGAACATTCAACCCACACAGATGTCTGCAAATCACAGGACCAACATGTCATTGGTGAAAGTGTCAAGGTGAAAACCAGGAGTATAAATGATGAAAAAACATTAATCTTACTCTCTTTCCAGCCCCTTGGCTTTTTCAAGAAGTCTTTGGCTTGTTCACACGAGTCAAGTCAATATGAGATTTCTCAGTGTCGTGATGTCTTGCCTTTGAAGTGATGAACTTTTAAGTTTGAATTTTAAACTGCTCGCATTTTTAGTCCATCTGTAATTTAATACAGATCCACAAATATCATTTATGCACCCTTAAATAGTTAAATAATTTAACTTTTCATCTGTTTATGATAAACCACCATTAATTTTAGCCTATTTTAATATATATATAAATAATATTTATTATTTAAAAATATCTAAATACATAATAAACAATGACTAAAATTTGAAAGCTGTAATGTATAAACTAAACCTATTTGAAAGAATGTATACTTGATACATGCCACTATTTGTAACATAAATAAATATGCCATTTCGTATTTGAGATTACAAAAATAATAATAGGAAACCCTCGCAAAACAATGACAACAAAATTATATATTGTTCTCACCCACTAGCAAAAGCTCACCAGAGCACAGATGAAGACGCTGACATGCATCGCATAATTGGCTGATGGTCTGCGAAAATTAAGGTTAGGCGAAGATGCCGCAACTGCACACACCAACCCGCTCGCACACAAACACATCACAACTCCAGCAAACAAGCACAAGCCATCTCAGAGACTGAGAGATTACCAAAAACACACACTGTTGACAGGCAAATGGCGTACACTCGCATGATGAATAGCGTACACGGTATCAGATTATTGCAATGAGTAATTTAATCAGCTATAGAGTCAAAATAAACCACCTCCAGTTATTTACACACACAAGGTGAAAATGAAAAGCACGTATAATTTCTGAAAGGAAAATGATGGCTTTTCCTTACAATGTTAGTTTTTTTTTTTCACTATTTCCACTTTTTTATTGCAATTTCTCTCAGTAAGATCAACTACAGGTTTTAAAGGCAGTCAACAAATTCTTTTGTAGTCATATATATATATATATATATATATATATATATATATATATATATATATATATATATATATATATATATATATAATTTTCCAGAGACCGCTCCAGCCCAACAGCCCGCTCCTGTCGTCAACCTGATAGACCCTCCCAAGCAAATGTTGCGGGGGTGCAGTATGTCCTTTGCCATAGTGGCCAAGCTAAGCCCCCAGGTGAAGGCCACGGAGGCAACACCAACTGCCCGATCCACCATGGCGCCATGAACTGCCTGTGCCACCCTGCCCCCCAAACAGCCGGTGCCACCCTGGTCCCCTAAACTTCCAGCGACGCCCTGAAGGCTTCCTGTCCCGCCTAGCCACGTCCTCGTCAGCCTCCAGAGTGCCCACCCTCCCACCCTTGTGGATGTAATACGGCACAAGGTCACGCCTGCCGGGAGGGCAGGATACTGTAATGTTTGAGTTGTGTTTTGTTGTTCTTGTTTTGAGTTTGTTCTGAATATGTGTTTCTGTTCATTGTTTGAGTTCTAAGCTTTCTTGTTTTGTTAATTAGTCCTGTATTCTTCCGTTCTCCCCCTGTTGGTCTCTATGGTTACTGATTGAGTTAGTTATGTTCAGGTGTTCAAGGTCAAGTTCAAGTTTGGTTTATTTCTAAAGCACATTTAAAAAGTGCTGTACAACAATAAGAAGTGAAATGTACATAAGGTATGCAAGAAATAGTTAAAAACAAAACAAGAAAAAAAGGAGAGAAATATACACACTATATGCACACATATTTACATGTACATACATATATATACATATACATAATATATAGACATATACATACACTCATGCATATATACACACACACATAAAAACATACATATACATATATATACATATACGTACATATATACACATACATATATATACATATACATACACACACACACACACACATACATGCACACATATACACGCACATACATATACACATACACAACATACATCTACACAGATAAATACATGCATAGACACATACATATAAACACATGCATATGCACACATACCTACATATTACGTACAAAATGCAAGATAATAAAAGATGAGTTTTAAGGCATGATTTGAATTCAGATAAACTGGAAGCCATTCTAATAGAATTTGGAGTGTGTTCCAGGGTGTGTCTAGTTAATTAGTTTCTTTTGTTTGTTCAGTGTATTTAAGCCCTGTGTTTAGTTCAGTTGTCAGTTCTCTGTTGTGTTATGTCGGTTGTTATGTTCCAGTTCTATCCTGAAGATTCTGTTTTGTAAAGTTTTAAGTTTATTAAAATACTGCTTGCACTTATATCCTACATCCTCATCTTTGTGTGCAACCAACTGTTACATGTATATAGACATTACTTGGTGGGGATATATACACTGTAAAAAAATAATTGTTTAACTTAAAAAAGTTACCTGGTTGCCTTATAATTTTGAGTTCACTGAAATTAAAAATTTGAGTTAATACAATGAAGGCAATCGGTTTAATCAACAGAAACTCAAAATATTATGTTATCTGAACCACATTAATTATCTAAGTTGATTTGACAAAATAAAAAATGTTGTGATAACAAATCATGAAAATAACAGTATATACAGTACATAGTTTTACAGTATGTATATATATATATACAGTATATGCACTATAATTTTAACTGTAATTTTTTACTATATTTATTATATTTTACTATACTATATTTTTAGTAGAAGTAAAAACTGTTACATATAAATATTATTCAATCTTGTATAGACTACTTGTCCAAAATTAGCCAAAAAAACATTACTTGGGGGGAAAAATATATATATAAAAAAGATAAAATAAAATATAGCCAGTCGTGACAAAATTGACCCCTTCTAAAGCTGATGCAAGACCCCTCCACCCCTGATCACCCTGTCTGGGTTTATTTTGCAATAATGACGGTGCACAATACCTTACAAAAGACATTTTCTTTCTTCTTTTATCTTCTACATGCTCCTTAAAGGAATAGTTCACCCAAAAATGAAAATTCTGTCATCATTTACTCACACTGAAGTTGTTCCAAACCTGTATGACTTTCTTTCTTCTGCTGAACACAAAAGAAGATATACTGAAGAATATGGGTAACCAAGCAGTTGATGGATCCCATTGCCTTCCATATGGAAGAAAAAAACAATACTATGGAAGTCAATGGGGTCCATCAACTGTTTGGTTACCCATATTCTTCAAAATATCTTCTTTTGTGTTCAGCAGAAGAAAGAAAGTCATACAGGTTTGGAACAACCTGAGGGTGAGTAAATGACAGAATTTTCATTTTTGGGTGAACTGTCCCTTTAAAACTGACTTTAGCAGTGTAATTTATTTTATATTCCAAAAATGTGCTGAACCTGAAAGTGTCTCTCTCAGCACGGGCACCCTCAGTGTCAGATAGCTTTTCGTCATTGTTGTTACTCTGCGGTTGTGTGAAGAGGGCTGCGACGCTCCAAAATTACAGCTCTGTCCCTCTCACTTGCTTTCTCTGTCAACGCGGCAACATTCAGGGCGCCCGCTTTTTCTAACAGCGGGAAATGCGACCATCTTTTGTTCAAGGCCTTTGTCTTTTCAGAGCATGTTATCAGCGTACGACACTTTCAGACTCCACAAAATAGGTATTTAATAGGAGCCCTGTCCAAAGACAAGACCTAGGACAATACATTTGAAATTGTGTGCAGAAATCTGCAATCATTCGAGAGCGTTTGTCATGAAAACAAGAGAGAAATTTTGTTTACAAACTCTTATTCAAAATAGGAGTTAATAGTTAAATGGGTCACTTAAATTAGTGACATTCATCTTTTTGTCATCTTGTGTGTCCCTTTTTCCTATTAATGTAAAGCAATAGTTTACACAAAATTCAGAATCTATAATTATCTACACCCCCTCATGTCATTCCAAATCAGTATGACTTTCTTGACAAGAAAAAAAGAAACACAAAAAGAGATTTAAAAAAAAAAAATTATTCACTAAAAATAAACACTCAGATCTCATATGTAGGGATTTACTGATACAGATAAGTTAATAATATTTTTACTATACAAACTATAACTGGCTGATATATTATTTTACCTAAATTAATGAAAAATAAATCACTTAAAACCAATCAGTCGGAGACTGACAGAAATTGAAGAAATTGTTAAATTTTTATTCATAGAAAGTCGTTATTTTTGTTTTGTTTTTTGTGCACAAAAAGTGTTCTCGTCGCTTTATAACATTAAGGTTGGATTATTTTAACGATGTCTTTACTACCTTTCTGGGCCTTGAAATTGGTAATTGTGTTGCAGTCTATCGGAGGCCAGACTTCTCATGGATTTCATCAAAAATATCTTAACTGATGAACGAAGATGAATGAAGGTCTTACGGGTTTGGAACGACATGAGGGTGAGTAATTAATGACAGAATTTTCATTTTTGGGTGAACTAACCCTTTAAACATCACATTTGTTTCATTTTTGTTTTTATTGCTGCGCCCTCTACTGTACAGACATGAATTAGTTTTTTCTTCAGTCTGAGGCTTCTTTTGAACTTTCTATTCATCAAAGAATCCTGGAAAAAAAACATATCACTGTTTCCACAAAATAATCAAACTGTTTTTAACATTGATAACAATAAGAAATGGATCTTGAGCATAATATCAGCTTATTAAAATGATTTCTGAAGGATCATGTGACACAGAAAATTCAGCTTTGCCATACTAAGAATAAATTACATTTTAAAATATATTCAAATATTAAATCATAATAATATTTCACAATATTACTGTTTTTACTGTGTTTGTGATCAAATAAATGCAGCCTTGGTGAGCATAAGAGAATTCTTACAAAAATATTTTTTAAAAAATCTTATCGACCCCAATCTTTTGAACAGTAGTGGTTGGCAAATATGACACCAAACCCCATTTTTATTGCTTCACAGGAGTTTAAACTGAATATGAAGTAGTACAGATTTGAGAGTTTGCATTAACATTCTGCCAAAGCTCTCCTTTTGTGCATGTTCCACAGCAACAATTTATATTTTTGGTTGAACTATTTCTTTAAACAAGTTGTGTTGTACTAGTCACTTCACCAGTGAGCTGCTACATCTAGTAAATGCAAAACAGTGACTCATTCCAATTTCACAGCAAAGTACCACCGCATAAAGGACATTCTCTTATCATTCTCGTTCTCTCGAGGATGGTGCAAAATCACATGCAAAAAAAAGTTTAATTTATCAACGAAAGCAATAGGGCCAAGTACAGTCTCACTCGTGGGCTGGATGCTATTGTTGGTGTTTACATCTTAAAAAACAAAAGAACAAGTCACCTCTCATATTTCATTTCTTTTGAAGCGCTCGATTTCACACCGCTCATAACAAAAAAAGTCAAACACAAATCCACAGGAAGCTTATAAGGAAAACTTGCCTGCTTTGATCCATTTTAGGAAGCAAGATGTCACCTTAGTACCATTTTCACCCCTAAGCATTTATCAAAACTTTATCGAAATGTCAAATGGGCTTCAGAGATTTAAGAAAAACAAATATAGCCCTTTCAGAAAGCAGATTCTTGTTCCCGATGCTGTATTTAAGCCAAGTTCTGAAACAAAACAGCATCGGTGGCCTAGTTATATCGCTTTGCATTCAGCCCTCAGCTCAAATTTCAATGGTTTCGGGTCTCTGTGGGATAACGTCTTTACGTTAGCTTTAAATGAAAAAAAGACACATGCCATAAGTCCCGTAGAGGAAAGTAGGAAGTGTTTGGTAAGGTTGTGCCTTTTTAAAACTATCTCTTGCTTCATTGTCAATAGGGCGTCTGTCTTTTAAACTTGTATGAAAAATCCTGGCTTCTTAAAAATGATGTTCCCCAAATAAAAAACATCATTCAGCATTCTTCCTATTACAATATTAGGAAAACCTTCCCCTGTCAGGGGTCCGGCCAGCAGGGCACACTGCGTTTAGAATCAATACATCTTCTTTGTACTCATTGTCTTAAAGTGCTGGATGAGTGACAGATGTTATCCCCGGATGCCAAGCACAGAGGTCTCTCATGCAAGCGATACAATCGGAACAGCTGCCAGAAGCCCTTTCTATCCCGTTCTAAACGGAGCAAAGGCTGTTGGAAAGGAAGTCTGGCAATAACAGCCAAGCCGCCGCAACGTCCTTCGGTTTCAAAAGCAGCCACTCAAAGGACTCAGCCATTAGCGGCTGACAGGATAAATGCACTGTAAAAGCTGCTGTGCATTCACTTTGTGTCTCACAGTAGCAAAAATAAAAAGAAAACAAAAAGAGTGAAGTGTTTTACACCTATATTTAAGCCGTATTACAGGCATCACGGGGTTCACATTGGCATGTGGACATGTTTCAGGCCCTTTTAGATCCAAATGAATGGCAGTTTTCTCAAATGACATTGACACACAGTATATAACATTTATAATGCAACAATGTTCAGTGGAAAGAACTATTGTTTTCATTTTTGATTATATGTTTTCATTTGACAGTTCATCAAAGACAAATCACTATACTTAAAGGGATAGTTCACCCAAAAATGAAAATTATCCCATGATTTACTCACCCTCAAGCCATCCTATGTGTATATATCTTTCAGAAGAACACAATCTGAGTTATATTTAAAAATATACTAAAATGACTAGTTTCCGGCAGATGACCAAACGCATACTGCGCAGGTCGACTTGCCCTACAAGAGTAACCCGTGATACGATGTATGACTTAGGATGTAGGAGCAGCATAAGCTTAGACGCCTCTCGCTGTTCAAACAAATAGGGCTGTGCAACAAACTCAAGCTCCTCTTCTCTTATATCGAAATCCTCCGACATTTCTCTTTAAAAATTCTCATTTTAAATTCATGACCGGTGTTCTGTTTTGCTCTATCCTCGTCATTGCATTATAGAAGCCACATCATCTCACAGAAGGATGCTCAACTGTCGTTATGAAGTGAGTTTGGAGTAAAAACATGTTATTAAATGTTGTCTTTTGTTGGACAAGATGTTAATAAATGCTTCTCATGTCTGAAAAGATGTTTGTCGCTTGTTGCTTTTTCAAATGTACATTATAAGCGATTAAAACTCGCGGTGCTTTCAGATGTATTAGTATTTGAAGCCATACTTCATTGACAAGTTGCACATAAAAAAAATAATAATAATAATCGCAGCCTAAGAATCGCGTTTAAGCGATAATCGCGTTTAAGTTCAATGTTATTTTTCGTACTGGGCAACATACCGTGCAGCCCTATTTTAAATATGGATATTTTTCTTACAAAACCCATCGCTTCACTTCAGAAGGCCTTTATTAACCCCCCTTGGAGCCGTATGGATTACTTTTATGATGGATGGATGCAGTTTTTTGAGCTTCAAAATCATGAGCGTCATTCACTACCATTATAAACCTTGGAAGAGCAAGGATATTTTTAAATATATCTCCGACTGTGTTTGTCTGAAAGAAGATAGTCATATACACCTAGGATGGCTTGAGGGTGAGTAAATCATGGGATAATTTTCATTTTTGGGTGAACTATCCCTTTAAGATTTGGGCTAGTAACTGACAGGTCACAAGTAATAAATAAGTCCTTTACAAATGGTCACTGAAGAAACATTTGCATTGACAAACAAAGTTTGTAAATAGACATAAACATAAGTAGTTTTGGTCATTTACGTGCTTTCGCGTATTGTTTTGATATAGTTTTTGGCAAAAAAAATATCTTTACCTGAAGTGAGTCGTTGGCAAGTGCGAGTGTTGAACTGAATAAAAATCTTCTACATCGCTGTCAAACGATTTGAACTTATTTCCAGGTTTTGTTTCATCTGACTGTCGATTAACATTCACTTAATCCAGCGCTCTTTTCTCTTTTCCGTCCTGAAGGAAGTTTTACTGTTTTAGTGGGAGAGAAACACAGCTCCAAACGATTCCTTGATTTGTTAAAATGATTCAGATTAAATAGAGAACCGATTCAAACCGTTTTTCAACTGAAAAGAACCGATTCAAAAGATTTATTCACTCACGAATTGTCCACCGCTTGTTCAGATCCCAAACAGCTGACAGGAAAAATAGAGCACGCGACTTTACTGTTGAAATATTGTGAGGGGAAAATGTTTTGCTACCTCGTCAGGAAAGAATTCATCAGTAAATTTGGCAACACGAGGCACATTTTGTTCGACACAACTTAAAATTGCTGCGTTAAACCGGCGCACGCCTGGAGATGGCGCTCTAGGAAATCGATTATTTGGGAAGTAACCAAAGATTATACGAGAGGTGGTTTCTTTCCACTATTGTAATATCATTGAATATCTAAAGTTAAAATTGTCTAATAAATGCAGATAATCTGAGCAGCCTTTAGAAGCTATAACTTCAATAAAAGCTCAAATACCATGTCAAGGCATGAAACAAGCCAAGACTTTTGACAAAAGCATGTTTCATATAACCTGAACAAAGTCACTCGGTTATTGCTCTAGGTGAGGATGAAAGCAAGCAGGGATTTTAGGCCAAAATGGGAGAAAGAAAAGTTTCTTAAAGTACAAAGTGTACTACAAAGTGCTCTCACAAAAGGAAAAGTTGGAATATGTTAAATTAAAACGTCTATATATTCCATCACACTTTTTTAGGTGTTATTTCAGAATCTCAAGGAGATGTACAATGCCATTTCCTGCCTCTGTTCCTCAGTGTGCCGTGATATTACAGAAAACAAATAGGCTTGGAGAGCCGAAAGGAGGGGAGGGGTGCTGCTTTGTTCGTGCGTATGTGTGAAGAACGCATCCCTTCCTCTCCCATGAAGGTTGCAGAGCAACAAGATTAAAGGAGTGTCAGTCAGCACTCCTAAATGTGAGAGTCTTCCTCCAGAAACAAGAGAGGAGAGAGATTGCAAAGGGCGGATGGAGAGAAGTGTGAGCGAGAAGTGCAGAGAGTGGAGACATTGTGGAGGGGAGAGAAGAGTAATTTGGGTGAGATGGACGGAATGATGATATGTGAATAAAAGGGTGACGGACACTAAAGAGACGGAGAGAGCGAGGGAGGGGGGAGAGAAATCGCAATTGTGCAGCATTTGACACCTCTGCAGAAAACACCTTGCCAGCCTGTCAATCACAGGGGCTCAGTTGATTGATTTTCTCCTGTTCCCAATCAGGTTCTTAAGAGGGTCCTGCTTCTTTTCTTTCTTTGTCTGCCTGACAGCTTTTCTTCCCTGTCTCTTTACCACTCAGGCTCTCGCCCGATCCAAAATATCACCTTATCCTTTGGCACCTATCAATCAGAGCCATAAATTGGATACTTGGGGGAAAAAACATGGTTAATGTAAATAAAAATAAAAAAAGAGTAAAGCATAAAAATATGGATGTCAATGTAGTACACTTAATTTAAAACCTCTTTATGATAGCTAAGCAACATAACAATGAAAGATTAATGAAAAAAATACATATATATGAAAATGTAATTAAAATGTATATAAAAATCTGTTATAAATAAGTAAAACTAAATGAAGGTAAATACAGTAAGACTGGGTATATACAAAAGAACACAGGATGGGGAAGGAGAAACATGGTAACCTTTTCATCTTTGGCTTAAAGGTTAATAAGCAGCACACAAAACCAAAAACTTCCCTTCTGCCTAATTTACAGAAATCACAGGACACCTGCAGGTGTGTGTAACCTCACACACACACACACACACACACACACATGTACATTGGTTTTTCATGTTTTATGGGGACATTCCATAGACATAATAATTTTTATACTGTACAAACTGTATATTTTACTCCCTAATCAAACCTACCCATCACAGAAAACTTTTTTTTTACATTAAATTTTTTACAGAAAAGCATTTTTACATTAAAAAAAAAAAAAAAAAAACACTTAGTGACCAAAAATGTCCCCACAAGGACAAGGATTTTGGATATCTTTGTGAAGACATTTTGTCCCCAGGCTTTGCCTGAAGGACACACACACACACACACACACACTCAAACAGTATCAATACAAAGCCGTTACTCAATTTATCTCTTGTGAAAAACAGTTTTGTCTGACTTTATTCAATATCTAGTGATGGCCGATTTCAAAACACTGCTCCATGAAGCTTCGATGCTTTACGAATCTTTTGTTTCGAATCAGTGGTTTGGAGTGAGTATCAAACTGCCAAAATCGTGATTTCAATAAACGAGGCTTTGTTACATCACAAGTGTTTTCGAAATTTCAGTGGTTCACCACTGGGGGGCATGACTTTGGCAGTTTGATACACGCTCCGAACCACTGATTCGAAACAAAAGATTCGTAAAGCTTCGAAGCTTCATGAAGCAGTCACCCATCACTAGATATTGTTGAATAAAGTCGTTATTTTGTTTTTCTGCAGCACAAAAATTATTCACATCGCTTCATAACATTAAGGTTGAAACACTGTAGTCACAAGAACAGCTTTCTAGGCATTTGAAAGTGTTCATTATCTTGCTGTCAATGCAGGCCTCACTGAGCCATCAAATTTTATAAAAAAAAAAATCTTCATTTGTGTTCTGAAGATAAACGTAGGTCTTACAGGTGTGGAACGACATGAGGGTGAGTAATTAATGACAGAATTTTCATTTTTGGGTGAACTAACCCTTTAAAGTTCCATTTGATATTGGCCATTAAATTATCTCTCAGAATGCTACAGTCTGTCACATATTACTCTGACATTCTCATACGCAGGTTATTCTCGTCACTTCATCTCGTCACCACTGTAGTCATGTGGACTATTTTAACAATGTCTGTATACTTCTCTGGACTTTGAATGTGGTAATTTCGTTGCTTTCTATGGGAGATTAAAAAAAAAAAACCTCTTGTATTTCATCAAAAATATCTTAATTTGTATTCTGAAGATGAACGAAGGTCTTACGGGTGTGGAACGACATGAGGGTGAGTAATTAATGACTGAATTTTAGTTTTTGGGTGAACTAACCCTTTAAAAGAATAACAATTATTTTAATATATCAGGGTGAATCTCAGAAAACATGTCAAGAAATATATATATTTCACATATAAAACTATATTTCAACTATATTATGGGAATTTACAGTTCTTGCTTTACTTTTTCACCAGCATGTTAGTGAAACTAAACATACTGTAAGCTATTTACTGTAAGCATAATTACATGAAATTAACCCTAAACCTAACCCTATAGTAAGTACATGTGGTTAATTATAATTACTCAATACTTAAATGTATAATCACACTGTAATAATGACACCATATATATATATAATATGCAGATTTTAAAAAAAAAAATTAAATACTGAAGACAGAAACATGTACAGTGAGCTCTGAGGTTGTCATATAATTCATGTTTCTACAGAAGCCAGCAGTGTAAGTCAACTTTTGAACCCCACTGCAAGTATGCTATGCTAATGAAGCTAAATTGAAAACTTGATACACAGAAACCAACATAGAGCAAGAGAGAGAGAGAAATTGAAGATAAGTGTCTCTGGCTCTCCACACACATACAGATCTGTGTTTGCATGATAAATTAAGACATGAAAATTGGTAATATTTTATTTTCCACCCCAGTCCCCTTTTCTGAGGAATGTACGTGGCTGTTCGTGCTGGAGGGGATTTGTCATGTGATATAAGGAGGAATCAATGGAGGGACTTGAGGACTGTATATTTACTTAACTAGATGAGGACCATCTCAGCCTCCGCACTATCGGATACCGTGTGGGAGAACAAGAGACACAGCCAGATAATTAAGGAAAGAAAGAGAAAAGAAAAAGAAGATTAAATGATATAAGCACATAGAGGAGAGTATGTTGCGATTCTCTCTTTCTCTTTCTCTCAGCTTGACACAGTTTCATCCAGGTCCGGCCCATTTAAAACCCCTCAACTGTCAATCACCTCGTCCAATCATTCAGTCGCCATAGCGAGGGCAGGAATCAATCACCCAGGCGTCTTCTCGGCCGGGATCTCAATCATGCAGTCTGTGAGCCTGGCATTTACCAACAGATATTACATACACATATAAAATATATGACACAGATTAGATATGTGATTACAGAGTCGGTCCCACCTCGCCAGGACCAGAACAGCGAGATCTAATCGAAGGGCCGGGCTGAACACGGTTTTGAGTTAGGAGGAGGGGACTACTGAAGCAGGGAAATGAAAAAGAACCTGGTCTCATTTCCTGTGCGCTACGGCACCCTACGACTCACCGTAAGGGATCCGAGAGCTTATATATGCAGGTGATACATATCGCTAAACTGGATGTAATTTTAAGTACAACTCGAAATCTCTGCCCTCTTCTTTCATGAGGTCTGTAACAGACTAAATATTCTGCTTAATAATTGGGACACCCTGGTAATTGTGCGACCCTGAAAAGGTGAGAATCATATGCTTGAGATGTGTGAGTTGCATATATTGAGAAGAGAATGAAATAATACAGGTGTATACATATATATAGGCTGTATTTACATTAATCTCGCATCATAAAAGCATTCTGAGCCGAGGTGCAAGTATATCTAACCACTTATATGACTCGAACCCTTACATAAGCCAAATGCACAATTGCTGTCCAGCACTCTTCTTCATGAGCATTTGAGTGTGCAGTTAAAAGCTAGCCTAGAGCGCCATCTGCTGTTAAAGCTAAGCTCAGAATCAATTCGAGAGAGAAAATATCAGGTTCATTGTATCGAGAATCGATGTATTGTCCCAGCCCTAATATATATAGGAGGTATTATTGGTTTGGGGTTGTTTTTCAGGGGTTGGGCTTGGCCCCTTAGTTCCAGAGAAAGGAACTCTTAATGCTTCAGCATACCAAGACATTTTGGACAATTTCATGCTCCCAAATTTGTGGGAACAGTTTGGGGATGGCCCTTTCCTGTTCAAACATGACTGCGCACCAGTGCACAAAGCAAGGTCCATAAAGACATGGATGAGTGAGATTGGTGTGGAGGAACTTGACTGGCCTGCACAGAGTCCTGACCTCAACCTGATAGAACACCTTTGGGATGAATTAGAGCAGAGACTGTGAGCCAGGCCTTCTCGCCAACATCACTGCCTGACCTCACAAATGTGCTTCTAGAAGAATGGTCAAAAATTCCCATAAACACACTCCTAAACCTTGTGGAAAGCCTACCCAGAAAAGTTGAAGCTGTTATAGCTGCAAAGGGTGGGCCAACTCCATATTAAACCCTACGGATTAAGAATGGGATGTCATTAAAGTTCATGTGCACGTAAATGCAGGCGTCCCAAAACTTTTGGCAATAAGGTTCATACATGCTAGTTATACATAAACTAGCATGTATAAACCTTAATTAAACAATTTAATAATCAATAAAAATGGAATTTATACCTGTATGGTATTACGCTGTACCCACATTGGACCAAATTGGACAATGGATCGATGATTCAGCTGCGGACGCCATCTTCTGGTGAGGCACGGGAATTATTTCGCTGTGACTCTCACAGTGCATTATGGGTATTCTCTAGCCATTAGGTGTGTGGTTGAATTTCGACAGACCGATCGGTGCATGACATCTAAGTACCGCGAGAGCTATTAGAAAGCAGACGCCTCAGTATATACTTTCGATTCGCTCCTGTGGTATTTTTGATGTCTTGCACTGATCGGTCTGCGCAGCACCGCTTCAAGTCGAACACACCTATACATCGGTTGTACACTTGTTATTGCGGTGCATTATGGGATTAAATGAGTGCACTCGAACGTCAACTATGGTTTCGGATTCCACTACAAGTGCCATATTTACGGGAATAGGGGGTGATTTCAGACACACACTGTAACAGTTTATGTTCCACATATCTAGTCATATGGTCTTGATAAGTTCAAGTTATATGTTGCCTCTAAATCATAATTATGGTGTGTGATTTGGCAATTTTATATTTCTTTAACACTTACAGACAGGAACAGGAAGCCTTTTAGCACTAGTTCAACAAGAGCAAAAGATGAGCATCAGTGTAATTGATGCTTTAAATAGGCAGTATTTTATCATTCGGCTGCTGATATTTTTCTTGCTTTTATTGCTTTTCTTCATCAACAGTACACAAAATGCAAAGAAAATAAACTGTAGGATCAACCTTAACAATTAATTTATTTAAGAAAATTCACTGCTCATTTTAAAGTCATTCCATTAAGTAAACTAAAATGGCTTTATATAGGTTACTCTTATGACATGATTTTAAACATGTTTGTCGAAAGTACTACTCATTTCTTTAAATGTAAATCTTGCAAAAACTAAAACATTAAATGCAGTGCAGATGGAACGGGTCAATAAACTGGTCAAAACGGGTCAGTAAACCATTGAAAAATCAAAAAGAACTTTGTGTTTTCTTCAGGGTAAAGATGTGAGACTGTCTCATAGTTGCTGAGTAAATGCCACGAAGACCATCTTTTCACAGGATTTATTCTGATGTGCTTTTGCATGGTTCTTCAAGATTACAATGTCTGTTTTTACCCCAAACTCAAAGGTTTTCCCAAAGTCATCCCTTCATTATGCGACTGGGAGGAAGCGGCCAGAAAGAGGGAGAGAGCAAAGGAGAGTTTCGGAAGTTCGCCACATGCTGCGTGACACATTCCCCCGGCTCCCATGGACTGATCCAGCACCAAATCCCAGCTCACGGAGGTGCTGAGCCCCCATGTCGCTCTCTCTCCAACTGTGGAGGGCAGCTGCGTGAAGGCGGCCAGGCCAACGCCGCCTAACGGGGCCTTGGCAAGGTGACTGCCAACCCTGAGGGGAATGAGAGAGAATTTACATAAACTGCTTTGGAGATCATCAGACCTTCCCCCTCCTCTATCTCCCGTCCCTCTTTCACTCTCTCTCTCTTCCCTGCGGCATGATGCTTTATTATCCAAGGCTTTTATTGCGCCGTGATTTCACCTGTTGTAAATCAATGCAACCTGAGTGCCGGACACAGGCATTGAGACGCATATGGCGGAATACAATCGAATAACACACAGACAGTGTTAACTCCTGTTTTCCTCCACTGTAAAACCTGATGAAAGGAAACCGGCATAAATCTCAGCACCGCCGTTCCATTAATCCAAGCTCTCCCACAGGAATCCATCAAGGGCTTTGGCACCAAGAGCCATTACTGCAATAATGCAGTGAGGAGAAGATGAAAAAATAGAATACTCAAAGGCTGCACTGCTAATTTAGTCATTGTTCTTCCAAGACCCTCAATATCGCCGTTCAGGAGTGCACTCAACCTTGAGCCAGGCGAGTTTTGTCTTCCCTGACGTTCCAGGCAGATTATTTATTCATGGTGGCAGATTGGCAAAGGCGTGAAAGTCATGACAGTACACAATCCCTGTGCACTGATACTCCGCTTACTTTTCAAGATTCTTTTTAGTATTATGGTGCCACAAGGCACATTTCTCGTTTGCACTAGTAGAGTGCCACAGGAATTACATAATTTTGAAGGCCAATAAGGAATTTAGATTCACCCTTATTCTCTTGACAAAAGCCAGCAGGATATTTCCACTGATTTTTTGGTAAGCAGAAATGAGCTCTGTGACCAAAAAAAGTTTATTATTCTTACACTTTGTGTGCCATGAAAATATTCACAAATTAACAGAACTTATGAATTTTTAAGCCTAAATCCCAGCCAATAATTAATGGTGGGGCCAATGAATGCAAGATGGGCTTGAAGTATTGGCCCCAAATGGGTTTGTTCATGGGTTCAATGTCAGCTCTGTCTGAAATAGCCCCAGTATGGGCCCTAAATGGGTTCTGCCCATACTGGGGCTAATTCAGACAGAATCCATATCGTGGGCAAAGGCGTGAAAATCATGACAGTACACAATCCCCGTGCTCTGATACTTGACGTAGTTCTGCTCCACTTCACAGACGATGAGTGGTAGGAGAATTTTAGAATAACAGGATAATATTATTTATGATAATTTATGTAACAACAACTGCAGCTCGTTCGGCGCGTCATATGTCATTACACCATTCTACGTCATTGCATATGTTCTTTCCAGTTTTGGTTTTCAATCCGATTAAGTGTTTACATGTCCTATCTATCAGATTAGAAAAGGAATAAACCACCCCTTCCAATCCAATCGAAATTTCATTCGGATCGAGCTCAATCGGATCGATTAAGGTGTTTACATGAAGGTTTTTCAGTCCAATTGAGCCGTCAATCCGATTACTAATGGATTATTTGGTTGCATGTAAATGTAGCTACTGAAATACTGGCTGGGATACAACTGGTAGTAAAAAGCTAAAGTTAGGATATAAATTAACTACACAATGGTCACACTACTTCAGACAACTCTTTCAGTAGTTATTTCAAATCTTCAATTTGGAAAGTGTGAGTTAGAATACTTTGCAAGAGCGCAAGTATAAACAACAAATCTGTAAAAGCGGACTAGTGAGTAGATGAATTTTCCTGTTCGATGTAGTCACGTTTAATATCATATTTGGTTTTAGGACTCTTCCTACGGCACTCTGTTGGAAAAGCAATTTTAAACAACTTAAAAATCAGTGGTTCGGAGTGCCATAGTCACTTGATTTCAGCAGTTTGGTGGTCTGATACGCGTTCAGAATCACTGATTCGATTCGTAAAGCTCCGAAGCTTCATGAAGCAGTGTTTTGAAATAGATATTGTTAAAAAGTCGGGGGGTTTTTTGGTTTTTTTTTGTGCACAAAAAATATTCTCGTCGCTTTATAATATTAAAGTTGAACCACTGTACTCACATGAACTGATTTAAATATGTTTTTAGTACCTTTATGGACCTTGAGAGAGGAAGTACCATTGCTGTGAATACAGGCCTCACTGAGCCATCGGACTTCATCAAAATATCTTAATTTGTGTTCCTAAGATGAACGAAGGTCTTACGGGTGCAGAACAACATGCCAGAACAACATAAATGACATTATTTTCATTTTTGGGTGAACTCACCCTTTAAAAGGAGACCATTCCATATGAATAAATAATCACTTACAATAGCTGTTTATTTCCATTATAAGATTAAGAAGATTTAGAAAAGACTTTATTCTTAGGAATAATGTGCACCAATAAATTATTCCCAATAAGACCTAGAATGTGCATTATTAAAGTAAAAGGTCAACTGAGCTCAAATTGTCTTTAAAACATAACTAAACACACTATTTATTCAACAAAACAGCATAGAATATCACTGTATTTAATCAATCTTGCCAATGCTACTAAGCACTAGTTAGCTAGTTAATATAAATGCTACGTATCATATAATGTCATGCAACTAAATGTGTTTAAAGCAATAAGTCCTCCAAAAGTGAACAAACCAGTTTAGAACAACATGATTTTGAATACTGAGTTTGAAGTGAACTATAGGTTAGTAGCTTTGATGCTTTTAGTTTGTAACTCTCCAACACTGGCATACACATGTATGGACAAACAGCACCCTTCGGTATGTAAGTAATTAGCATCTAAATGTGATTTCATTCGGTGCATGGATGCAAATGGCATCCATTCCATACCCAGCAGGCTCCACATCCCTCAGCTCTGTGGAAGAATAAGGCAGAAAATGGAGGGGAATTGAACCTTTGGTGTCTGCATCTGTCTGAATTAATGTTCCAGCAGTGCTACCGGGCTGCCCACTAGCCGGCCGCATTATCGAAGGGAATATTCAGACGAATAAGCTCCTGACTGCAGGTTTTCCTGAGGTGTAAGCCGTATGTTCTGCAATAGTAAGATTCATCAAGGGCACTGAATGCTAGTCAAGGCCCCAGAAGAAGCATTTATTCTTTATATGGATTTGTTGGGTGGCACAAAGTTTAAAGCCCTCTGTACTGACCTGATTAGCCCTGGATGGTTGATTTTTAACAGCTTAGCAAAACTAAGCTGCATTTAACAGTAGTTTCCTGTGTTTACAGTTAAAGCAGTTTTACATGCAATAACCTCAAGTTTCAAGTTCATTGTAAATGAAACATCATGTACATCTTGGAATGGAATATCATGCACAACACATGATTCCAAACACTGTGAAAAATAAAAAGATCTTTTCATGCCTGCAACATGCCATTAACAACCAAATTATGGTTAGCTTTTATGTGGTCAAAGATCAACATGGAGGAGGTTCCATCCTAGCTAAAAATGTGTTCTAAGAACGGTTTGCTAACATTCCCATTTTAAAAACATTTTTCTTGGTAATGCAAACGTTAAGGGAACATTCCATCTTTGAAACGTTATGGGAAAGTTACATTTGAATGTTCTCTGAACATTCTGAAACAAGTAGTAACATTTAAAAATGTTGGATGAAAATACAACTTAAAATGTTTCCAGAAAAAAAAAATAATAATGTTACTGTTTAGCTAACTATTAACATTACTGGAAAAAGGTTTGAGAGAAGTTCTGAAAACTTCCCTGTTAGCTGGAATGTTGCTACACACATTTCCACTTGTAGCTAGCTTGTTTTAGCCACTTTTTTAAGTGAAAACCCACAGATTTTATGAGAAACACCATTGTATTTAGTTAATTTTGCTAGTTTAATTAGCTATCACTTTTAACATGAAATATAATTTATATCCTACAGTAATCACCTCACTCCGAGTGTTTTCGCTAGTTAGCATTTAGCTGAAACAATAGCGGGCATCGTTAGCATCCATCTGAATCAGTAGTGGGCACTGTTAGCTAGTTAGCATCTAGATGAATCAATAGTGGGCATTGCATGTGTGTGGAAAACATGAGGTCAATGGGTTAACGTTGCCAGATGTCCTATATCTTCAGCTCCTGCACTAGCTGAACAACTGCCATTGAGATGAATGGGAATGCTAACAGTTAGCTTTCTCCAGATATTATCCACTTTATTTTTAACATAAGAGCATTTTTAACTTGAATGTGCAAGGCTTCCAGTTTCAGTCGCTTCCAGTTATTTTAGCTGTACAAAACAGTTATGCTGCTTGATTTTGTTAACTGGTATTTGTTATCATATTATTTCGATCTACTGTTGTTACTCATAAACACCCTTGTTTGTAGCGTAAACAGTTTTACCATTTACTGCTTTTTGTTGTTATTTAGCAGCTAGGCTCGCGTGGTCAGACAATGTGGACTCCATAGCAGCTTTCATTAGCCAAGGACCGACCAGAAGCCGTCTGACTAACATGTAAAGCAACCAATCACAGTTCCTTTTTTTTTTCAGCGTCATGTTTAGGAGCGTGAAAATGTAACAAACATGTCCCTACAATAACAGACCGACCTGTAAAACTTTTGAACAAATTTTAAAGAGTCTATGCCACAAACTTCACATACTTCATCATGGACCATAAAAGAACGCGACACCCACGAAAGTAAGCCTTCTATGTTCTCTTTATTTAGATTTATGTAAATAAGCAATGTGTGTTTGTGGATGTGGGTTATGTGGTTGGGCTCAACTCTGCAGATGATGCTTCTGGAAGACAGACAAGAACAGTTTTGAGACCAACTAGCAACACAACAGTGACACCCTCAGGAAAGAAACGCAGAAAGAATATAGCCCACATCTCACTCAAAAACACATATGGCTGCTGAGAACACTCAAGAGGATGCTGAACGACAGCTTTAATCAGGGGCAGAACACAGGCACTCAGAAATAAAAGTTAAAAGAAAGAAAATGCAGAGTGAAGAAAGACTCACTTGGTTCAATTTGCTCGAGCAATTTAGAAATGATTGACATGTTCAATTAAAGCAACAGTTACTGGACGCTGGTTGTGATACTGGCCGAACAAGCCAGTAAATTAGCATATGCTCAATGATTTGGGAAAATCAATCACTGAGGGGTCGTGGAAGGTTAAGTCACACTTGGTGGTTCTCACCCATGTTAAAAATAAATTGCTTTTAAGACAAAGTGAATATAAAATCAGCCTATTTACTATCTTAAGAAATGTCCCTGATTCATGTCCCTGCACAATTCATCAATGCATGTTGTTCTTAAAAAAAAACATCATAATCATTGTTTCTTTCTGCACCACTAAAACTTTTTTTTTTTCCGGCTGATGTAAAATGACAAAAAAACTTTAAAAATCATTTTAGAGAGACTTTACTGAAAAAGATCTCTGATATAAGACTGGATTAATGATGCTGTAAAATTCAGCTTTGATCACAGGAATAAATTACTTTATAAAATATATTCAAACAGAAAACAGTTATTTAAATTGTAAAAATTTAATTTAAATTGTAATAATATTTCACAATATTACTGTTTTTACTGTCTTTTTAATTAAATAAATGCAGCCTTGGTGAGCAGACGAAACTTCTTTTAAAAACATGAAAAATCATACAGATTCCAAACTTTTGACTGGTAGTGTATATATATTATATAAAATATATGTTTTATATATATATATATATATATATATATATATATATATATATATATATATATATTTATATATATAAACTTAAATTCAAAAATTTGAATTGTACAAAATACTTGTAATAGACATTTTAAAATATATTTCATATATATATAAAGCAATTAATAGATAATAGATATATTGTATACATTAAAATAAAATGTATAATTATTATACATTATATAATTATGTATAATTAAATGATACTACATACGATCTATAATTATGATAATCTGTGTGTGTGTGTGTATATATATATATATAATACATACTTATAAAATAATAAAATATATATAATAAATAAAAAATCTGAATTATACAAAATTATAATACATATTTTAAAATATATTTCAAATATATTTTATTCATTTCAACAACAAAAAATTATGTGTGTGTGTTTGAGCATATATAGATATAACAATAAGTAATTATAATAGATATTTCATATACATTAAATTGACATTTAAAAATTATAATGAAACTATGTAATAATGAAATGATATATGGTATAAAAATGTTCATGATTTTTTAAACATTATTTATTTATTTCAAATAGAAATCACAATTTTCTTAATATTCTCTGGTTTTCCATGACTGTGGTAATATTCTGACATAAAAGACAACCATTGTTCGATATGGCATGGTTAGTGGCTAATGTTAAGTTGCCTCATCCCAAAGAAAGTTTCTTTTTTCATTCGCCTCAATCCCTTATTATGCGTGAATCAGCGTGTCCTTGATAAATCCTTAATTTAATTAATGGATAATCAAAACTTAAACAGCCTATTAATGAGCTATTAGGGATATGATTGAGTTTTGCATTTCTGAACAGAATGTAGAACAGGCCTTCAAAAAGAATCGTGAATCTGGCAGCCAGCCTGGAGCACAGCAACAGTTTGAAGAAACATCTTTTTAACTGCTTTCTTAACTTCTTATCACCTGGGAGAGACTGTTGGTGCCCCACAAAACCCTTTCTTCTCGTTCTCACGCACCTGTCTCATATTGCTGGGGAGGGAACGGGGTTGCCCTCTTTATCTCTCCTGCAATCTCTGTGGTTTCTCTAACTGAAAGAGTTGAGGTTGTGACAGCGGGAACCCCACCTGGCAAACAGGAGCATCCACCTGGTACTGTAGTAGGCCACTCTAACACTGCCTGGAAGAGGTCTCGCAGACACACACACACACACATACGCATCAGAAATCTTTTTGGACAAGGTCTGAGCGCAACTGAAACGAATCGTGAACAGATGCAGAGCTGCAGGGATGGTTTGAGCCGAGATAAAGTGCTGCCGTCGCAGTAGTCTGCGATCTTCCTAATGCTCGTTTTCATTGCTCTACTATTGCTTAGCAACAAGGCCAAGTCATAGAAACTGCTTTAAGCTGATTTCGCAAATCAAGGAACGCAGAGTAAGACAAAGTGTGCAATAAACACTTATTTTCCAGTGTCAGTGTATAAAACATTTATTTGATTACTATGTTCAAGGCCGAAGCAGAAACATGGGCGTTTATAGTCTTTAAAGGGAAATTATTTACTCACCCTCATGTTGTTCAATGCTGTTATTTTTTTCTGTGGAACACAAAATAAGTTTTCTTCCATAAAACATTAAAAACATAATAGTCCATAAAAAACAATTCACACTGCAACGTCTGTTGGTACAGTGTGAAATTTACATTATTTACAAAATATTAATCTCTGACGCACGTTCATGAGAGCACCACGACGCATATCCATGTTGTGTTGAAACCAAAGACTATAGAATAACACAAGACGCGTCACTCGTATTGTTTTGAGTGGGAGAAAGTGCAAAGCGCAATATGGCGGAATAAGTCCCGCCTTCTAAATAAGAGCCAATCACCGATTGGTAAAGTCATCGCATCACAGCAGCGGCCCTTAGAAGCTCCGGTTCCTATAGAAACAGTCAGACTCGCGCCTCCGAAATGAGACACAAGAGACGCGCATTTAGGACTGCGCATGCATGATCCAGCCTGAAAAATATTGTCATGATTCGAGCATTTAGAAACAAAATGTATGAGACAGTTGTTGTCAGATTTCATTGGTGATTTGAAATATGAAATTGAATCGAAAGCTTGGCAAACAGCTTTGGAGAATTTGATGTTTCCCCATTCAAAGAAATAGCACCTGAATGCCCGAGAGGCGTTTCAAAGATGGCCGCCGAGTGAAATGACTTGTCTTAAAGGTGCTCTATGTAAGTTTTTGACTGTACTAAAGCATAAAAATACCATAATATGTTTGCAGATATTTATTAAACATGCTCAGTTCACATACTCGTTTCTCTGAAAACCATTGTTACATACAGTTATTTTATTTTGAAATTTGCATTCCGTGTCGGAATTTCTGTTTTTGTTTTAGTTTGTGCAAGACCACACGTTGCCAATTTACCCAATAGTATTTTGCCACCCTGGGTTGCCAGTTGGCGGAAAACACATGCAGCGAATTGCAGCCATGGAAGCCAGCGAACAAACTGTGTCAGAGATCGCAGATTCTACCCAACCTAAAAAGCCTCAGCATCCATCTAAACATCTCTATGAACGGGAGCATATTAAAACGCGATATCAACTCATCATAAATCAATAAATCAACTAATTATCTTACAGTGTGCAAGTCTCCTCGCCTTCCAATGTCAATTGAGCTCGCTCCTGTTGCGTGTCTTCAAACTGGCAACCCGTGAGAGCGTCGAGTCTGAGGAGGAGGGGGCGGGGCAAACAATATTTTGAATTTGGACTGCAGTACCCATTTCAACCACTAGCTGTCATTCTTACATAAAGCACCTTTAAAGGGACTTTGGTTGAAACCGAAACGACGCATGCTTGCTGTGTTGACGCGAAAGCAGACGTTGCTAACGCGTGTTGCAATTAATATTTTGTAAATAAAGTGGTAAATTATGTTTTTTGTTTTTTTTTGCGCAAACAAAGCATTTGTGTTGCTTCATAAAACTGAGATTATACCACTTGAGTCACATGGATTACATGGATGTCTACTACCTTTCTGAGGCTTGAAAGTGGTAGTTGCATAGGCTGTCAATGGAGGAACAGAAAGCTCTCAGATTTCATTAAAAAGATCTTTGTTTGTGTTCCAAAGATAAACAAATGTCTTACGGGTTTGGAACGACATGAGGGTGAGTAATTAATGACTATTTTATTTTTCTGAGTGACAAATATGGCATCTGGGCTGCTAATTGGAGGCCAGTAACATCAAACATCATTGGTTCTCACTTGTTTTGTGACCAAAACCATCATGATGTCAAACCTGCAACATATTTGAATTGAGACGTGCATAATAAGTTGCATGGATGATTTGCTTTGAGGGCAAATAATAGCAAATAAATCATGCAAAGCTAGTGTATGACTTCAGAGCACTTGGAATATAGCGCACAAGTCATATGGACAACTTTTAGGGTGTTTTACAGAAAAAAAAATAGCATCATACAGGTTTGGAACGAAATGAGGATGAGTAAATAATTTATTTTGACTAATAAGGTAAAGTTGAATCAAAAAGATTCATTTCTGTGCAGATAAGCACATGCTGAGAATAAAGCCTGAATGTAGTTATTTTTGCATGGCTGCAGAGACAGAGGACACTTTAAATATGCACACTTTAGCTCTGTTCTAAAACCTAAGTCTAGTCTGCTAACTGCATAGACAGCTGCCTCACATATAGTGTTTTGGACAACAGACTTGACTGATTTCAGTGGAGTTTGTTCAAAGTCCCTTTAAAGGGTTAGTTCACCCAAAAATGAAAATTCTGTCATTAATTACTCACCCTCATGTCGTTCCACACCTGTAAGACCTTCGTTCATCTTCAAACACAAATTAAGATATTTTTGATAAAATCCGATGGCTCAGTGAGGCCTCCATTGACAGCAAGTTAATTTACACTTTCAGACGCCCAGAAAGTTACTAAAGACATATTTAAAACAGTTCATGTGACTACAGTGGTTCAACCTTAATGTTATGAAGTGACGAGAATACTTTTTGTGTGCCAAAAAAACAAAATAGCAACTTTATTCAACAATATCTAATGATGGGTGATTTCAAAACACTGCTTCATGAAGCTTCAAAGCTTTACGAATCTTTTGTTTCGAATCAGTGGTTCGGAGTGCGTATCAGTCACGCTCCCCAGTGGTGAACTATTGAAATTTCGAAACACTTATGACGTAACAAAACCTGGTTTACTGAAATCACATGACTCTGGCAGTTTGAAACATGCTCCGAACCACTGATTCGAAACAAAAGATCTCATTTAAATGCTCTAAAACGCTCCCTCTGTAGGGAGTTCACATTTAGGAAAAAGAACATTTCTCCCTTGATGTTTTAGTACAGGTAAACGAACAGTAAAGTGCTGAAGAGTACTATCTTTTGTTGCTTTAGAAACATTAGGTCATAGGGTACAAGGAAAAAGAACTTTGAACGTAGGAGAAATGAAGGTGGGGTGGTGAAAATGAGAGGAAACATGCTGGGAAACAGCAAGAAAATTATTTTATGCTACGTACGGACATTCTCTGAAATGTCAAAATAAACCATCAAGTCAAGAAAAAAAGGGGGACAAATTCTTTTCAAAGACCAACATGTTGTGGGCTTTTATTCAAGTTATGAGGTTTGTGCAGAGAACAGAAAGAAAGTCCCTGAGCGTTTTGTTCCAGTGAATAAAACGCAGTTAGACAGAACAAGCAATTAATTACTTTTCCAAGTACATCAGGAAAAAGTGTTACACCACAGGTCGCCTATTTGAGCTGCTGAGTCAGAAAATGAAAGCGTCTGCGCCTAGCTAGTTATAAAATAATAACAACAATAATCATAATGACATTTGATTCAGACCACAAAACGAATACACATCATATGGTTTGTTTATGCAAAGTGCTTTTAAAGTCAAAATAAAATTTAAATTGACTCTATTTACTTTTTGAAAAACATGCTCCTGGTCTTATTATGAAGGATTCATCAAAGCAATTTTGTCTTCACTCAGAAGTATAAGTCATTTTATGGAAGAAAAATGGACACCGCTTCATGCTGATTGTATAGTTTCTAGCTGGTACTGGTCATCTAATTGCAGCTAATAACATTTAAAATTGGACTAAGTGTATTAAAGTAAATTTGATCATGTCTTTGAGAACAGTTACGCTAACATTAGTTTACTGAGAGGTACTCTCAAAAAAGCCTATCTGTCTTCCTTCTAGTTCTTTGGAGGCATAAAAACATTTTAACGAGGACTTTACTCCGTAAAATCAGAGTTGTTAGAAGCTTTTACGTTCATTTACAGCTCAAGATGGTCTGCCGTTCTGTTCCTGGATCACGTGTTTTTGAGACAGCACGACGTTATCGTAATCAAAGTCCTCGTCCAGATGGAAAGGAACGACCTCCTCACTTTCATCCTAGAATGACAAAAAACATTTTACAGGTTAATTAAGAATTTTACAGAGTCTCTTTGAAATGCAAAAGAAAAGTGCATCTTACTGCCTGAGCTTGACTGCTCTCAGAGAGACACGTTGTTGTGTGTACCTGATTCTCAGCGGCACTGTGAGTGTGTGTCTGCTGGTCTGTGAAAGTAGAGGAGATCTCCAGCAGTGTGTGGTGACAGAGCGATGAAGAGGAGACAGCTTTCAGATCTTCTTCAATCTCACCTGGTAGTGCACATGTACCTGACAACACACAGCAAGACACACGTGAATAATCAGCATCTTTTACACAAAGCTGTCCATCAGCAGTCATTTACAATCACTTTCTTCTTTTATCGTGAAAATTCTGTCATTATTTACTCACCCTCATGTTGTTCGGAATTCTTTCTTTCTTTCCATGGAACACAAAAGATGATATTTTGAAGAATGTTTGTGCTGCCGATTACCATATAATGAAGGACAGTATGCTGATATTGTCAAACTCCAAGAAAAACAATATGACCGTATGTACAACTGTATGCATGTGACTTCTAAAGCCATTCGGTACATTTTTGAGAGAAAAAGAAAATTTCCCTCCCTTTTCTGCAAAGTGAAATTTGCATGAAAAAATAATTTTAAAAAAATCAAATAAACAAACCCTGAGACTTTTGTGTATGCATGAGAAACTTTCACATTAGCGTTTTTTTTGTTTGTTTGTTTGTTTGTTTGTTTGTCTTTTAATTCTTAGTGGAAGTTATTTTTTTATTTTAACTGATATTTTTGGAAAATAATGTAACTTGTAAAAATGTTTTATGCACAAACAAATTTCTCTTGCAAATGTAAAAATAGAAAAAACTTTTACATGCACTCAAGAAGCTTTCATTTTAGAGGTTTCTTTTGCATATATATATATTTTTTTTACAAAATAAGTTACATTTTGAAAAAAGTCAGCGTAGCGGAAGATTTTATTTTGAAAAGGAGATTTTTGGCAAACAACAACTTAAATGTTGTAAAAATGTTTTTTTGCACGCATCCAAGTTTGTTGTGCAAATGAAAAAAATTAAAACTTTTTAAATATACGCAAAAAACTTTCATGTTAGAGGTATCTCGTGCGCACATGAAAGTCTGAAATTTAAATTTACAAAAATAGTCTCATAATAGGAGAAGACTTTATTTAGACAAGGAGAATTTTGTCAAATAACAAATGTAAAAATGTTTCTTGTGCAAATGTAAAAGCAGAAAAACATTTTAAATATACGCTGGAAAAAACTTTCATGTTAGAGGTGTCTCGTGCGCACATGAAAGTCTGAAATTTAAATTTTAAAAAAGTCTCATCATTGGGGAAGAATTTTTTATTTTGACTTTTTTTGTGCACACGAAAGCCTGAATTGTAAAGTTTAAAAAAAGTCTCATGGGGAAGATTTTTTTTAAATTATTTTGACAAGGAGAAAGTTTTGAAAAAAAAAAAAAAGTTTTTAGTTTTTATGGTGCTTTTTTTTTGTCTCTTTTAGAGCTTTCTAGAACAGATCAACTCAACATTCAGCAAAACATCCTTTTAAATTCTACAGAAAAAAAATTAAATGTTACAAGTTTGGAACAACATCAAGATGAGTACATTTTGAGTGAACTTACACTTTATGTCAAAAAGGAAGGATTAGTGTGCTAACAAGCTGTTTTTATGGCCTGCATCTCTAGGGATTTTTGCAGCAGCTTATGTGTGAGTGAGAAAGACAAAAGGCCTGGCAAGAGCTCGATTGATGCTGATGTTAATTAAACAGCTAATTACTGGCACAGTGAAAGTCATAGTTTCAGCTGCTGGGTGAGGACCAGCCGTCTGGGGGTGTGTGCAATTCTGCGTCTTTGTTTGAGTGTATAGAACACCATGAGTGTGTGTTTGTGGACTGCACACCTCTGAAGAAACCCCACTCACCCATGGCTTTCATAACAAGGTGGTCTCAAAAACAAGGCCATTAACCAGATCACTAAGGAAACACAGAAAGAAGCTTCATGCTGCTAATGAATCTGAAGGCTGTTGCTGTTATGCCATACCGTGAACCTCCCTGACCGGCACGCAGAGGCGTGTTTCATTAAAACCGTAGGTATCCTGTAGCTCTTTTTGAGCCTTGATCTGCTTTGACCAGAACCGCCTTCCCCTCAACTCATTTTAAGATTCCTCTGGATGCCGAACGCCAGCGTGTCACTGAACCCTGAAGTGAACGCCATTATTATTGCTTACCTGTACTGTATGTCTCAGAGTTCACATCAAAGTTCTTATAGTTTTCCTTTTTTTTTTTTTTTTTCCTTTAGTTGGGTTTAGTTACTATTAATGGTGAATAGTTTTTTTTATTTTGTTACTATTTTTTAGTTATTTGTCATTATATATTCACATTTCATCCCTTATAACACCATATATTGTTACCGCTGAGCAACACACAGTAACACTTTATTTTATATTTGTTATATGTTACATGTAGTTACAAGTGTTGGGGAAAGTTACTTTTAAAAGTAATGTGTTACAATATTGCGTTACTCCCTAAAAAAGTAACTAACTGCCTTACAGTAACACTTTATTTTGCAGTGGCTTGTTACGTAACATGTCATTACCAGTGTTGGGGAAAGTTACTTTTAAAAGTAATGTGTTACAATATTGTGTAACTCCCTAAAAAAAGTAACTAATTGCCTTACAGTAACACTTTATTTTGCAGTGGCTTGTTATGTAACATGTTGTTACCAGTGTTGGGGAAAGTTACTTTTTAAAGTAATGTGTTACAATATTGTGTAACTCCCTAAAGAGAGTAACTAATTGCATTACATAGTTATTATTTATGGAAAGTAATGCGTTACGTTACTTTTGCGTAACTTTTTGTCACCTGAGCTGGGCTTGCATGTTTTTTAAATAACAAAAAATAAAAAATAAAAGTTCTATTTTTGGAAAAACTAAAGGCCCTTTCAAAGCAAAAGTGAAATGAATAAGCCTCAGACTGAAAAAATGCAAATTCACTCCAGTACAGTAGAAGGCGCAGCAATAAAAACAAAAATGAAACAAATGTGATGTTATCTAAAGTAATTTTTGCTTATTAGTATGGTTGAATTGGATCATCAAAGGTCAGCAGCAAAGACATTGCTTAATAAAGTGAGATTAAATACATAAAGTATATTTGTGTAATTTAACATATTTAATTACTGAAGTTTTGCATAATATTGTGAGTTTGCATTTCACTGCTTTCATTCATTTGAGGAATACTGAATCTGTTTTTGTGCAAGTGAGATGAGTAAATGTTCACATTTAGTCTAGAACTACAATAACCGTCATATTCACACAGCGCACAACACCTCTGCACTTCTGATTTCTCTCAACATGGGGACAGGAGAGCTGTCAGTCATTACATGGGAAAGCAAAGTAACTTACGTCATTTATTTGAAAAAGTAACTCACATTTTGTTGTAAATTTAAAAGTAATGCGTAACTTTACTGGTTACTTGAAAAAGTAATCTGATTACATAACTCGTGTTACTTGTAATGCTTTACCCCTAACACTGGTCGTTACTATAGTAATAACTATAAATTATGCAAAATTACATGTAACTTACCCTAATCCTAACCATATTGTAAGTACATGTATTTAATTAATTAGATTTGTTGAGTGAATAGTTCAATGACTCATTCGTGAAGATAGTCACTTGTTTTCTTCCTGAATGAAACAGCATTTTTGAATAAATCAATTTGGTTAACTGAATGATTCAATGATTCACTCATAAAGACAGTCACTTGTTTTGTTCCTGAATGAAACATAATTTTTGAACAAATCAATCTGGTTGACAGAATGATTCAATGATTCACTCATAAAGACTGAAAGTATTAATCTGAATATATTAATTGGCCAATTTTCAGTGACCAAATTTAAAAAAAAAAAATTTAATCTTATTTTTACAGTCAAATTTTCCAAATCTATGACCGATTATGTAGAACACAAAACGCCCACTACAACCAACGGTACAGCGACCTGCCGACTTCCAGCAAAGGATATTTTTTTACAAAGCCCAGTAAGCAGGGGCATGATTATTCATGCTAATTAAGGTGAAGTTCAGCATGCATCTTTTGTTATTCAGTGGATATGACTCTCATTATAAACACACCACCTAATGACTTTTACATACACCCTTTCCTTTGAATTAACACTCTGATCACAGACAAACTCAACAAAAAACACAGAAGCCCTGCTCTGAAATGTAAGCCTCTCCAATCGAAAGGGCTTTCTTTCCTCTAACTATTTTATTTATTTTTGTATTAAACTGGTCATTGGAGTTTAAATGAGCCTCTCTGGCACTCCAGAAAAGAGCGACTCATTACAATCCTGCACAGCGAGCGTTAAGCCTCACCAAGCGAGCGCTTGCCCCCGGCTCTAATGATGAGGGAGCGGTTTAGAATTTGCATGCATTGAATATGTGTAATAAATGGTAATATATTTAAATCAAGCTGTATGACAGCTCTAATTACAAAAAATAGCATGCACATGATATCCACTAAACCCTATTAAAGGTAAGGTGAGCCCATGCAATCCTTACATATCCACATAAAAAGAATATTTATGCGAGCATGCCGAGCTTAAGATATCTATACAGGTGATGCCAACATGTCAATGTGTATTATGTGTATATTATGTGAATCCGATTCCATTTGAAGCTGTTGTGAAATATGAAAAAGATTTCTCAACGATGTGCTTTACATAAGAAAAAAAAAATTTTAAAATGTAAATAAACACACCAAACGTGCATCTAGGCCACTGCAATCTAGCTAATGTAAACTGACTCTGTGTAAAGTGACATGTATTTATGTTTTCGAGAAATAAACACCTGTAGCGTCAACTTTTTCCTCTTCCACCTCTGAATCTCCCAGATAATTATCAAACTGCCAAGGAAAGAAAAAAGAAAAAACAGCAATGAAATATAATTTTTACAAACAGTTATTTTAGAATTGGTTATATTTAACAACTTTGTGCTCTACACAAATGGTGCTCTTCACACAGAAACAACTGATTTAAATAGAGTTTGATGTTAGCATATTGCTAAGCTAACAACACATTTTTCTAAAATATATAGCACCTAATATAACCTATTAGGTAAAATAGTCAATTTTTATTAAACTGAAGTTTTGTCTTGTGTTTCACAATAGAGTTTGATGTTAGCATGTTGCTAAGCTATGAAATCAGTGTTAACAGGTTAGCTTAGCAATAAGTTAATCTTTTATATTAGATAAAAGTCATGATTCAATTGATTTCAACAAGAGTTTAACATTAACATTAGCTTAGCATACTCTAATCATCTTAAAAATGCATAGCACAGACATATATTACGTAAAAGTCCTTTTTATTCCATTGAAGTCTTGACTCCAACAGTTTAAAGTTAGCATTAGCATACTCTGAGGTTAAAATGCATAACACACAAATGTTGTCTTTTTTATTAGGTTGAAGTCTTGACTCCAACAGTTTAAAGTTAGCATTAGCATACTCTGAGGTTAAATGCGTAACACAAATTTTGTCCTTTTTTATTAGATTGAAGTCTTGACTCCAACAGTTTAAAGTTAACGTTAGCATAATCTGAGGTTAAATGCGTAACACAAATGTTGTCCTTTTTTATTAGGTTAAACTCTTGACTCCAACAGTATAAAGTTAGCATTAGCATACTCTGAGGTTAAAATGCATAACACACAAATGTTGTCTTTTTTATTAGGTAAAAGTCTTGACTCCAACAGTTTAAAGTTAATGTTAGCATAATCTGAGGTTAAATGCGTAACACAAATGTTGTCCTTTTTTATTAGGTTAAAGTCTTGACTCCAACAGTTTAAAGTTAACATTAGCATAATCTGAGGTTAAATGCGTAACACAAATGTTGTCCTTTTTTATTAGGTTAAACTCTTGACTCCAACAGTATAAAGTTAGCATTAGCATACTCTGAGGTTAAAATGCATAACACACAAATGTTGTCTTTTTTATTAGGTAAAAGTCTTGACTCCAACAGTTTAAAGTTAATGTTAGCATAATCTGAGGTTAAATGCGTAACACAAATGTTGTCCTTTTTTATTAGGTTAAAGTCTTGACTCCAACAGTTTAAAGTTAACATTAGCATAATCTGAGGTTAAATGCGTAACACAAATTTTGTCCTTTTTTATTAGATTGAAGTCTTGACTCCAACAGTTTAAAGTTAGCGTTAGCATAATCTGAGGTTAAATGCGTACACAAATGTTGTCCTTTTTAATTAGATTGAAGTCTTGACTCCAACAGTTTAAAGTTAGCGTTAGCATAATCTGAGGTTAAAATGCATAAGTAAAATAGTAAAATTAAGTAAAAATAGATTGGATTGAACTTTTGACTCAATTTATACCAATAATTTAATGCTAGTGTTAGCTTATCATACTCTAATGAGCTTACAAACACACAAACATTAAGTGAAATAGCCTGGGTTTGTACTGAATTAAATATCAGCCTGTTTATAGGCATCCTGCAGGGATTTTCACTGAGTACATCACAATGAATTCTGGGATTGCATTCTCTGCGGAAGATATATGCAATGCTGCCTCAGAATATATATAAAACAAGCCATCTTCAAAGGCAGAATTATGTGGCTTTCAACTATAAAATACTGCTGCTGTAAGTACCTTGTTAGGTTTTGAATGTCCTGACCATTTACCTTCACAGGTCTGTCTGGAGCAGAGCTTGATGGGCCGCCCAGTCTTCCTCCAACACAACCGCCATCCAACAGCACCTATACAAACACATAAACTCACTATCACATTTCATTTAATGATGCTCTGAAATGACAGCAGCTATGAGAATCGGTGTGATTACAATCAAAACAACATTATAATCAATACAGCTGTTTTTCTCTCTTGGTGGCGGGGAGCTAAATAATGCAGAGGCTTTTTTTAGCATTGACTGGCCTGAGATGTTGGCTGATGTGCTTTACGTTATTGACAGTAACTGGTGCTGTGGCTCGCCAGAGCCCCACTGAGATCAATACGCAAGCCAGGCGGCACCATTCTCTCACACACACAGACAGATAAGCAAAACACACATCGCAATAAAACCGTTCAATACGCTGAGAGGAGAATTCTTGAGGAAGAAATACACCAAAAAGATGGAAAATGAAGAAAAATGGCCAATATTTTTAGTATTTTGAGTGGTGCTTGCCCACAGCTACAATGCTAAGTTCAAGCTGTTTTCAGTGTGTTACAGTGGGGTTGTGGGTGCATTTGGTTTTTGCATTCTGAAGAAACCCAGATCATTGTTATAATTGTTTCAGTGATTCAGAGCAGGTATCAAACTGCCAAAGTCACATGATTTCAGTAAACGAGGCTTCACTGGTCATAAGTGCTTCGAAATTCCAATGGTTCACCACTGGGGGGCGTGACTTTGGCAGTTTGATAGACGCTCCGAACCACTGATTCGAAACAAAAGATTCGTAAAGCTTCAAAACTTCATGAAGCAGTGTTTTGAAATCGTCCATCACTAGATATTGTTGAATAAAGTCGTTATTTTGTTGTTGTTTTTTTGGCGCACAAAAAGTATTCTCGTCGCTTCATATCATTAAGGTTGAACCACTGTAGTCACATGAACGAAGGTCTTACGAATGTGGAACGATATGAGGGTGAGTAATTAATGACAGAATTTTCATTTTTGGGTGAACTAACCCTTTAACTGTACAAAAATCATCATAACTCTAAGTTGTTGTGCATGGTTGCCAGAGCATTGCTATATAATTTTTAATAGATTCTGAGTGATTTTTAGCATGCTGATGTGTAGCTGTTTGGCCATTGCTGGGTGTATTCTGAAGAAAATATGAGTGGCGCTTAACAGTACAAAAATCACCACTATAATGCTAGGTTGTTTTGCATGGTTGCCAAAGCGTTGCTATAGGGTTGCTAAGAGGTTCTGAGTGAATTTTAATGTGCTCATATGTGGTGCATTCTAAAGAAAATGTGAATGGTACCCCATTCGGTCTCTGTGAAGCCCCTCCTTCCAAAAAGCGCAATGTGCTCTAATTGGTCAGCTGGACCAGTGTGTTGTGATTGGTCAACCACTTTGAGCGTGTTTCTGAAATGTCATGCCCAGGGCTTGACATTAACTTTTTTGCTCACCAGCCACTGTGGCTAGTGGTTTTCCAAAGTTAGTAGCCATTCAGGATTTTCACTGGCCACAATTTTGACATTGATACGAAGGGAAAAAACTGCAAGCAATCCCACTGCGAAATTCAAGCCCTGTAATGCCAACAATATTCATCTGAAGCAAATGAAACAAATGAGTGAGGGAAGGCGGGTTTGTGTGTCAACTCGCTGTTGGAGAGATAAAAGAGAGAGAAAGCACAGCTGGTATCATGTATATATTCTGCGGAAAATGAGCATTGGAAGTGTTTCAGATATTTCAGTATCAATATCTATATTTTTGACAACACTACATTGCACTTAGTTTATTATATCAGATTCCTTTTTAAAAGACTACAGTTGAAAAATGTATATATTATATATAAAACTCAACCCGCCAAAGTGGCTAGTCGGAGTGACTGCCTAACACGCCACTGCTGAAATCCACCCGCATTTGGCGGGTGTTAATGTCAAGCCCTGGTCACACTCCTTTTTTTTTATTTTTAAATGAGGACTATTTAGACGTGTACGTTCCCAGAAGAAAACTCAAGACTATAAGCGAAGCGTTTCAGGGAGTTCAGAATCAGTGCTGGACAGTGAATGACCTGTATGTGTGTGTGTTTGCTAAACGGAGCAGGGGCTAATGCAGCAGACTTATTTTTTTTTATCTTTGATTGAAGGGAAGGAGAGGTCTGCCTAAACCTCTCCCAGTAAAGACTGATGGTTCGAGCAGTTCGGATCTATAAGGCTGTGACCTCTTCCTGATCAGCAGTCGGTGAGCAGCTATTCGCCTGTCCCATCCTTCGGTATATGCTCTCCTCCATCTCTGTCACTCCATCCTCTCTTTGTCGCTCTCGGCTGCTGTCCATCTCTCTTTGGGACGAGTCTCCATGTCCTCTAGGAGCAGTCAAACGCGGATCCCTCACAATCTCTGCAATGGAATACGACAGTGAAGACCACAGGCGAAGGATTTATGGACGTATCAGAGGAAAGATGATGTATGTGGCATTCAGAATGCTCACCTGGGGTCAGGTACGTGAAGGTGGACAGGAACTGCTCGTACGTTTGCTCCGGGGAGTTGCAGAACTGCTCCAGAGCTTCAGTCATGGCTTCGTCATGGTCGTCCACAACTGAACCATTAACTAAACCTGGCATCCTGTCAAACCTATCCACACTGAGAAGAGATGCAGAAAGAAACAGAGAGATTCACTATTTGACTGGCACAATGTACGTTTTACTTTTACCGCCTGCGGAAAGCAAATTTTGTTTAAAAGGGTGGTTGATTATGATTTCAATTTTTTAACTTTAGTTAGTGTGTAATGTTGCTGTTTGAGCATAAACAACATCTGCAAAGTTACGGCGCTCAAATTTCAATGCAAAGGGTGATATTTTCTTTTAAAAAATTCTCTGTTTAAGGACTACAACAAATGGTTGGTAGGGACTACAACAAGCTTCTTCCTGGGTTGGTGGCATCACTAACCCTAAAATTTACATAAACCCTGCCCCCGAGAACACACAACAAAGGTGGTGAGGCCATGTTGGGCTGCTTTAGAGAATAGGAAGAGTTGTTGTAGTAGAGTGTTGTTGCCATGCCGTCATTTTACGCCGGACTGCTTCACAAACGAGGGTCAATTCAACGCTGGATTTGCACAAAATGATGGCACATGCTAGTCAATGAGTTGAATCAACTCCACAGCAACTACATAAATGTATCCACTAACCATTCAGAAACGTCCAGATGCATTCTAAAAGTTGTAACTTCTTCCTGAGTCTCTCTATCAGTGTCCGACTCCGGTTTGAACAATGTAAGGCTGAACACTGTTACTGACAATCCTCATTTTGGCTGCGTGAGATTCTCCTGCTTTGTTGTTGTTGAGCAACTGAAGCGTGAGCTGTTAAAGCTCCGCCCACTTTTGGAGCTAATTTGCATTTAAAGGGACACACAAAAATGGCGTGTTTTTGCTCACACCCAAATAGGGGCAAATTTGACAAGCTATAATAAATGATCTGTGGGGTATTTTGAGCTGAAACTTCACAGACACATTCTGGGGACATCAGAGACTTATATTACATCTTGTAAAATTATAGGTCCCCTTTAAAATGGACATTTGTGTACACCATGCAAACCCTGAAGATAACCAGAGAGCCTGAACCAGGCCGAATGAAAAGGAAGCATTGGTATAAAAAACCTGAGAAAAAAAAAAAACGATGAAGGGATCCTGCTGGGCTGCACTTCTTTACAGGTCACTTATCATCTGCGATATGCATTATAGCTGAATTAACCCTGATTGGAATGAAATTATCATTTTGAAGTTCAGCTTAATTACAATCAATGACGGCTGGGAAGGGGGGCGGGCAGTGATTGCCGTGACATTAAAATATAATGAAGAATGGCGTGATGATCGTCAGAAACTCAGTGCTGTCGCCATGCCATTCATCACGAACACGCCCCAGGGAGAGCCTTCTTCAGGTGGCACAACATTAGCAGGGACAGAAACAGGTGCTACACTAGAGTCTAATTACACTCCTCTATCAATAATACAGCGCAAATCCTTGCAAGGCTTCAGGCGTCAGCTGTACTGCTGGTCAACCTCTTCCTTATCTCTTGGAATACTTCCATACTTTTTCTGCAATATACAGTATATAGACTGTTTCACATTTTCTGCATGTATGGAATACCCAGATTTGCCAAAAAGCGCAGTCGAAAAGCAAAGTCCCGTATACCACAATATACTGCATTTGACTTGACCTTCCATTTTCAGCGTGACAAACAAACCAGCAATAATAGCTGTTTTTGTTAACCAAGGCCCCGTTTACAAGTGCGTTTTCGTTTTAAAACGTTTTGCTACGGTTACGCCTGTCGTTTACACTACGACGGCGTTTTCGAACCTCGAAAATGGAGACTTTTGAAAACGCTGCAGAGCCCGTTTTAGTTTGAAAACGCAGGGGTTTATACGGAGAAGTTTTTCCTTTGAGTTTTCCGCTTACTAGCGACAATCGTTTTCACAGATTCACGTTTTCGTTGTTTACACAGAGACTGTTTTTAAAACTTGCACTTTGAAGCCCATTTTCAAAAGTTTTAAGTTCATTTTCAGGCCACCAAAACGCCGTTGTCGTGTAAATGAACGGCCAAAACGCATACAAATTTTTCAGTTTTTAGTTGAAAATTGTGTCAAGTAAACGGCCCCTAAAACTAAATTGTTTATGTTAACTGAAATAAACCTGAAATAAAATATAAATATTAGATGAAAAATTGAAAACTTAAAAAAACTTACGAAACAAAAACCAGAAAGGTTGACTAACTGTAATAAACAAGTTAAAGTACTAAAACTTAAATAATATAAATTAATGCTAGACTAATAAACAAAAGCACACAGCCTACAGCTAATAAAACTTATAAATTAAATCTGAAAAAAGCTCATTCAAAATATTAACAAATTCTATAGTAAATATAAATAATACCAAATTACACTGGTATTTTGATAATGGTGCGACTAGTGATGTGTTAATGAATCATTCTTTTGAGCATGATCAAAAAATAATCAATTAAGTCTGTAGACTAAGAACTGTATGTGGGAATAAAATTGTTAGTTGGAAGCACAATGCAACACATCTTGACAAAATATGCTGAACATGGACTGACTTTTAGGCATGACTCAAATGAATCATGAACCTGGTTCTGAACTAGTTTACAGTCGGCATGAAAAAGCATTTATAACCCGTTTAACATAAGGTGATGCATTTCAAGTGAAATATAATATTCAGATGACTGGGGATTGATTAGATCATTAAAAGTAACCATTCTACAATCAAAAGTTTTCTAAAACAACGCACAAGAAGCTATTTGGCTATAGATTAACTTTAGCCAATAGTGCGCATGGTCTATGTGACATAAGCAAAAATGGAAGTTCGTCAGGACAAACAATGTTTTTCTTTAAAATATTGTGCCAGGAATGTGTAGAAAGCAAAATGCTCCGTTTTCATTGTATGTTGTCTTTAACGATTTGAACAAATTGATTCTTTAAAATGAATCGGACGCCAAATACAAGAAACTACATTCTATATCACAATCAATGAGGTAGTCTGAAAGTGATATCTTCTTTCATTATAATGCAAGCATTGTAGTTTTGTTTTGTTGTCTCCGTTCCGTCTCTTTGTGACAGAGCTGGCAAACAACAGCATTTATTTGCCTACGCCGTATGCAAATCCGCTCCAGGACTCAACAGGTTTATTTTACTGCATCTATAAGTGTGAACACCGGCATGTAAGTGCACTTCAGCTGGAGAATAAAGCTCTTCTATGTGCTTGGAGACACCGGAGGAATTCTTTATTTTGTTTTGCGCCTCAGGGGAGTCGCTCAGCCTCCTCTTCATGGCCCTGCTCTTCAGACACAGGTGCTCCGCTGTTTGTGTTTTTCACTGTTCTTCCAGGCACTCGTGGTTACGGGTCTTTGTTTTGCGCTCTCGCACACGCATCTCTCGGCCTCCAAAACAAACACACAACTGCACGAGGGCTCGCGCAAACGCGCACAGGCCCCTGAAACACAAAAACATTATGCTAATGAGACCGGCACAGCTGTTCCCTTCTTCTGCCTCTCTCCCTTTCCTTCAACACCAGTCGCCTAATTTTTCTCGTTCCTTTAAAGAGCCGCCAAGCAGAAACAGTTAATGCAAATATAAGCCTGTGGGAAATAAGGAGTATTTTTACAAATCCGAGCTACCCCTCCTGCCAAAATTTGATGTGTGACTCACGCATTCGGTATTTGGTGTAATGAGAGTGAATCATTCTGCTCCTCACTGAACCTGATTGCACAGACTACTCAGATACACAGAGGAGACTATTTTAACAGCACATTACATAGAGACGGGCTACACTGTCACAGATGCATTATGAAGAGTGTGATTTTGGTGTCGAATGCAGGTCATAATAGAAAAGAACCCAAAATATGTGTGATTGCACAGGAAAATCTGTGCAACGTGAGGCAATCTCAGCCAATAAAAGATATTTGATGTTTAATTGAGTTATATGTGAGTTATAACTTAACTATATTTGAGTTATTAAACATGTGATGTTCAATTGAGTTATAAAATATTTTATATAATATATATATATATATATATATATATATATATATGGGTCATTTTTATGTTCAAAGGCCTTAATAATAATAAAAAAACAAAGAAATGACATCCAAAGTATGTAAGGTAGTACAACTAGATCTCTTTTATTGAATCCAAAAGGTTTTAATTATATTTTGCTACATATAAAGGTATTTTAAAGATTTTGAAGTGTCAAAAGGTCATTTGGTTTAACCGTCCGAAGGCTAATACAGCCATTTCATTTGTAATTAAAATATCTTAAACTGTAATAAATGTAAAATGTCCAGGAAAATGAATTTCATTGATGTCATTCGGAGAATGCAAAGTTACATCTGGGAGATCCATACTTACGACCCAGCTGATTTGCAAATTGCCAAGTGAATGAATCATCAACTGAACTGTAAAACACAAACATGAAGTCCATATTAATACACAAGCCAATGATACACTGAGTTTGTGCTTGTTTTCATTCAAACTTGTGCGAGTTGTGTTCAAACACCTGTTGTTGGCAGCAGTTACAGACAGTTAACCTCAAGATGAGCCAGTCAACCTTCACAAACACTGAACCTCTTCCACTGTCACTAAACTATTTGCTTTAATATCTCAAATAAAAGTTAGCAGCACCAAACAGCTCCCAGATTTCGGAGTGCATTGACCAGGAGGTAAGAAATATAACGTTACATATTATTAGGATGAAGACTAGCCTATATATGGAATATTTAGAAATGTATGTGGTATTCTGGTGCCATATAGAGTAGAATCCAAATAAACAAGTAGATAAATACGAGTTTTTATAGTATAATTATTAAAGTATAGCCTATAGCGATTTAAAAGATTTTCATCTTCAATTAGTTGTAGTGTTGCACTAGTGTTGATAGCCAGCGCTTGCTTACTTGTTTAATTAAAAAAAAAATCTGTAATTTGATTACTTAAAGACATTAAAACGAATCTAAAATATGTAAAAAGGATAATCGCTGCTAATTGTTAGAAGACAGTAAGAGAACGGGAGTTCAAAGCTTGTGAAAATGTCTCAGACGTACCGTTTAAATGTAGAACGAGAGACGCCATTTTCGCACTGAATGCTGGGTAATGTAGTCGTTTAATTCCAAGCTTAACGCGATTCTCTAAGAGAAGCGGTAATAAGGAAAACTACAACTTGTTTCCTGTGGGAATGTTTCTGTGTTATTATGGAAACGGAAAGGGTTATATGGTTCCGCATTTTTTTCATACTTTGAAAAAAAGTAAATTGCATACTATTCTTACTAATAGGAAGAGTATTATGCTGGTATGCATGTTATCTGTGCAAATGACCTGAATTTTATTATGTAATATTTGTTTTAGCAATGAAAATAATGTTGTTTTCAATTATATTTTACACAGCTCCCTGCAGAAAGATGTCCTTAGAGCCTCTAACTGCTGTGAACTGTGCTGGCCTTGTGCAACCAGGCTTCTCCTTACTAGAGCTGGAGGGTGATGTTTACCTCTTTGGTCAAAAGGGCTGGCCGAAACGCTCATGTCCAACTGGTATATTTGGTGTACGTATAAAAAAAGGAGAACTTAAGCTGCGAGCCATTTCATTTTCAAACAACTCCTGTTATCTCCCTCCCCTCCGATGTCCTGCGGTAGCTCATTTTGAGTCTCGTGATGGCAGCCCTGAATGTTACCTCATTCATGGTGGCCGAACACCCAACAACGAACTGTCTTCGAGTCTCTACATGTTGAGTATAGACAGTAGAGGATTTAATCGTAAAGTCACATTGCGATGTCAAGAAAAAGAGCTGGTTGGAGACGTCCCTAGCGCTCGATACGGTCATACCCTCAGCGTGATCCATAGCCGAGGGAAGACCGCCTGCGTTCTGTTTGGCGGCAGGTCCTATATGCCCCCCACCGAAAGGACCACGGAGAACTGGAACAGCGTGGTGGACTGTCCACCTCAAGTCTTCCTTATTGACCTAGAGTTTGGTTGCAGTTCGGCCCACACTCTCCCCGAGCTCACGGATGGCCAGTCATTTCACGTAGCTCTAGCGAGAGAGGACTGTGTCTACTTCCTGGGTGGTCACATCCTCAGCTCCGATTGCCGACCACCTCGTTTGATCCGCCTACGTGTGGAGCTTCTCCTAGGAAGCCCTGTCATCACCTGTACTGTTCTTCAAGAAGGTCTCTCCATTACCAGTGCCATAACCACTCCCGTTGGCTATCATGAGTACATCATTTTCGGAGGGTACCAGTCTGAGACTCAGAAGCGCATGGAGTGCACCTACATTGGCCTGGACGATGTCGGAGTCCACATGGAGCCACGCGAACCTCCGCAGTGGACCAGCGAAATAAGCCACAGCCGTACTTGGTTTGGTGGCAGCCTGGGCAAAGGAAATGCCATAATTGCAGTCCCCTCAGAAGGAAACCCAACCCCACCAGATGCCTACCATTTCTACCAGGTGAGCTTCCAGAAGGAACAAGATGGAGAAGCGTCAACTCAGGGATGCAGCCAGGAGTCCACTGACTTTGAGGACTCTGCACCTTTGGAAGACTCTGAGGAGCTCTACTTTGGCCGAGAACCTCATGAGTTGGAATTTAGCAGTGATGGAGAGGGCGACACCTACAACGAGGAAGATGAGGAGGATGAATCTCAGACAGGCTATTGGATCAAATGCTGCCTCAACTGCCAGGTGGACCCCAACATCTGGGAGCCCTACTACTCCACTGAGCTCACCCGACCTGCAATGATCTTCTGTTCCAGGGGTGAAGGTGGACATTGGGTCCATGCCCAGTGCATGGAGCTCCCTGAAAGCCTTTTGCTTCGCCTCTCTCAAGACAACAGCAAGTATTTCTGCTTGGATCACGGAGGCCTGCCCAAGCAGGAGATGACTCCACCACGCCAGATGTTGCCACTGAAGAGAGTCCCAATGAAGATGACCCATCGCAAGGCTCCAGTCTCACTGAAAATGACCCCAGCTAAGAAGAGCTTTCTGCGAAGACTTTTTGACTGAATTGTTGTTGTTCTGTTCTGTTATATATCATGCTATTAATTTTTTTATATTGTTGTTCACTTCAAGCATACTGTGTTTTATATTACCAGGAAATTGGAGTAGTGTATTTTTCATACTGATAGGAATAACAGAAATGAATTAATTAAATGAATATGCTTATGGCAGTACTAAATGCATTTTTTTTTACAAGTCTTGTTTACTATTACTAAGCTGATGATTTATTGCTTTTTTTTAATAAAAATGCAGGGAAAAGCTTGTGGAGTATGATTTTCTGCTTAAATAAAGAGAATTATAAAGAGATTGTATTTTAACCTCATGTTGTTATGCTTATAATTATAATATATGAACAAACACAGTAGATAAGTCAAGAACATGAGCGGGAGTATTATTATGTATATATTTAAGAAATATTTATACATGTATTATCTATCTATCTATCTATCTATATATATATATATAAAATTTAGATTATATATAAATATATTTTTGTTAAATATATACATATTCGTGTGTGTATTTATATAAACATAATAAATATACACAGTACACACATATGTAAACAAACTTATTTTGGATGTGATTAATCGTTTGACAGCACTAATATTATATATATATATATATATATATATATATATATATATATATATATATATATATATATATAAGGCTGCATTTATTTAATTAAAAATACAATAAAAACAGTTATATTTTGAAATATTATTACAATTTAAAATAACTGTTTTCTGTTTGAATATATTTTATAAAGTAATTTATTCCCGTGATCAAAGCTGAATTTTCAGCATCATTACTCCAGTCTTCAGTGTCACATGATCCTTCAGAAATCATTCTAATATGTTGATCAGCTGCTCAAGAAACATTTATGATTATTATCAATGTTGAAAACAGGTTTTTTTTTCAGGATTCCTTGATGAATAGAAAGTTCAAAAGAACAGCATTTATCTGAAATACAAAGCTCTTGTAACATTATACACTACCGTTCAAAAGTTTGGGGTCAGTAAGAATTTTTATTTTTTTGAAAACAAATTAAAGAAATTAATACTTTTATTCAGCAAGGATGTATTAAATAGATCAAAAGTGACAGTAAAGACATTTATAATGTTACAAAAGATTATATTTCAAATAAATGCTATTCTTTTGAACTTTCTATTCATCAAAGAATCCTAAAAAAAAGTACACAACTGTTTTCAACATTGATAATAATCATAAATGTTTCTTGAGCAGCAGATCAGTATATTAGAATGATTTCTGAAGGATCATGTGACACTGAAGACTGGAGTAATGATGCTGAAAATTCAGCTTTGATCACAGGAATAAATTACTTTATAAAATATATTCAAACAGAAAAGTTATTTTAAATTGTAAAAATATTTCACAATATTACTGTTTTTACTGAATTTTTAATTAAATAAATGCAGCCTTGGTGAGCAGAAGAAACTTCTTTTAAAAACATTAAAAATCTTACTGATTCCAAACTTTTGACCGGTAGTGCGTGTATATATATATATATATATATATATATATATATATATATATATATATATATATATATATATATGCAGGTGCTGGTCATATAATTAGAATATCATCAAAAAGTTGATTTATTTCACTAATTCCATTCAAAAAGTGAAACTTGTATATTATATTCATTCATTACACACAGACTGATATATTTCAAATGTTTATTTCTTTTAATTTTGATGATTATAACTGACAACTAAGGAAAATCCCAAATTCAGTATCTCAGAAAATTAGAATATTACTTAAGACCAATACAAAGAAAGGATTTTTAGAAATCTTGGCCAACTGAAAAGTATGAACATGAAAAGTATGAACATGTACAGCACTCAATACTTAGTTGGGGCTCCTTTTGCCTGAATTACTGCAGCAATGCGGCGTGGCATGGAGTCGATCAGTCTGTGGCACTGCTCAGGTGTTATAAGAGCCCAGGTTGCTCTGATAGTGGCCTTCAGCTCTTCTGCATTGTTGGGTCTCGCATATCGCATCTTCCTCTTCACAATACCCCATAGATTTTCTATGGGGTTAAGGTCAGGCGAGTTTGCTGGCCAATTAAGAACAGGGATACCATGGTCCTTAAACCAGGTACTGGTAGCTTTGGCACTGTGTGCAGGTGCCAAGTCCTGTTGGAAAATGAAATCTGCATCTCCATAAAGTTGGTCAGCAGCAGGAAGCATGAAGTGCTCTAAAACTTCCTGGTATACGGCTGCGTTGACCTTGGACCTCAGAAAACACAGTGGACCAACACCAGCAGATGACATGGCACCCCAAACCATCACTGACTGTGGAAACTTTACACTGGACCTCAAGCAACGTGGATTGTGTGCCTCTTCTCTCTTCCTCCAGACTCTGACTCAAAATTTACTTTCATCAGAGAACATAACTTTGGACCACTCAGCAGCAGTCCAGTCCTTTTTGTCTTTAGCCCAGGCGAGACGCTTCTGACGCTGTCTGTTGTTCAAGAGTGGCTTGACACAAGGAATGCGACAGCTGAAACCAATGTCTTGCATACGTCTGTGCGTAGTGGTTCTTGAAGCACTGACTCCAGCTGCAGTCCACTCTTTGTGAATCTCCCCCACATTTTTGAATGGGTTTTGTTTCACAATCCTCTCCAGGGTGCGGTTATCCCTATTGCTTGTACACTTTTTTCTACCACATCTTTTCCTTCCCTTCGCCTATCTATTAATGTGCTTGGACACAGAGCTCTGTGAACAGCCAGCCTCTTTTGCAATGACCTTTTGTGTCTTGCCCTCCTTGTGCAAGGTGTCAGTGGTCGTCTTTTGGACAACTGTCAAGTCAGCAATCTTCCCCATGATTTTGTAGCCTACAGAACTAGACTGAGAGACCATTTAAAGGCCTTTGCAGGTGTTTTGAGTTAATTAGCTGATTAGAGTGTGGCACCAGGTGTCTTCAATATTGAACCTTTTCACAGTATTCTAATTTTCTGAGATACTGAATTTGGGATTTTCCTTAGTTGTCAGTTATAATCATCAAAATTAAAAGAAATAAACATTTGAAATATATCAGTCTGTGTGTAATGAATGAATATAATATACAAGTTTCACTTTTTGAATGGAATTAGTGAAATAAATCAACTTTTTGATGATATTCTAATTATATGACCAGCACCTGTATATATATATATATATATATATATATATATATATATATATATATATATATATATATATATATAAAATGCATGTTCTTGAATGTGAATGGAACACAAAAAAATTTGACAATCTCAAATTTTTGCCTTGTTTATTTCTTTTTTTATTTACCAGATGTAATTGGAGTAAAGTGTCATTTATTACAAAACAATTATATTCAATAATTAAGAAAAAGTCCATAAGTTCATGAATTACAACAATCACTGTAATGTTAATGATAGGTCATTACAAGAACATCACCAGTGCCTTTGTGCAACTCTACAATTTTTTTCAAATATGAACAGTGCAATGCAGTGTTTTATTTCAAATAAAAATAAAGAACATAAAGCAATTTAAACAGAACTATTTAAAGCATATGATTTTGAATATAATTATCCAAGTTCCTTTGGTTTATTAAAAAATAATAATAGAAAAGAAAAATTCAAGCATTTGGAAATTTCTTATAATGTATAATATCAAAGAATTCAAAGAAATAATTCAAATCATGACACAAAGAAATCAATCAAATTATGACACAAAGAAATCAGTGAAGTCACTTCACAAAGAAATCAATCAATTCAAGTCAAGTCAAAAAAAGAAATAAAATGCAATTATAAAGTAAAAAGTGGATCGCTGAAATCCTCTCGGTTTAAGAGAGCACAATAAATGCAATGAATTAAACCTAATACTATTAAACAAAATAAGAGAAACATGATTAATAAACTGAGGTACAAGTTTGAGGTGAACACAGACAATATCTCTGAACTGCAAAACAATAGTCAATAGGTTTTATTGTACAAAATACACTGCTATTTCTTCAAGACTATTTGAAAATGTGTTTGTGTGAATGGCATGGTACAAATGTCCTGAAGAACCTGTAGGATTGAAGACTGAGGTAGATTATAGGGTAGGGTCTAAATAAATGTGCAAATGCTGTAGCATAGTGTCTATGGGTGTTCAGAGTAATTTGTGGACGAGTTGAGCACCATCAAAATACTGCATTGCTAAAATAACCCATTTCTCTCTAGACCTCCTACAAAGGAGACAATTTGTGTTTTCTAATTTCATTTTGTTTTTGTCCTGTGTGATATATTAGTACAGCCATCATAAATGTGGGGTTCCTTTAACACAATTTCAGTGACTTACAACTCCCTCATACATTTTCATAAACAACCATTTTGTATGAATTCGTGAAGTTGTCACAACCTGGCAATACAATAAAATCCCTCATATTTCACAAGCAGCAAGAGATAAAACACAGACAATTTGCCCATAAAATCTGGGAGAAAAAAAGCTCTGCCCATACAATTTTATCTCTGCCATAAAACAATTTAGCTCACGTTTATGCACTAGCTTCAAAAAATAATGAAGTGAATAATAAAGCCATTAAATGTGATATTACATCTCATCTCAAGAAATAAAATCAATTACTGAACAATATTTTCATTAGCAAGAAAAACGGTCCATTAAAGAAAGTCAATCAGAGAAAAATTCAAAAATCTGGAACTTCAAGAGCCACATCAACTTCATCTGGGGTCTCTTCTGGGTTGAATGTGGCTTGCATTGCTTTTGCTGAATTCTTGTGAGCCTCCATAAACTTCTGAAGATACTTGGAGGTGTACAGCCAGTGGTGTTTCAGAACATCTTCAAGTTCATACGTTTTGGACTGCCTTGCATTCATCTTCCGAAAACGTCTGAACAGCTTGTTCCCAGACTCATTACCTTCACTGGCCCATGCTCCGATAGACCCGTCTCTCTCGACAATCTCAGGAACATGGGCCAGAGTCTTGTGGAGGTAGTTGGTAATTTTTCCATCATAGCGGTACTTAAACGTGGTGGAAAGGAGGTCAGCAAATTGCTGAGAGTTGTAGCTATATTGACAGAGTTGGTCAGGGCAGTCTCGGGATGGACAAGTGGAACGCCACACCGGCTTCATCTGGAGGTAGAGTTCCATCAGTCTCCGTAGTGCCTCACGTCGTTCCTCAGAAGGGACCAGCTCACAGACCGCCTCCACAGCCTCACGTGTCATCAGCCGACGGGCATAGTTTCCATTCATCCTCATCACAGGCTTGAGTTTCATCTTCTTTCTTAGCTGTTTGTCCAGGGTTGACCGCCAACGACGACGCTCCTCTCGACTCGGATTGCTCTTCTGGTAGACTTCGCCGATCTCATCCTGAAAGATCTTGTAGAATTCAGTCGCATTGCCTATGTCACAGTGCAGGGCATCCAGAGTAGGCTGGGTCTCCATGAAAGGCTTGGCGGAAACACCTTTGACCCGGTCACGGAGTTCATCAGCGGATTCAGAGAAAGGATTTGTCCTCCAGATCTCATAGCGCTCAAGATTTTCATCATGGCTACGTGTGATGGAATGTAGCACCATGTTTTGAGAGGCTTCAGCTCGGGTTGAGTCGCAGAGTGTGCATATATAAGTGGAGCCTGATGCTTCTAGCCCTTCCATTTCACGTACCATCTTCTCATCATAGCCTGTGCCTCGGAAGAAGAACCTAAATGAGCGTAGCAGACCACCAACAGATATGATAAGCCGACTTTCCATCATGGCTTTCCGCTCTGCTACCACAGGCCCCAAGATGGCTGTCAGGGTCTCGTGGTCGGACTCATCCACAAACATGAGGCACAAAGGTCTACAAGAGAGCTCAGAGTTTGGCTTTTGTTCCTGGAAGATGGTGATGCCATCGTCCTCACCCTCAACTCGGATGGAGATGGACATGATTGTGAAGGAAAACCTCACTGCCTTCTCAGGAACTGCTGGACCAGTTCCATGCTTCTCACTGACATCTCCCATACCATCACATGATTCTTTCACCACCACAGTAAAGCCAGAGGTGCACATGCTGTCATCTAGCCCCCTCTCTCTTAGTCCTTCCATTATGTCCTCCTCCAGGTCTTTTAATGCAGAAACCAGTGCCACATCGTAGCGGAATCGTCTGGCAATGGTATCCGCAGGGACATCATCAACAAAGGTTGTCCAACCAGAGAGGCCGTCAATGATGCCCACATCCCAAGAGCTGGAAACGTTTTTTAAAGCTGGTTGCCATTCAAATTGATGGAATCCGGGGAGAAGCTCTTTCTCAGCATTACGTAGAGTGTGCAGGGGCTGGAATATCTGGCGGCCACTAGTGGCCTTCACAGTGCGGTACATCTTGTGGTACTGACTGCAGCTAAGGAAGGTGTTGACCCTTATAGCCAAACACACTGCAGGATGCAGACCAAATCCCCTGCCTGAAAGAGAATACAGAGGAAAAACAAAACTGTGTGAGATAAGAGTCAGAAGTTTTAAATCATAGATCTCAAAATATGTGAGACTCTAAGCTTGAATGTGTGATTATGTGCGTTTATGGACCGATTTCAGAGCACCAGCAATTGAATGCTACAATATTTTGTAATTCTGATTATAATTAAAGCATGGAATATGTCCTAATTGTTCTAGATCAGAGAGATTATTAATGCTTAAGTTAGAAGAGAGGTGACTCAGCTGGGCTGGAAATACTGATATTGGCTGCTGATGAAAACAGGCACCAGCTGGGCCCCGTTCCCCTGGGGGTGAAGAAGTATCTATGTCATTTGCAGATACAAGGGCTACTGATGTTGTTTTCAGCCTAACAGGCTCTTTACAAGAATTGTTATTGTGTATTGTACGCACACACACAAACACACATTCAGTAAAGTTGTGCTTATTCTATTTAAATTGACAGTGAGGCACATAAAAAAAGAATTCATGAATTTTTTGCGTGTGTAGATAACCTCATGGATGTGTTTAATTCATTTTGCATATCTATTTGCAGGTAGTAAATGTGAACATAATTGTGTAAAATTACATGTTAAAGCCGTTGTTCTATGAAAAATGAATACAATTAACTGCAGTCAGGCATTGCAAATTAGGCTAGTTCATTCTACAAAACAAATGATGCCATATATTAGGTTGCCAAAACATTATACATTCTTATTCTTGGTTGCTCTCAAGCTTACATGAGTAAGTCAATAATACATTATCTGTTCATTCTAGTTGTATTTATTTGACAACGACTGCTTTGACAGTCACATATTGTGGGTGACATGTTTCTTGGCAGTACCTTGCATCATAGCTTCCAGTTCATCTGCTTGTTTGTGTTCATTCCCAGCTCTTAGTGCCAGAAGGAAGAGCGTCAAACAGACAGACTTCACATCCCCTCCTTCTTCCTTTTCGGCAAACATCTTCACCTGGTTCTTTAAGTCTCTCAGCCTGTGCTTTTGAGCCCGACGGGTCAGCGACAACAGGTGCTGTCGAGGGCGCCCACCTTTGTTGATTGGCAAGTACCCATTGAGATTCTGCTCTGAAGGTGTTTGTTCTTCCTGGGACTCTTTTTCATGGTAGTGGTTGAGGCAGTGTTCCCTAAAAGAGTCCAATCGGACCCAGTCGCTGCATCCTTCGCTGGGGCAGAGCAGAGGGAGAGAGCTGAGGGTGGCAAGGAAGAACTTGGCTGGCCTGGTCAGGTGGGATGGGTTCAGGTGTTGGTTACAGGTGGGACAGTTCGGGCCCAAAGCTCGACTGTACCTTACTATGCAGACCCGACAGAACAGGTGCCGACATGGTGACTGGACAGGGTCGGAAAGAAGGTGATCACACACTTGGCAAATAACGGCACGTAGCAAGTCTGCTGGGACTTCGGGAGGGATGAGCTTAGCGCTCAGGTGGTCCTTCTGGCATTGTGTGATATTCTTTACCCATTGTCCTCTCTGAACTGATAGTTTTAACCATTCTTTCCCACCTGATCCTGCAGGATTCTCTGTGGTCTGTCTCCACAATCTATTGGCACCTGAAGTTTCTGGGGAATCCCTCTTGATTCTCTTTGGAAGGCTGTGTGCACCTTTAAGTGGTTTGGCCCGCTTCCTTCCCATTCGCTGAAAAGAGCTCTTCTTAGGGAAGCAGAGGTTGCAGTGGGAAGTGTGGGGCTTCCAGTCTGGGATATGGGTCCTAGAGAAAGAACAGAAACCCCCTCCCCTCATGGCAGCAGTCCAGCATCTGTGACAAAACAAAGACGGATGTACTGTCTCCATGTCAGTTGTCACGTCCACCTTGAAGACCTTCAAGATCACTTCCGGCCATGTAACAAACTTGCAGCCCATCTTGCGCAAGGCGCACCGACTTGACTCTTCCAAGTCTCCTTGGACTTCATGCGACGGACCTTTAGCCTTCCGTATTGAGAGGCCACAAAGGCGACACAGGCTCCTGAAAAAGATGCAAATTGACTCTTGATTAATATTGATATGTTTCCAAATATGCACAAGTCAACTCAACATTCAGAACTCATCAATAACTCAATATTTCATTAGACTTACTTGAGAAGATTCATATGTGTATCAATCTCCTGCAGCTTAAGGTCCACTCTCCCTCGAGTATTCTCCACATTTTCCTTACTCTTCCCTCCAAAACAGAGCTTCATAACACTGCCTGGAGAGCCTGCCATCTCTATCTCCACCTCAGGCTGGTTTTCCTTCTCCACCGGTGTTTCATTAGACAGAGGGGCCTTCTCCATGGATCTGACCCGAAAGAGCTTAAACTTCCATTCCGAAAACTTAGGATGAGACAGTTCGTCAGGCATGGAGGCTCTGGGAGCATCTTCAGAACTCCACCTCCCTTTCTCCATGGCGTCAGCTTAGTCTCAGCTGCTTTCAAGAGAGAGAAAAGAAAGTGAGAAGGAATAAGATTAATTCTTTATGAATCAAGAGTTTATGAGACTATGAGATTAGTTTGGCTGCCAAGGAATATTCTTAGGTGTAATAGAAAAAGGGGGTTTCGGGCTTACAAATCCACAAAAGAAGAGCAAAACAACATTATTTCCAAGGCTGTGACACAATCAGACAGATTTACTTAAGTCTACTGGCGTAGTTTGTTAAAAGCAGCTCTGAAATCCCAGCCCAAGCATGAGAGCTTTGCTCTGACCTAGAGTACAGCATTATACTATAAGTGGCATTTAGCGCCTCTGTAAAATGCATGAGACAAGCGTTCAGAAATCGATCCACTGCTGAAAACTTCATTTCTCTCCTTCCTTACTCTCTCGCTCAGGGACCCACTATGTCCTTTTTTTCTATCCCTCATCTTCTGTTTCATTTTTTGCCCCACCCTCATCTTTCTCAGGGGCCAAGGGTTTGCTAAATGGACACCTCTAGGGCTGTCAATCAGTTATAATAGTCATTTACTGTGCTGAAACAGGAGTTTAAGTCCGTAGAGGAGCTTGCTGGCATTTAACCGATTGCTCGAGAGAAAGAGAGAGAGTCAAGTCTTATGATGCACAGCCATTCACTGAAGTCAGATTAAGGGAAATTGTAATGCCAGCCATTCCCTATGAAACAGACTCTATCCTGTGTTTCAACCATGTCACTCACCAAGTCCAAAAATATGCATTAACACGCAAATAAAAACAAGGACTATCTCAGAAGTCACTTCAGACTAGCAGTAGCTGTCAAACCCTTGCAGATTCTCAAAACAACTGTCAGGATGTGACGCTCCTCTCTCATCCCATCCGCAACAATGTAAAACGGTCCTCTTTCCTGATCAATAAATCAACAAGCGCTTACCATAACACTCCCATGGTGAGTACATGCTGGCATTTTCTCTCCGTCTCTCTCTCTTTTTCTTTTTCTCCCTCTCAGATTTTGTGTTTGCACCCTGGGTCTCTCCAGCTATCAGCTCTAAAGTGAACTATTGAGACATGCATACACAAAAACAGCTGAGAGCATTCAGTCTGTCAGTCAGCTGGGTTGTCCTACCTTGTTTTTGAGGCTCAGCTGGTGAATTCTCCCCTGGGGCCTTTCCGCGTGGGGGCACAGGGGAGGCCTAGTGGGTTTCTGAGTGTGGATGTCTTCCAGGCTCAGTGGCTGGCTGGATCTCAGTCACTTGGTGCTCCTATAAAAGACTGTGTCTCTCCATAGGAAGAGAGTCCTATTTATACCTCACTGTGGGGTCCTTAACCGCCACATTTTAGCACCTGAGAAACATTGGAGGTCTCGGGAAGGGGGTGGGGGTGATGCTAACCACATTCACACACAAACACACACAGACACACACATTTACTAAGCTACCTAATGAGGGCATGCCATAGATTCTTGTTTGTTTTTACATTATGCTAAATGTAATTGACATATATATTAACTTTAATCCTAAAAAACTTTTTTTTTTTCAAATCAAGATGTGCCTAAAGGACAAACTGTGTAATATTTAGCAAACTTCTAGGACATTTCGTTCACAAACTATTTCAAAGTAAACCCTTACATGCATATACACCAATATGAGACGACATCTGCACAACCATACACAGACACTCCAAAACACAACATAAATCATGTATTTTTAAGACACAAACACACATGCATATTCTGCATCATAAACAAGTATCAGTACAAGGCTCATGGATACAAACTAACACATCCCCCTGCTGTTTTCCCCCGGCACTCTCTGAAACTTATCTTCAGCAGGTGGTCCATGCCAACATGCTGCAGCTCTGCTATTTGATCCCCCCTCTATATAGAAAAACAGACACCATTAAAACACATCAGATCAGAGGAATACTTTAAAAGAGAGCTGACAACCATCTACTCAAGGCTGACTGACTAAAATGTCCTTTATGGTGTATTCAAAAGTTGGAAAAGCATAGCAAATATAGGGTATAGTCCAGCTGCATTTCACAATTTCAGAATCCTGCTGAGACGTAGTCATTTTTCTGAGACTTTTTGAACAAATTATCCATTGTAGGGAAAACTAGGATGTCACTATAATTAGCATTAACTCTACAAGCGGGCCCTGTTGCAGTCCTACTATGAACGGTGTTGGTGTCATCAGCAAATGTGAATTAAAGCGATTTATTTTTGATAAATAAATCAAGGGTGTATTTGCAGAATAGTCACTGTGCTGTAATTGGTCTTGTGCATTTCTGCGGTGCTATTCTGACAGACTAGTCATTAAATAGTCACCAAGTGCCTGCAAGCATTATGTGGCCTGTCTCATCTGAGAGCCACAACTTCTGCAAACCAAACAAAGAGAAAACATCATAAATAATATACAGTGTAGGTCATTGTTCAACATGGCTTCCATTTGTACACTATATATAAATGTATAAAAAATGACTGACTCCCTGTTAATATTTACAACAAGAATCATACTGAATGACCCATACTGCACACATTTGAAAAATAATTATTTAAATCCATTAAAATGGAGGAACAGACAGAGAGAATGAGACAGAGGAGATAAATAAAGCCTCATTATTGTGAGTAATAAAGGGACGGAAAGTCATTTTTATGCAAAAGACAGTTGCTTTTGGCCAGATAATAATAGCCAAGTCTATAAACTGAGCAAAATTAGAAAGGTCATTGAAAATACCAGTTTTTACAAGCGCTCCTTCATCCTTTACAAAGATTCCTTGAGGGCTTGAAAAACAAAGATGACATATTGCATTTGATTGATCATGATAGAGGTCACATGTGATGTGTGCATGTTTATTGACAATCTGTATTCATTCATTCACGTCATTTTCAAACCTGTATGACTTTCTTTCTTTTTAAGAATAGCCTATAAAAGAGGTATTTTGCTAAATGTCCAAGCTGCTTTTTTCTATACAATGAAATTGGATTGTGATTTACCCTATTAAACAAAACAAAAACAAAAAGTACATGCAATCTTTTGTGTTTCAATGAAGGAAAAGTCAAATGGGGTTGGAACAACATGAGGGTGAGTAAATGACAGAATTTCTGTGTGAAATTAGCACTTTAAAGCAGTAGTTAGGCCTGCCAGAGCCTTCCGTCTTCACAAACCTAAAGAACGAGAGAAACTGTGACAGAAAAACAGAGAGAAACTGTAGGTCTGTTGCCATGGTGAAGCAAACAGAGCTGCAGATGTCCATCTAACAAACAAGCGGTGACCCCTAGAGATCCGCGCCTCTCTCTGCCTGCTAATTGACTTGTTATTGATAAGCCCAATGGCAGTTTGATTTATGTGAAAAATGTCTTTAGTCGACAGCCACCTGGCATTAAGCAGGGTGTTATTCTCCACTACATGTGTGAGTTTTAGGGGAAAAGTTGTTGAGGTGCTGTTATCACCGTCTGAGGGGACACCTGGTATGTGGGGTCAAAGATGTTGCTGTCAACGCAGAGAGCAAAATCCAACTACACACCAATCAAAACACTTTATGTGAGTGAGAAGGAGGATCATTGACTCACAACATCTTTTAAAGGGCACTAATACTAGTTTAAACAGCTTATCATCCTCTGACATTTATGTGACGCTTTTTATGACGTCAAGCGGCCATTTTGTCTTTATCGGACAACTTGCTGCGTTCACAGAGTAAACACCTATCCCATAATGCCATGCAGTGCTAGTAAGTACATAGCTCCACTTCTAACAAAGCATATTGCTGCTATAAAATAGCATAGCTTTTCCGGTAACAAGATACTTGTTTGGGGTAGGGTTGTCAAATGTAGCAGTACTACCGGTACCAGATGGTACTAAAAAAAGTACCATTTCTGCAGTAGGCTACCGGTAGTACAGAGTACTGGGTATATTCGGTATCTGCTGATAGACACTGCTTTCATACACTCTCGTTCGTGTTTGTCTGAGCGCTTGCTGATTGTCAAAGGTTTCTGTTTACAGTGTGTTTTTACAAGCATTGAACATTGTAGCCAATCACAATCATATCTATTGAGCACACGAACGCAATGGCCAATCAGAGGTGCTAGTCAGTAAGTTAGTCAGAATACGCTTAACACCGCTGAAAATGTACAATTTTTTTTTCATAATGACCAACAAAGTGTAAACATGATGTAAATAAGAGATTTATTGTACAATTAAGACAGATTTTTTTATTATAACATGAGTTTTTGCGAGAGAGCAGAATTCAGTTAGCTTGTATTAGCAGTTAGCAATATTTTTTTTTAAAGCAATTCAACAGTTCAATTAAAACTGGTAACGAGAATGTTACTGGTATTGGTACCAACTACTGAAATGTAACCCTACACTCTAAAAATACTGGGTTAAAAACAACCCAAGTTGGGTTGAAAATGGACAAACCAAGCGCAAGTGTTGTTTTGATGTTTGCCAAACATGCTGCGCAGTTTTATTTAACTCAACTATTGTTTAAAAATTACTATATGGCTGGCTTAAAATGAACCCAAAATGGGTTGGAAATTAAAACTCAGACAATTACTAGAGGCAAAAGGTAAACATTTGTTAATGAACAATTAAATATATGTTTATTGTTTAATAATTATTCATTAAACTTATTAATAAATGTTCATTTCCAACATACTTTTGGTTCATTTTTAAGCAAGCAATACATGAGTTAATGAGTAATAGTTGAGGTAAATAAAACTACCTTGCAGGTTGGGAGAACTTTTAACCCAACCGCTGGGTTAAAACAACCCAATTGCTGGGTTTGTCCATTTTCAACCCAGCATTTTTTAGAGTGTAGTTTGGAGGGAAATGTTTAGCAAGTTTAGCTAGTTAGCCTAGCCCAGTTAGCCCCTGCTGGCAAAAAAAGAAAAAAAGAAACATATTTTGGCCATTTAAGAGTATTCTAACAAAGTCACAATTTCATGTCAAAGCTCACAATAGTCGCTAATGAAGAGCTTAACTGTATGCATTCTTGTGGTGCCATTAGCTGATTAGCACTTGGTAAAATGGCATTATTTCCGGATCTGGTGATTGGAAGTCCAAAAATAAGCATCCGATTCAAAATGGCACATTTCAAAACGCACACTTCCTGTGCTAACCGAGCACCTGTCAATGGGAATCCTACTTTCAGGTATATATCAGACTTCCTTTTTTGAAAATAGTAATTAACAGTAATAGTCATGCTAGTGGTTCTAGAAATGAAACACTCATTATTAAAAACTCACCTTTAAATTAAAAGAAGCTTATAACCGGAAAAGCTATCATTTATTTTTAAGGAACTTCACAAACAATTATGTCATGCAATTAAAATATTAAAATGCTTAAAATATCTAAAACGTACAGTAAAACATGTCACCTTTATTTATATAGCGCTTTTTACAATGCAGATTGTGTCAAAGCAGCTTTACAGTGATAACTGGTATATAATTTTGGCTGCACAGCAGCTCTTAAAGAAAATGGTGTCAATGCAGGCAGATGCAAAGCACTGTTGAATATCAAATATCAAGTGTCCCCAACTAAGCAAGCCAAAGGCAACAGCAGCAAGGAACCCAAACTCCAACAGGTGACATAAGGTGGCAAAAATGGAGAAAAAAACCTTGGGAGAAACAATGCTCCCAGTCGGGGGGCCAGTTCTCCTCTGGCGAACAGTGCTTTGTTACGATTCAGGTAGCTATCATAAGTCCGATGGGATCTCAACAGTCAAAGTATTTATTCTAGTTCCATCCAGTCGAGGATCGTATTCATCACACCGGTATGGACAGTTTGTTGAGGAGCTGTGCCACTGGCTGTCGTGTCGATGAGGCCTTCACAGTGGATGATCTAGTTGACTCAATCTCTGCTGATACTTCAGGGTCGATCTCACCTGGATACGGCCTGGATCCGGCTGACTACGGTAAACCTCGGGATAAACAGAGAGACTAATATTAGCGTAGATGCCATTCTTTTTCTGATGCGTTTTTAGTCTGGATTTAAACTGACAGAGTGTGTCTGCTTCCCGAACAGTAAAACATGTAAATCTCTGATGATTTTCCAAAGTGGACGAGGCCCTGTTCCATGGGGTTTAAACAAATTAATTCTTCGCAGACCTTCCTTTTTCATCGTTCTCTCCTTTCTTAAAGTTTATTTTGCAAATTAATATTCCAAGCAGTGGCCCTGAGTGAACAGCCATTTGTCAAAGTTAGTTGACAGAAACTCTCTCTCTCATCACCTTCCCCAGAGCTCTGCCTAATAATCATTAATGCAATTATCAGGACACACACTATTCATTACTGTCCTTCCATCCTTCCTTTTCTCTCTCTGTCTGTCTACGTCTGGTCTGAAGGGCCCCTCTCACGCCATGTAGTCGGCCAGGGCATGGAAGAAATAGACGTGCCAATGTTTCTGTCTGGCCGATGCTGCTTATGCTGCCTTCAGGTTCTTCTCTGTCACTCTACCAAAATTTAATTAACTTCTAATATTGTGCCAGTCTGTGGGTCGTACAGGCTTTTCTCATTATCCAATAATACAGAAATGGATTCAATCTACAGCAGAGAAGATGGCGTTTGTATTCCTCAAACACATAATAAGACCTGCATGTGTTTGCATGCGTGCTCAGGAAAACAGATCACCAGATGCACGCTATGTACTCAAATAAACCTTCAACGACGAACCCCGTCAGCTTGAATCCGGGATAGTCGGGTGAGAGAGAGTGGAGGGAAAGGAGCTGGGTGTCTTCAATCAAAATAACAATGCTCTTTAATTCTGCTTTAATTAAATCTGCTTTTCCCCCCGAGCGAGGCGCAGGATCAGACAGCCGCTGGAGACTCGCAGCCCCGCAAAAAGTGTCTCCTCCGACTGGGTTTGTGTTTAATCATCGCTTCTTTACACTCTGTCAGAGAGCTTTCTATTCCAAACTAATGCTGGTTTACACAGCCGGCCTTCTGAAATAGAAAAGCTTAGAAATGTGTACATGGAAACTACTGGATTTTGACTTGATCAGCACACAATGACATTTGACAGACAGACAGATAATAGTTAGATGGATAGATACATATATACTAAACAGATTGCAAGCTGTCTTCATGTTTCGGTTGTGTGTGTGTGAGAATGAAAAGATGAAAAGAGCAGCCCTGTCTCTTCATCACAACTAACCCTCGTTTGTCCCTCCGAAGTTGATTCGGCAGGAAAGACAAACGGTGCCCGCTTCCCACGATTAAGACTGCTTATTATTTTCCTGTCCTTTAACTAAAAGTCCATTATGAGAAATGGCAGGGTGGCTGTGGCCTTTTCATCGCCGCTGGTGTCACACCGCAGCCCTGAAGACAATAGAGCCCCTGACAGCTGTTAAATCAGGGCCACCTTAAACAGTCTGATCTTTAAATCTATTCGCTTTGTAATTATACTGGAGGAAGGAGGGGTGAGGGTCCACCTGTCAGAGCACAGAACTGTGTCCAGAGCACTGCGATACGGTCAGGCAGGGCCTGAGATCATGGCATGTGAGCATCTGTCAAAATATATTGCTTGTTTACAGCAGGAGATGGCCGCTGGGATAGCATATGGCGGCCGCTGATGGGTACAGCATGGCAGTCGATCAGAGATGGTGATGCAGAGCAGATGCTGGGCGAAGGACTCAGGAATGGGCCGTTTTGTGGCACCCCAGAGGAAGATTTCATTGCTCAAATGTTGCTCAGAGTTGTCATTTTTGCATCAACCTAAAAGTAGAGAAATAAAAACCAACACAAATGAGACATGCATTAAGAATATAGAGCTATAAAGTTAAAGGTAGGGTAGGCAATTTCAGAGAGGCTAGCAATAGCAAGCTAGCTTTGAAAGCATGAGATCCCACCTTCCTTTCAGAGCATTTCCAAAATCTGAGAACGTGAACAGCTCCGGGTAGAACGTCACGGGTTGCCATCATATAATTACAGTTACGTGGTTACATGGCGTGAACGCAGCATAAGCTCATTGTTTTGGTTCAGGACACGCGCCCGCCTCCTCTCATTCAGTCATCTCATTCACTCCGGTTAAATATTGTTGGTGTGACTGGGTCTGAATTTCGATGCAGACTGCGCATAATTCTACTCATTCCCGCAGATTTCATACTCACATCTGAAGCGCACACATAAAGCCGCTTCTGACATACAAGTGCCAAAATGGGCTCTTTTTCGCATCTTTTATCATAATGTTAATTGATCAACATTTATATATCATACCTGCAAATTCCAAAGTGGTAAATAAAAAAAAAAAGGTGACGTGATTACAAAGTAAACAGTAGTAGGGAAGTCTCGGGGCATCATCCCCCAGGAGAAAATCTGTATGATTTAAACATGTAAACGAAGCATTCTGGTGCACTCTGACAAGAAAATAAATGGAAAAAACAACATTTGCTTAAAGTAAAAATAAATAAACATTTATTGACACTAGGGCTGGGCATTGACACAAATTTCACAACTGAATTCGATTTTGATTCAGAAGCTTGCGATTTGATTTCAATTTGATTACCTTTTCAATAACTACCAATTCAATAATGATTAATTTGGGGCCTATCAGGTACAAATTTCCTCAAAAAAAAAAATATCTCTCAAATAATGCTGTAAACTATACAGGGAACCACAGCTGGTACATCATTATAATATTAAAGTTTAATTACATAGTTATGTTTCTACACGTTTTTAATATCGGCCTAAACATTTAAATGGTGGCCGTCATAAAACAGTTTTATACATTCAATATTAAAGCACATGTTAAGTACAATGAATATGCATTGGCCTATAGTCACAGTGGATATATCAAAATGCTCCTCTCTAAGTTCATTTTTGTAGCTGACTAACGAGCTTTTGGACATTGAACGGCTTTTCTGAGGTAAATTTTACGGTAAATGTGACATTTTTACAAGCTGTTTTATTGACGCTTTTCCGCAGTTGAAACACTGATTGATTGATTAACGTTACATGTAACATGATACAGATTTCGGTAAGTTGTACTTTATCTTTCAACATACCTTCGGATATTCATTCATGTTTATTCTGTGTTGTAAAGTGGAAGAGATGGTCGGTTCACTGAAGATCACGACAGCTCGAGAGACGTCTAAGGTCTCACTCCAATCTATGGGAAAGTAGCCCATTTTCGATTCTTGTGAGGTTTATTGTGCTTGCATATTCACCCTGACCTCCCCCCTCCCCCTGAAAAAAAAAAAAAAACAACTCTTCGGATCTACACGATTCACATAAATTACATGTTTTGATTCAAAACGACGAATTTCACCAAAAAGCGACTAGTTTGCAGGTATGATATATAAAAAAAAAGCTTAAAAGCTTTATCATATAAAATGATCTCTTTAGAAGAAACTTTTGATTGCCTAGACTTTCAATGCAAGGACAAAAAAGAAATAATATTAAAAAAAATATATGACAGTATACGCAGCATTTTTTTCTTGAGGTATAGAAAACGGTACTGAATAGATACTTTTCAAGGTATCGTATCGAAGTTAGAAATTCCAGTATCGTGACAACACTAGTTTGGACCAAGGTAGGACCGAATGCAATGATTGGACAAACACAGAAAATATATGTAAATTTTTTTAATATTTAGACAACTTATATTATTGATTGCTCTTAGGATGTGAAGAGAGATTAAACCAGTATAACAAAAAGTGTTTATAAAAAAAATTGCCTACCCTACCTTTAATGTATGCAGCTTAGGTAATTTGATCTTGACATTTTTATTTTTTTTTTAAAAAAAGCAGAGTTTGAGTATCTCTTCTGTAACTCTAAAAAAAGACCCAAAATAAGTATTTTAGACTAGCTATTTCCCCCCCAAAAATGTCTGTTTCTACCTAAAAAGGAGTATAAAAAAGTAAGTATAAAAAGGATAAGAACAAAAAATAAATACATAAATAAAAGCTAATGGTTAAAAAAAGTAAAAAAAAAAAAAAGTACATATTAATTACATATTAATTGTAAAAAAGTTTAAAAGAATTAAACTAAAATGTTATTAATAAACTCTGTAATTGTGAGAAAGTTACATTGTCATATAAAGGTAGAGTGGGGAGAAAAGGGTAATTATAATCACAACTAGAAAATATAAAGTTTATGAAAAGTTTATGATTCAGTCTATGAGAATCAACCAAGAAATTATTAACCAAGAAATTGTGGTTTTCCTTTCTAGGGACGCTGACTTGGGAATGGTATTGCATGAGTTCAGAGGATTGATGAATCATGGCAAGTTTGTCGTGACTCTACATTGCTGACAGTAGTACAGTTATTGAAGCGATGCTTCCTGTTACAACCACACTGCAAAATGAGCCACTTATTGTAATAATGAAAGGAAACATTCTTCACCTCTCTGTCTCCCACTTTCTTCTCTGCATTTCCTGTTTCCTCTCTCAGCCCCCTGGGGAGCGCATCGCTCTAATAGAAATGGCTTTTCATTCTCTTCCACTAAGCGGAGGGTTGAAGGAGGAAAGTGCGAGTTGTTTATTCTGAAATAGATGGCTGAAATAGATTTGATTTGTGGTAAGCAGCTTCGAGATCAGGCCAAAGTGACTCAGCCGACACAACGCCGGACGATGATCAACAGTATACATGTTTGCGTGGTTGTAAGTATGGCCAGGAGCGTTTGTTTGCCGTTGCCATGTTGCAGCCACTCTCAAAGTCAAGTTGACATTTAATCTCTGGCTCACCAAACACTACTACAAATCAAATCCTTTTATTTACACGGTACCAAGAGACAAGATACGACACTGTCGCACACATTACCCTAGCCTGTCTGTCTGATTAACATTGCCTGTTTGATAAAACACATCTGGTCTCAAGGCCTCTCAGATGAAGCAAGTAGTGTTTGAATGAGTAAAAACATCAAACCTTGCAGTCAAACAGATGCGAGATCACATATACACCTGTAAGACAGACAAGCGACACGTAGTACAGAGCAATACTCTCTCTTCGCTATTGAGCTGATCATCAGTAATGCACATTTCAAAAACACACCCACACGCGCATACACTGATCCGCTGCAGATGCGCCGCACAGCACCCACTCGCTGTCGTAAAGCTGTCCGTCACAATTAGCAACAGACAATCTTGAAGTGAGCTGACTCAGAATGGAAACATGCAAAACAACTGAGAGAGTAGCTGAGGTTAGCACAAGAGTGTCAAAAATGGCACACAGCTCTGATTTATCCTGTATTCACATGCTTGTGGATGAGTCAAAAAGCATACAATCTTAGCTAATCAAAGCAACTACTATAACTCAGCAAGGAATACATAAGCCTTTGTGAGTGTATAAACAGCCCTGAAACTTTCACTTTACAATGATGTGAATGCTAACGCTGACGCTAACTATGTAAGCCTGATTTTACACTGTGTTATCCTGAAATGTGTCAGCACAATTTATAACACAACAGAGTTGCATTCTTAACAGGCTTTAGCATAAACTCTGCTTCTACACTAGCAAGCTTGATTTAGCTACGACATTGCAATTCATAACATAACAAAGTTGCATTCTGAGCAGTATAATGGGCTTTAACTTAACTGTCTGCTTTTACGCTACAGTACGTCATAGCAATTTTTAAGGCAACAAAGTCGGGTTCTTAGTGGCTGGCTTTAGCGTAAATTGTCTGTTAATGCTAAGCAAGCTTGATTTAGCTACAGTACATAATAGAAATTCAGAACACAACCAAGTTGTATTCTCAGTGGTATAAACAGGGTTTAACATCTGCCTCAACACCAGTGGTGGGGCAGCAGAAAAAAGAAAACAGCCATTCAGCGTTCAAGTGCTTGAATAGTGGTTGACGCTAGCTGCCTTTTATAAAGCGGCACCGAAATCCAGTTCCACTAAATCATTCTTCTTCAGACCATTGACTCGTCACCATCTAAACAAGCCTGAAGTTTGAAATTTACTATGATAAAACCATGTTCATCGGCATGATTGTGTCAATGACATTACTAAATGGGCCCAGGAATACTTCAGGAACACAATCCGCCGTGCCATCTGCAGATGCCAACTAAAGCTCTATCATGCAAAAAGGAAGCCACATGGTCCATAACCGCCGTCGTGTCCTGTGGGCCAAGGCTCATTTAAAATGGACTGCTTCAAAGTGGGAAAGTGTTCTATGGTCAGACGAGTCCAAATTTGACATTCTTGTTGGAAATCACGGACGCCATGTCCTCCGGGCTAAAGAGGAGGGAGAACTTCCAGCTTGTTATCAGCATTCAGTTCAAAAGCCAGCATCTCTGATGGTATGGAGGTGCATAAGTGCATACGGTATGGGCAGTTTGCATGTTTTGGAAGGCACTATGAATGCTGAAAGGTATATAAAGGTTTTAGAGCAACATATGCTCCCCTTCAGACGACGTCTATTTCAGGGAAGGCCTTGTGTATTTCAGCAGGACAATGCAAAACCACATACTGCAGCTATTACAACAGCATGGCTTCGTCGTAGAAGAGTCCGGGTGCTGAATTGGCCTGCCTGCAGTCCAGATTTTTCACCTATAGAGAAGAATACGTCAAAGACGACCACAAACTCTTCAGTATCTGGAAACCTATATCAGGCAAGAATGGGACCAAATTTCAACACCAAAACTCCAGAAACTCATAACCTCGATGCCCAGACGTTTTTACACTGTTTTGAAAAGAAGAGGAGATGCTACACCATGGTAAACATGCCCCCGTCCCAACTATTTTGAGACCTGTAGCAGGCATCAAATTTGAAATTGTAAAATTTTAAACATTTGTTATGTTATCTATGTTCTATTGTGAATAAAATATTGGCTAAATATTTGCTACTATATTATTATTATTAATACCATGGTTAATTTTCATAAGGGCATCGCCATAGAAAAGCACCTCTTCAGTGGACAGCATCACAAGCTGTATTGTGAATGCATTTTTAGCAGTCGTGAAGTAATTACTAAATATGTACCTACTCAAGAGAGTATGCAATTTAGCCCATGTCTTTCTTTTTCCTGAGATCATGTGACAATGACAGGCCTGAACTTCAATTTATTGGCAAAGTTACACATTTCAGAAAGCTTTTCTGCTGTGTAAGGATGCTTCGTTCCCATCAAGAAGCCTATAAAAGGAAATACTGCCAGCACTGAAAATACGTACCAGGAAGCTGATTTAAATCCTTTTAATACAAGCAGTTGTCAGTGGACTTGCACAGAGGTTTTAAACAAACCCTTAATCAGCATTTTGAAGTAGAAATGCCTTCGTACCAACCTTTGCACCTGCATCAAAACAAAGTCACTTATAAACTCTCAGTATTACTGTTAGCTACTAGTAGTGTTTGCTAGAGCAATCACAGCTATCATTGCTAACTTCCAACAGTAACCGTTCACTTGTGCAGCTATGGGCGTGAATACTTCAAATCATGCAGCTATTCAAAAGGAGGTTTGCTAATACTTACTGATCAGACTTACTAAAATACATGCTAACAACATGCTAAAAACATTTTAACACATTAGCGACTACCTAGCATTGTGGCAGTTTTGCTACTCACATTTCCTCATGAAAATAAAGTTCCAATTAAGATCATGTTTGTAAACAAATTGCCAACGTAACCATTGTTCTAATTATTGTAAATAACTATTAGCTAAAATCAGATCTAATAGCACCTGAGCTACTCTATTCCCCTTCACACTATATAACTGATGATTTAAAATCCAGGTGATAGATTGAGGACCGTAACAAATTGAGATTTGGCTTTGTCGGTGAAATAGTCCTGGCTCAATCCCAAAGCGCTTCCCCCTGGTTCCCCACTTCCAAATAATAAAGCTCTGGTGTGCTAAAAAGAAACGAGAATGATCAATAACAGCTGCTAGTGGTGTAGATGATCAGTCTGACATGTTACATAAGACTAGCCATAAAAATGACCAATGTAAGGGCCAGTCTCATGAGCATAGATCTAAGGCTAGACAAGATTAACCATTAGCAAAGACATGAAGTGGAAAAACTAGCCTTATCTCGTACATAATCTGTCAAAGACAAGAGAGGAGGTTAAAGAGGATTTTGCAAATTATAAGTGAATTGTACTTCAAAGTCCAGCTTAGCGGGGGAACGAGGACCTGCTGGAGAGATAGGTAGTCAAATGTAATGCAAATTTAAGGTGACACTCAATAGATTTTATCCTATTTTACACTCATCTCCTATGTCATATCAGGTTTTTCCCACTTCCATCTCTCAATCATGCCATTTTTCTATCAATTTATCTGAAATTGGCCGTCTTTTTCTTGTTCGACTCTTTGTGGTTAAAGCTGAAACCATGTCTGGCAAACCGTTGAGAAAAAAAAGTCCAATTACACCAGGCTGAGAACATTTTATAAAAAGACACAGCAAATTAATCTTTAATATTTATTATATTCCAGAATACTGTCTGGTTTTTAGGCGACATTTTGTCCAAATGTGCTTGCACGTCTGAACAGATGAAGCAGACCACACATGTAGGCACACTTGTTTTTTTCTTGCTACTCACACATACACATACACACACAAGCAAACAATCTCCCTGCATGAAATAACCTTCCCTGATTTCATTATTCGTCAAATAGGAAGAAATGAGACAGGGAATTTTTCACAAGACATGTTACAACACTGTCACCAAATGGTGGAGTCATATAATTACACCTTCTGATCACAGAGAAACACTCTCACACACACATACATACAAAGGGAGAGAGAGAAAGCACTGAAAATCTGATTAAGGTCGGCTCGCCTTGGCAGCCCGTGTCTTTATTTATTTATCTCAGTAAACACACGCTCACTTTATTCTGGGAATGTGAAGCGTAGCATAATTAGCTGAACATGGCTCCCTAATTGGGCTTTAATTGATATGAAGAGTGTCGCCAGGGCTGAGGCCTCACGTAGCAACACATGCTGAGCAAGTGGGCGTGGCCTCGCTGCCAATCAATTCCACTGGCACAGCTGAGGAGCAGCCATTAAAATGGCCGCCTCCAACCAATTATTGAGTGAGGTTTGGTTCTGAAGCAAAACATAGGTATTTTCCTTGTGGACTAGAATTATGCTAATAACACTATGAATATTCAACATCAGGATACATTTCAATGTGTCATCTCTGTCTGTTCCCTGCAATCACTCAGTTTAATTAAATAACTAATTTCTGCCAAAGCAGCATAGTTAGCAATTTGCTGCGTTCCGTTTAAAGTTAGATCTGAGATATTCATAGTTGACATCTCGGCATCTCTGGAAAATGATGTAGAAATAAACAAAACACTAGCACTTATTTTGCAGGAGTTTAATTACCAACAGAGAAGATAATTTACTCTGTTTTACACGCCTATCTTTGCAAATGTTTGGAATCACTTTATCATAGCAGAGTATAGGACCTTTGACTCACTGATGCATTTTATTTGCTTAAATTGAATTTTTAGACATTAAAGTCAGTGAAATGCAGTTCAAAACAAATTTCACCTCTCTTTATTGTAGGATTTAGTTTTATCCATTTGAATCCATTTGAAACTGATTTATCATGAAAAGTGGTTGTTACAAACCGGAAAAGAGCCATATAATTTGGAAGAATAGCCCTGAAAAGTAAAAAGGATTTGTGACTAAAGCTGCACAGAAGAACTACTAATATTAAAGGGTTAGTTCACCCAAAAATGAAAATAATGTAATTTATTACTCACCCTCATGCCGTTCCACACCCGTAAGACCTTTGTTAATCTTCAGAACGAAAATTAAGATATTTTTGTTGAAATCCAACGGCTCAGTGAGGCCTGCATAGCCAGCAATGACATTTCCTCTCTCAAGATCCATTAATGTACTAAAATCAGTTCATGTGAGTACAGTGGTTCAACTTTAATATTATAAAGAGACAAGAATATTTTTGTGCACCAAAAAAAAACAAAATAATGACTTATAGCTAACGACTTAACAATATAGTGATGGCTGATTTCAAAACACTGCTTCATGAAGCTTCAGAGCGTTATGAATCTTTTGTGTCGAATCAGCAGTTCGGAGCGCCAAAGTCACGTGATTTCAGCAGTTTGGCGGTTTTGACACGCAATCCGAATCATGATTCGACACAAAAGATTCATAACACTCTGAAGCTTTAATGAAGCAGTGTTTTGAAATCGGCCATCACTATATAAGTCGTTATTTTGTTTTTTTGGCGCACCAAAAATATTCTTGTCACTTTATAATATTAATATTGAACGACTGTACTCACATGAACTGATTTAAATATTTTTTTAGTACATTAATGGATCTTGAGAGAGGAAATGTCATTGCTGGCTATGCAGGCCTCACTGAGCCATTGGATTTCAACAAAAAAATCTTAATTTGTGTTCCGAAGATTAACAAAGGTCTTACGGGTGTGGAACGGCATGAGGGTGAGTAATTAATGACAGAATTTTCATTTTTGGGTGAACTAACCCTTTAACACTTATATGCAAATGAAAACAATTTGTGACAGAAGTATTAAAATCTAATGTTATGACATAGTCGTATTTACAAGTGAGTTATAACTGAACTGAACTGTACTACAGAATCTTCTTTGTGGGGAACAAGGACCTGCTGGAGAGACAGGCAGTCAATAGGGATCTTATTCACACCAGCGCCATCTTTGAGGCTGTGAGGGACAGACACATCTCTTCAGTGTGTTTTACTATTAATTAATGTGTTTTTGGATTGTTCTGCTGACGAAACACTGCAAAAAATATCTTTCCAAGAAATTACAGTAGACAAAAAACTCCAGACAACATGAGGTGTGGAAAATTATTTTTATAGTGAATGCCATTGAACACACGGTCTATTCTTCACAGCCTCGCTTTCCTGTCATGCTGCTGCTCTGAATAAGGTCTTTCTTTCTGCCAGTGGTGGCTAATACCAAGTTACCACAGTGTTACTGTAGGAACTTAGAATGTACTCTACGGTTACTATGGTAAGTTTTATAAGGGGAATCAGAAGTTAATTTCACACAGTGTTTGCCCTGAACGGGGACGCTTCAGGACAGGCTACAGTTAGCTGTCTTTTAATAGAAAAAGAGGTCCTCGCCTGGGAACAAACAATCATAAATAACACTATAAAGCGTACACAGCAGAAAAAGGGCACACCTGCATGTCAGCATTGTGTGGACAGCTGAGTTTCTCTGACATCCGCGCTGCACTGAAATTCTCCTCAAACGATCATTTAAGTGGCTGCTTGCAACCAGAACACACACCTTTCACACAGAGCTGCCTTCATTCTCCCTTCGGGGAAGCGGCGATGTCTACCGGTGCGCTCTCAATCTCCCGCCGTCATAACCTTCAAGGACACTCAAGTTGTGTTCTGAGGGCCAATTAAGCGCTTTCCTGATAGTAAATTAAAAAAACAGTTCTCTGTGGATTTAATAACAAACTCATTAGACACCGCTAAAAGGACGGAACTGCCTTTCAATTAGACCCGCACCTGATTAATGCACAATTAACACAGCCAGTTCATTCATCTCGACTTGGGTGGGATCAGAGTGTAACACTAAAGGTTCAGAAAGCTCCCAGTCTTGTTTTTTGTCTCCATTATAATGAAGAACGTAATGGCAGAGGGCATGACCTCAGTCTTAGAACGTTACTGTTGTTTCATATTTCACTGTATGAATTTAATGATCTGATCTGCATATAAATGCGGTCCAAAAATCTTGAGACCACAAGTGAAAACGCTTCTATTTTGCATTTGTCATATTCTTTTTAAGATGATCACGAATTAGAATATTTCATTTGAAACCTATAAACATAGTACTGAAAGAATCTAAATTTTGCCATTTTTAAAAACTATTTATTATTCTAATACAATGATGTTATTGTGAACTAAAACCAGAACTATTAAAATATTAATTGAAAATAAAGCTGAAATAAAATAAGACAAATATTAGATGAAATACTTGAAAGAAAATTAGAAATTTTGCCTTGGCAACTAACTTAACTTAAGTTTAAGTTGATGCACAAACTCCCGGGTTCACAGACATTTCTTAAAAATATATCAGTGTCATTGTTTCGTCAAGATGCATAGCCTACCAGTAATGGTTTTTTTTTCCTCTCTCTCCTCACTCTCTCTAAGGCATGTTTATAAAAGCTACTTAAAGGTGCAGTAAGTGATTTCTGAGAAATGCTGTTGAAAGTGGATTGGACCCAGCACCACAACACACTTATGGGGCGTTGACCCCAGATGCGAATGAAGCGTTAAGCGCGAGTGATTTACATGTTAAGTCAATGCAAAGACGCGATAGACATCTGGCGGCGCGAATTAAGCGTTTGACGCGCGTAACGCGTGATTCGCGCGAGTTGAGAAAATCTGAACTTTGGCGAATATTTGCGCCGCATTAACCAATCAGGAGCTTGCTCTAGTAGTGACGTGATTACGACGTAGCGAGCGGAGGCAGAAATCCGAAACAATAATGCAGGACAAAATTATCATCGCTGCATGTGGATACCCGGAGCTGTACGATACATCTTCGTACCGACCGACACGGGACAACAGGTCATCAAACTGGGACCGGCTCAGTCGGAAGTACCGCTGAAAGCAGCCGTCATCCAGGCACAGCTCCTGGAGGAGTTGGTGAAACTCACCAAGCTGGAAGCGCCTCTGAAGGATCTGATGGACCCAGACACTGCGCCGAACGAGTCTACGCCATTTTTCAGCCTTCCATAACACATAAAGCACAGTACCCTCTCAACAAAATCCATGTCAGCCAATTTGTAACGAGACATATTTTTATTTATTTATATAGGGTTTAATTAATTATTATTTGTAATAGGCTACTAATAGGCCTAATTATGTTATACTTATTTTTAATTCTTAATTAAAAAACTATATATACTTATTTTGGCATACATTTAAACTGACACCTGTCTTACTGTTTATTTGTTTAGATCTGAGACTTCTACTAAGCCGACGCGCCATACCGTTTAAAGGCGATGTAGGCATGTAGTCTGTGCTGCACTAGTGCCACCTAGAGGAATCAGAAAAATACAGCATATTTTGCAAACGACCCTTTGTGCGTCACATCCGTCTCAAACAACACAATCACAGCTCTTACAGGTGATTATGAAGGCAGGTGAATATAGGCTACTTTCAATAAAAGTAGCAACACATATTAGAAATACATTTTACTGTGTTACTATATGTGTCAAGAGAGTAAACAACTGAGTAACACTCTGTGTAAAGTGAACGCAAGCATTTAGCATATAATAAACAAATCCAACGTACATTTCTGCACCGGGCACAGTTTTGACATGACAGCATACCCGGTTAAAAAAAGTCACCGCTCGCCACTGGCGTATACACTCATTAGGGGGAGTTGCATGTGTTGCATAGCATGTTTGTGAATTTGGGGGCGGAGCTATCAAGGGCGTGTTTGTTTTGGTGATTTCAAATATCAACAGCATTTCTCAAATTGTTTACTGCACCTTTAAATGTCCTAATTGAACTAAGGCCTAATCCTGGCTTAATCTAAGCCCTGTCTGTGAAACCGGGCCTAAAACAATATAACTGAAACAGAAATAAATTAAAGATATATATATATATATATATATATATATATATATATATATATATATATATATATATATATATATATATATATATATATTTTTTTTTTTTTTTTTTTTTATATAAATATAAAATATTGCAAAAACAATATAAAATAATAAAAAGAAAACAAACTACAATAAAAAGTTAATTAAAATTTTTTGATCAATAAAATAGTCTTTAAATAATAAACACTGCTTTAAATGGTCTTAGATGCTTGACCCCACAAAAGACAGACAGACTCAACTTTATGTACATTTCATTTATTATTAAAAAAAAAAACCTACAAAAAAAGTATAGTTAAAACATTTTTAAAAAATGCAACTAATAGACAAAACATGATGCTCTTTGTACTATATCACCAGTAGAGAGCACTGTTTGCACATTTTAAAAAAAACAAAAAAACAACAACAACAAATGTAGCACCATCAAGTAGTGTTGAATTCTGCATTAGCACCTGGGAGTGCCTCTCACATTAAGTGTCACAGTACAAAAGTGCTTTGTGACTATTTGAATCAGGCTTGTCTGTAAAACTGACAATGAGCAGAACACTCTGGCAGTTGTGATCATTTTAGAAGTTTGTCTTGTTCCATAGAAGAACATATATAATTCAAACAGTTTTTCAAATGTTTCAGTAATGATTAAAGTTACTCAGAATGGATATTTCACGAAATATGTTGCTAATGAATGCGTTCGAGGTAACCATAACAGTATAGTGCTTGAGCACTTCCCATTGCAATCTATGTTAGCCATTACAATGATTATTTATAACAAGTACTGCAATGATACATCACTTTATTATAGGTTTGCGAAAACAAATTTAGTGTTTTTTTAAAGATAACTGACATTTAGGTAATTGTGCTAGAGGTGTATTTTCAACAAACCACAACAGATGTGTCGTTTAACATTTATATTGTTAATAATTTAGCAATTTATTTAAAATAGTGCTGTCAAATCGATTAATCTCAATTAATCGCATCTGACATAAAAGTTTGTAAATATATAAAATGTAAGTGTCCATACTGTGTGTATATATACATACATACACACAAACTTTACAGACTTTTATGTTTAGATGTGATTAAATCGCAATAAATCAATTTGACAGCACTATTTTAAAATGCATTTAAACTCATGCATTTAAGTTGACCTCCCAGAAAGTCATAATTCGCACATTGACAACTGCGGTCAACTATGAAACATTATGGAGAAATAATCTGTTGAAGATCCTTTCAGCTTTATGTTTCACACTCTGATAGTCCATTATGTGTAATAATCACATTTTTGGGTGTCCTCGCCCAAGTACAGCTGTGAAACTACTGATAAAGTCAGCACAGAACCTTAACCTGTAGCTTTGTGTCCCATATCCCAGAGAGCAGTTTGAGGTTTCTCATCCTGGTTCTTGACGCCTGTTGCGAGACATATGCGAGCTCCTATATTTGGCTAGAAGACCAGCGAGACTAGAGTCTCTTCTCTTGTGCATTTCCTTGCTTCCTCTTTCCTCTTGTTCAAGGCATTGACATGTACCTCCTGAAGTCAGGATGAGACTTGTGCTGTGAACGATGGCAACTCTCACTAAGCGATCGTGCGTGTGCAACCTCCGGGGCCTTCCACCACATATCGGCAGACTTTATTAGCTCCGGCAGAATATCTGGAACCATACACTTCTCCGCCAGAAAGACTATAGGCAGCAAAGCCAATAGCAGAGCCCAGCCCACCACTCCCAGCCAATAGGAAAAGCCAAGTCGAGTGATGTCATCCCTGATTTCATTTATATGTTGAAGGGTGAAAAGTGCCCAGGTGAGAAAAAAGAAAAATCCTGTGGGGGTGGGGAGAAAATGGGGAGAAGGTTAAAGCATGTACATTACATGGCTAAAGAAAGCCAAATATCGAGGTACTGACCTGTAGGTACTAGTGTGAACAGCAACAGGGTGGTCGGGTCAAGCGCCTGGCCTGCCATTAGCAGCGAGCGAGTGTTCGAATAGGAGCGCACCGTTTGAGACGTCCAGCAGAGGGCGAACATGAGGCACAGCACTCCAGAGCTCAGACACATCAGGAAAGCGAACACTGCAAACACTTTCTCAGCCTCCAGAGCTGTTGAAACCAGACAAAACACCTTTAAAATACATGAATTTAATATAGAATGAATGTGGTAACAGCTTTGGTTCCCATTGAGTTCTATTATATAGAGTTCCATTATTATAACACTTTCAAATGCCCAGAAAGCTACTAAAGTTATATTTAAAACAGTTCATGTGACTACAGTGGTTCAACCTTAATATTATGAAGACACGTGATTTCAGTAAACAAGGCTTAGTCACGTCATAAGTGTTTTGAATGTTTCGAAATTTCAATGGTTCACGTGACTTTGGCAGTTTGATATGCGCTCCGAAACACTAATTCGAAACAAAAGATTCGTAAAACTTAATGAAGCAGTGTTTTGAAATCGCCCATCACTAGATATTGTTGAATAAAGTCATTATTTTGTTTTTCTCGTCGCTTCATAACATTAAGGTTGAACCACTGTACTCACACTCTATATAATGGAACTCAATGGGAACCAAAGCTGTTTAATTAACAACTTTCGTCAAAATTTGATCTTTTGTGTTCCACAGAAGACGAAATGCACCAGTTTACCAGTTTGGAACAGCATGAGGGTGAGTAAATTTTCATTTTTGTGTTGACTATCCCTTTAAGAACGTCTAGCATAAAACCATGACAATGATTTCAGTTTGAGTGCTCTTGAAGAACATCACATTGTGAAACTATTTAAAAAAGAACTGATCCGTCATAACGTCATCCTTATATCATTTTCACTTGTCTTGTTCTGAAAAAGAAATGAACCGAGGGGAAAACCAGGCAGGCTACAGCTAATAAAACATGCAAGTAATGCGAGTTCAGCGTGTCACTGTCTGTCTGCAGCCCACCAAAGTGTAGAAACCCCTCCAACACAAAACCATATCATTATTTTACGCCAACGTTGGAAATTGAGGAGAAGTAGTTCACACATTCCCTCTATCTGACTGTTCTACTTCTGAGCAGGTCAAAACTTGCAAAAATGCCACAACATTCCTCTGAAGCTTTCAGCTCCAATCAGACCTTACGGCTATATATTTCTATACTCCAAAAATAAAGGCCTAAAAAGTAAGAAACAAAACAGGAACGCATTTTTATGTATCTTTTATAGAGGCCACATGAATGTATGTTTCTAAGATCCAAAGCAGTTGTATAAAATGAATGAAGGCCACACGTGGGCACCTAAAATGTTATGTTTCACGTCGCCCACATGTATTTAGACATGTCAAAATCAAGTCAAAGAGCTTCGGAGGCATCATGCTCATATTGTTTTTTGAGGGAGCACTAGTAGCAGTCATGATTCACTTCTTTCAAGGCAAGATAAAATATGACCATATATATATATATATATATATATATATATATATATATATGCAATATGTAATAATTCTTTCTTTTAAACCAAATGCTTAGAATGACACTTCTGAATAGCTTTCATTCCCTAAGGTATGTAAGAAAAGCAGACACATTACACACCTTTAGCAATGTCTTCGGTGTTCCTGCTGTCCTTCGGTCTGGTCTCATTCCCTGAGAACCACAGACCCTTGTCATCCAGCCAGTGAGGTGTCCAGATCGCATAGCAGATACACAAACAGCCCATTAAGCCAAGACATGATTCAGTAAATCGAAAACGACTCCTCAAGTCGACCAGTTCTGGTCCTTGCATTGCTCTGATGATAAAATTGTTTTGAATGGTTAGACAATATTAAATGAAAGTTGACATTTTAGCTGGAAACTGAACTTAAAACAATACAGTTGTTACATTTTTTCAGAAAATCAAGTAATCGCTGATGGGTTTCCTTACCTTGAATGGCTGTGAGGTCTTTAAAATGTATTCAAATGATTTGACAAATGAAATGATCCACACAGTACAATGACAGTGACCGATCACGTTCCAAATAACGAATGAATCAGAGGCAGAAACAACAGTGTGTTATGAGGATGTACAGACACATCTTTTCACTTCCCCTCATACGCTGTAATTTGACACTGTAAAGATTTCCCTCTACCCACAGTGGAGACCCGCTTGTAATGGAAACTCCCCCTCGCATAAACACACACACTTACACCGAGAGTGGTTAAATTCCCCCAGAAAACCCTGTGAGTCAGTGGGTTTTGGAAAGTGAAAATGATATTTTATAAATCAGTCTACTGTGCTCAGAGGAGAATGTGTAGGCTATACTTGCATCAAACATCCAGAACTGGAGAATAAGAACAGATACTACCACACACACACACACTATATGTATATATTACATCATTGACTTTTTTTAAATCTTTTTTTAAAACTGATGTAATGCACATTTTTAAATCATGAACAATGTGATTAAACTTTTAGTTGTTAAATAACATTTTAATGTGTTTAAATTTATTTTTTTACTGTTTTTATGTCAGGTGGTACAACCACATAGTTGTATGTATATATACTATAGCTGTACCAGCTGACATGGAAAGTGTACTAACCTAACCATACTTGAAATAAGCAGTTTTTACCAGTATTTGAGAGATCTATAAACCTTTTTACTCTGCCACAAGGATCAGTTGGGGTCATCTGGATGATGCATTACCATGTTTACTGTTATTACCTTGTCAATTCATAATAAAAGAACCATATTTGTCATCTGCCACCCTGACATTTGAGAACATTCACTTTTCTGGACAAAATTTTTTTCAATTATTTCAACAGCTTTAAAACTACTGATATTTATAACATTTGTTTATAAGAACAATTGCACTACCTGACATTTTGGGGGTTATATGGGTCATTGACGAATGAGGTTTTTAAAAGTAAAAAAAAAAAAAAAAAAAAAAAAAAAAAAAGTAATTAATTTTGAAGTTTTAAGTGTTAACAATAGGTGCGTCCCAATTCACGTACTTATGCATTATTCTATGACATTTTTAAGTATAAATAGTGCAAGTAGTGTGTTCACACTGAAAATTCCTTATACAACTCACTACATGGATGAGTACATAGCACATAAGTACATAGTGTATAGTGCGTCGTTTGGGGCGCAACTAATGAGGTTTTTATGTGGTTTTTATAATCAATTAACACTGCTTTTGTAATTTTTTTACAAGATGGACAAAATTTGTCACCAAAAAAGTCATTCGGTTTAACCAAAATTTAGGTTTTACCGAATGACACTTCTGGTTATACTGAATGACGATATTTTCAAACAATGCTAAAAGGCTGATATCTAGCTATCTAGCAAAAGGACAATCAAACATTTTATATTTAGTATTACAACATTTTCCATATTTTATAGCGGTTGTACCGAATGACCTGATTTTTTGGGACATGCGTATAAGCAAGTGAAAACATGAATTTTTCAAATAGTTAAAACAGAGTTACTTTGCTTCAAGATCATGTGGTCCTTTGCAGGAATCTGAATGATGTCACATCCTGTCACATGATATTGACAGCATGACTTGATCCAAAATGGTCCCTTTATATTGGTTACTCTGAATTTCCGGACATTCTTTCTCATAACAAAGCAACAAATAATTTTAATTCCATTCTGCATTTTGTTGATATATGATGTTATAAAATCATGCCAGAATAAAAAAATATATACATTTATTACATTTTAAGATTTTTTTAAATCACAAATGAAATGGCTGTATTGGCCTTTGGACAGTTAAACTGAATGATCTTTTGACACTTCAAAATCTTTAAAATACCTTTATATCTAGCAAAATATAATTAAAACCTTTTGGATTCAATAAAAGAGATCTGGTTGTACTACCTTACATACATTGGATGTCATATCTTTGGTTTTTATTATTATTAAGGGATTTGGACAAAAAAAATGACCCGTCATGTCATTGACCCATATTTTTAAACTAATAATAGCTTAGGGGGTGTTTACAAGACAACCATCTAAAAACTTTTCACGTACAGACAACAACAATGGCAAAATGATCCCAGTTCACACAGATCCATGAACTAAACTAAAAACGCTATTCTGCTGCCAGGCCAGTAGATGACGATGTCACTTGTAAAGAAACACTACGCCACCTATAAACTGAACATGCAATACGCATGTGCATGATGTCACCGTTTTCACATATGCACGTTTTTGTAGTTTACACAGAGATAATAATGATAAAAACTTGCACTTTGAAACCAGTTTTCAAAAGTTAGTGTTTTCAGCCCTCCAAAATGCCATTGTCAAGTAAATGAGTGGCCAAAATGCATATAAAACTTTTTGGTTGAAAACTGTATTGTGTAAACGGCCCCTTCCTTGATGCCTTTTTTGCTTTTTATGTCATAGTGGTAAGCGACACCAGAGGCTGAACCACAGTGACCGTGGCAACACATCACAAGTGTTGCTGCTGTGTCGTCATGGCAACAACTAAATGGCACAGGAAAGAACTTTCTCTCCTCTCTTCAGCAAGGTGGGCTCACAGGAAACCCCTAAAAATGGTTACTTCCTGTTGCTTGCTTTCTGCCACTGAGCTGAGAGCAGTTTTGCCGTAGTCTCACGAATACATGCGAGACAGCGGCCTCTGGTCCTAGGTCATTGTAAAGGAGCAACATAACACAATGAAAACGTAATTTAACATAAAACATTTTAATTGACGATTAATTCATTCGTTCAGTCAGGAGCCCTTAAAACATTGAACGCCAATGAAGATCTCAAACAAGCAGCTTCCAAAGACGTTTGAAAAACACCCTGGATGGCGTCAAAAACAAGGCATTTATGTAACAAATTCATCTTTTAAAGATAAAAAGTGTTGAAAAGAAAAGAAATATTTAAAACATCAACTTTTATCCCAAAACTGAGAGCCTAGTCAATTAAAAAGCTTTTTTTTTCCCCCCTCAACAAAAGCTAAAAATTATTTAAATCAATTTAGAGGGGTCATATTATACATTATTTCACCTGAGGTTCACTTTATGTTAGTAACAATTCATCCTTTTTTTTTCTTCTTTTTTTTTTTTTAAACATTTTCCACTCTCTCCGAAACATAACTTGGGTCCGATTGTTGTAATTAATCAATAAAAGTTATTCTTCAATAAAAGTCTCTTCGCAAAGCCGAAACTGATTTTTTGCAATGGATATTTGTCGCTCAAATTGTTAAAATATGACTGAAATGATCAGGGGTCTTGTTAAAAATAAATATCTGTCTCTCGTTTCAAATGATGGGATCTTTAACAAGATAAATTTACTTGAAAAGCAATTGCTTGAAATTTTAAGAATAGCATTCAAATAAAATATCCTTGAATTAAAGAAATATTAGATTATGCAGTGTTGCTTAAGTAAATTCATCTTGTTTTAAGGATATTTCAATATTTTAAGAGTAAAATAAGACAAAATCCTCATTAATAATAGGATTTGTTTTGCAGAGAATAGAACTGAGAAGCAAGTTTTAGGTTCTGAAAGTTATAATTTCATTTTAAAAAAATAAAATTGGTTCTTTATGATAAGACCTCTTCAAATCAATTTAAAGACATCAGATTGGATACTTAGAATTTGATATGAGCGCAATTAAAGGGCCAGTCTCCAATTACTGTGACGGCCAAGGTAATAATTAAAGTATAAAAACATCCAACAATAACAACACTTTCCTATACTGCTGTGGTAACTCTCCACAATTCTGTTTCATCTCTAATTACAGGGTTCGCAGTGGTGCTCTTTCTGCAATTACAGATTTAGCCTTTAAACTGTACATAAGGTGAACGTATCATTCATTAAAAAAGTATTTGTATTGACAGTTCTACCAACTGTTACTCTATTTTCTGGCTTTTTCTAGGAGGTCTGTGAAAACATCCAATTGCATTGGGTCCTTTCCAGCAGCTAGTTCAGGCTTGTTCTTCTCCAGCCAATCAGACGAACGGATCTGCTGCCGCAGAGTACCAATCAGAGAGTCCAGACTCTCTGAGCGGATGTCGGATTGGCCGTTAAGAATCACAAAGTTCTCATCAGCCAATGAGACGGGCTCTGTCTTAATGCGCACAGTGTCATGTTTGGTTTGAACGCTTGAGGTCTTAAGTGTCTGGTTTTTGCACTCATCTACTGTCTTTGCATCTTCCCTCCTCACTGTCCCGCTGCTGTCATCCTGTTTGTCTGTCGTCCGCTGTGTCTTAAGCATCGAAGAGTCCTGAAGCTCTTCTAACGCGTTTTTAATCCTCTGCACACCTGAAGAACAGCAATGTGAGAAGAATTAATGCCAATGTCAGATGGTTTGGGGTAAGTTGTGCCACTTATTTAAATTGCTGTACATCGCTTGCATTTTAATAAAATAGGAAATGGTTTTTTTTTTCAGAATATTTTGATGAAGACACACACACATATACATACATACATATATACATTATATATATATATATATATATATATATATATATATATATATATATATATATATACACACATACATACATATATACATTATATATACATATATACATTATATATATATATATATATATATATATATATATATATATAAATTTAATAATAAGAATTTGAATAATAATGATAATAATAACAATTGTATCATAGTAGTAATGATATTAATATTAATAACAATAATAGATATATTATATATAATTTATAAATAAAGTGACTTGACAAATTATAGTTTGCTAGATTAATAATATCATTATTAAATTTGATTTTACACAATATATATATATATATATATATATATATATATATATATATATATATATATATATATATATATATATATATATATATATATATATATACACACACACACACACCATTAAAAATAAAAATTAAAAAAAATAATGTTATTACTATACTAATATGTAATAATAATTTTAATACTAATATTTTGTTATATATAATTTTTAAATAGTGATGACAAAAAATTATAGTTTGCTAGATTAATAATCATTATTAAAATGTATATATATATATATATATATATATAAATATTAAAATAATAATACTGTAATAATCATAATAAATAATACTAATATGTAATAATATTAATAAAAATTAATTATTAAATATAATTTAAGAATGTAAGTATTTAACAATAATAATAACAACACAAAAATAATAATAATAGTTATATGATATATTTCTAAATAAGGTCACATGACAAATTATGCAGTTTGATATTTTATTATTAAAAGATCACATGGAAAAAATTAGGGGGGGGGGGGGATGCAACACAGCTTACCTATTGACATATCTTACCCCTCTCCCCCAAACTACATACAAGACACTACAAGAAGACAGTAAGTAAAATGGAAATGAGACGGATCAACAAACCTAGCTGTAGTTTGTGCTGTTGTTCAGTGAAGATGATTCTGAACCAGCCTGGAGACTCACAGCTGAAGGCCTGACCGCAGCTCAGCAGAACCTTGTGCTTGAGGAAACACCTCCATACAAAGAGCTCCTCAGCAAACGTCTTCTCCTTCAGATACTACACACACAAACTAGTTGAACTTGACCGATTTAAGCAGTTTAGATACAGACATCTGTTCTAAAGGTGCTGTGAGCGGTTATTCTGTGACCTCTCACCTTGCTCAAGTCCACCCAGATGAAGAATCCCGCGCCCCTGTGCAGGAAAGGGATGTCCAGTTTCTTCAGCTCTTCTGTCAGGTAGCTGTGAGCCTCTCTTATCCTGCGTCTGTTCTCCGGGAGGAACTCGCTATTCAGCCAGTCTGGAAACAGCAAGAAAACGTAGTCGTTTGCTATTGTGAACAAATCATTAATTCGAGTCAGATCTTGTCAATGAATCAGTCTAAATGATCCGTTCATGAATTAGGCTGTTACTGTTCTTGAGTTCAACTCAATAATTCATGATCCAGTCGCAATGGTCAATTGCCCGCAGGAAGGAAAGATTATCAGTGAGTAATTACATATATTTTGGTCTTTTCATCACACAAAGCACTGAATGGATTTAGAAGGGTTGAAATTTAGTCATACAGACCATTTTAATAATACTTGACACATGATCCTTCAGAAATCATTCTAGTATGCTGATTTGCCTCTCAGGAAACATTCCTTATCATTTTCAATGTTGAAAATACTTAATATTTGTGGAAACCGTGATACACTACCAAAAGTTTGGGGTAAGTATGATTTTTGCCAAAAAAAAAAAAGAAAAGATTAATACTTTTATTCAGCAAGGATGCATCAAAATTGACAGTTATAGGTATTTATATTCAAAATATTGTAACTGCTGTTCTTTTGAACTATCTATTCAAAGAATTAATCACATGATCCATAAAAATATTAATCAGCAAAAACTGTTTACAACATTGATAAGAACCATTTTTAATATTTGAAATTCAATAATAATAACTGATATTAATTGAGCACCAAATCAAAACATTAGAATATCAGTTTAGCTTTGCAATCAGAGGAATAAATTACATTTGAAAATACACTCAAATATCAGTTATTTTAAAAATGTAATTATATTTCACTGTTCTACTGTATTTTTGATCAAATAAATGCCAGCTTGATGAGCTTAAGAGACTTATTTTAAACATTTTAAACATCTTTTGACTGGTATTGTAGATATTTTAAGAATGAATTAAGCCAGTATGGCAAAATTTGGGAATTCTACAACAGCATAAATAGCTTTTTATTACAGAAACCGAAAACTTTTGCATTTAGCGTGAAGGGTTCAGCATGGAGAAAAAACAGAACTATTCTTTGAACATAATATATTTTGGGACAAACCAATACTAATCTTTCATACTAGACAGGAAAGAAAAAATGGGAACTGTGATTCAGCCATAGAAAGAAAAACAGCCAAACTTTAACAGAGCAAGGGAGAAAATGTGTGTACCTCTATCTCGAAGAAGCTGAGCCATCTGGTACTGCGTGGGTCCCGGGACTCCGTGGAAGGCGCCCAGCTGATCCAGTGCCTGTACCAAATCTCTGTTCTCTGAATAGACCACGCCAACTCGCATCCCTGCCATTGCAAAGTCCTATACGTGTACACAACAGAAAGTCTGAATGCAGTGCAGCAAAGCCAAGAATCTGAGGAAATGCTTTTCTGACAGTTCAAATGGTGATTTACCTTACTGACGCCCCACATAACATGGGTTCTCTGTGGATCTGGCAACCTGTGGAAACATTTGTGTAGTTTGTGATGATTAGTACAAACACTCACATGCACCCTGACCAAAAACAGCCCTTTCTGACATTAAAATATAGATTAAAATAAATGTTAATTCATTCATTTTTAAGTTCAGTGTCGACTCCGGTTTGAACAATGTAAGGCTGAACACCGTTACTGACAATCGTCATTTTGGCTGCGTGAGATTCTCCAGTTTTGTTGTTGTTGAGCAACCGAATTGCGAGCTGTTAAATCTCCGCCCTCTTCTGGGAAGGGGGCCGGAAGCAGCAGCTCATTTGCATTTAAAGGGACACACAAAAATGCTGTGTTTTTGCTCACACCCATATAGGGGCACATTTGACAAGCTATAATAAATGATCTGTGGGGTATTTTGAGTTGAAACTTCACAGACACATTCTGGGGACACTTATATTACATCTTGTAAAAGGGGCATAATAGGTTTAACCCCTTTAAGTGGTTTGACTTGAATTTACTTTTTTTCTTGACACCTAATGAAGTATTCTTCAATTTAAGCTCAGGGAATATCCGTTAAATAAGCATAAGACTAAGTAAATTATAAAAAACAAAACACAGCAATAAGACAGAGATAGTTTGTGTGAATGTCTCTCACCCGTCCAAGCTGAGAACACTGCGAAAAGTGTCCGTCTCGTTGAACACAGAGAGCATGTAAATCTCATCTATGATCACATGAAGTCGGTGCCTGGAGCATGTGAGAGAGAAACAATGAGTAAATGAGTGCCTTTGAGGACAGAAATTAAAATTCAAATGACATGCATGAACACAAATGTAATTTCTCCTCAATAATGTGCAACTTAATGAAGCATATGAAACATTTCAAAAACAAAGTATGATGAGAGTCCCAAGAGTTAGACAACCAAAAAATAAAAAATAAATTGACATTTTTTAATCATTTACTCATCCTCATGTTGGTTGAAACTCTCAAAGAAGTTTTGAAGAATGCAATTTTATATACTACAAAAATATAAAGTGACTAGAGCTGCACGATGAATCATTAAAAGATTGCGATCTCGATTTAAACAACCATGCAATCTTATTCCTAAATGAAAATGATTCACTTGCATCTACCTTTGACAAGTTTGTCAAGTATGACATATATGACAAGTAGTGGATTACAGTGAGTCAGAGAGAGCAGTTGTCATGTATAGGTATGAAACAGCTTCACAAACAGTCTTTTCAACCACACAGTATCATCATTATTATTTTTGTTACAAACATTCAAATTATCACAGAAGCACTGGGATAAAAGTTTATAGTTCAGATATAAACACTGATGTCTACAGTAGCGATCAAAATATAGTAAATCACCTTTTGAAAGAAACTTGATGCTTCAAATAAAGATTGTATCAATTACATTGTTACACCAGTAGGTGGTCCCAAGTGACAGCTAAACAACGCATTTGTCATTGAATCATTCATTCAAGAGATTTGTTCAAAAACACGGATTCATCCAGTAATGAAACAAGTCTTTTTGAGTGAGTCATTGAATCATTCACTCAAAATGGTTTATTAAAAAAAATAATCCATATTAGTTCAGTATATTTTTAAATAGACTGCAGCAATTAACTTTTATTTTTTTAGTTGTCTATTCAGAATAGTGGGAAAATTGTGATCTATTAAAAAAACAAAAAAAGTGAAACTTAAGTTTATAAAAAAGCACCATAAAATTAGTCCGTAGTAGTGTTGTTATCCTTATTTAAAACTAAAATGATCAAAACATGTTTGTTAATTGAAATAAAGCTGAATAAAATATAAATTAAAAACTTTAAACTAAAGTTTTCTTGGCAACTAGCTGAAATAAGTTGAAGTACTAAAACTGAAATAAAATAAATTTCATGATTTAAAAAAACAAAAACTAATAAAAATGACAAAAACACATAACAAAATGTCTCAAAATGAAACTTTAGTCCTAATCGTTCTCGCGGTGTATGGATGTCATACACCAATCGTTCTGCACTAATGGTTTTGGTTCAGTGCTTGTGAGAAATTGTTTGGACTCACATTTTGGCAAATTGTAGAAAGCTGGTTATCTCTTCAGACGAGTATACTTCTCCCAGTGGATTGTGGGGGTTTAACAGGATAAGGGCTCTGATGTTCAATCCCTATATAAATAAAATATAAAGAAAACTGCTATTTTCAGAAAATAGCATCTTCTCGACATGTTAACAACACGAACCAAACTCTTTCAGGCCTCAGCTACTACTATAATGTTTGAGGTCAAAGCAGACATTGTTCGAGGGCAGCCAATGAAGACTATAGGCTATTACATTTGTTGTTACATTGTTACGTAGGTATGTGACAGGAAGTGAGAGTGGAATTGCTGACAACTCGTTTCAGCAGTTCTGAATCTATTATTTCTTTTAGGAGACAATAACTTTATTTGTCGTGAACTTCCTTAGAACTTGATCTTTAAACCTTTGCAGACCTTTTACATTCAGCTATATTGCACACTGGATGAAAGGTAATATTGGAAAAAGCATAATAGGGGCAACTATAAATAAAATAACCTCTTTTTTGGCATCTTTAAGGGAGTTCTCCAGTTTCTCAACAGTTAGCTGGAACGGTCTGACATCACTTCCTGTGGGCTGTACAAACACAAAAATATACAAATAGAAAGATACACATTATAGGCACATAACAAAAGAAAACCACTGTATAACATGCCAGTGTTACATCATCAAACATTACGCCTGGACTTTCGCTAAGCACCTGACTATAAAGTGGCACATGGTGTAGTTTGACACTGCTGTACAGGCCCACGTCCTCCGTTATCACACCATAGAAGGGCGACGGGATGAGAAAGGCATCTGTAAAACAAGCAAAATTTGTATATTATATTAGTAGTGTTTTCTGGGTTCGTAGATTCAGTTCAGATAATATAAAAAACAAAAGAAGGAATCCGCACACCAAACAAGTTTAAAGTCCAAGATCCATTGAGAAAATGTTTTACTGTTACATGTTACTTTATATGAGATTTTTCAGTAAAACATTTTCTTAATGGATCTTGGACTTTAAACTTGTTTGGTGTGCGGATTCCTTCTTTTGTGTTTTATATCTGTAAAACAAGTACACAATATCAGGCAACATTTTCAGACACCTATGGTCACTTAGTTTGTTTAATTTTTCTCCATTTTTATTTCAATTTTTACACAATTACTAAAAATGCTCAAATTTTATATAATAAAAATGTACATATTTTCCAATACTGGCCAATACACACTATTATTCAAAAGTCTGGGATCCATTTTTTTTTTTAAAGGAAATTAATACTTAGATGCATTAAATTGATCAAAAGTGAGAGTAAAGACCTTTATAATATTACAAAAGATTTATATTATTTCACATAAATGATCTTTTAAACTTTCTTTTTATCAAAAAATCCTGAAAAACAAATATTTAGCAGCACAACCATTTTCAACATTGATAATAATAATAAATGTTTCTTAAGCAGCAAATCATCATATTAGAATGATTCCTGAAGGATCATGTGACACTGAAGACTGGAGTAATGATGCTGAAAATTCAGCTTTGATCACAGGGATAAAATACATTTTTAAATATAGGAAAATAGAAAACAGATTTTTAAATTGTATGATAATGATATTATTTCACAATATTACTGCTTAGACTGTATTTTTGATCAAAGAGATTGAGAAGATAAAAATTGCAGTTGTATTCTGTAGTGATCAGATGGTCTTAATACCTTCTGGGTCACAGAGGGCTGCTGCTAAAGCCGAGAACAGAGACCCACAACCGTTCATAACAACAACCTGAAAAGAAAATTCCAAGAAAATAAGCATGTGAACTGGATTTCCCTTTCTAAAGAAAGAGGAAGATTAACAGAAATAATAGATGGTTTAATATCATGCTGATGTGTACAAAAGCAGAAAAAACTCTCACATTCTTGGGTTTTAGAGGTTTGGGAGAACAGCAGTAATCTGACAGGAACTTAGCAACTTCCTCTCGAAGGCTTTGGGGAAAAGAAATCAGACACAAGAACATCAATACTGTGAAACAAAAACCTAAGCACTTGATTTCACTCTCTCTGCAAATTAAGAGTCAAATGAATTATAGTTTCTACAGGAAAACAAACAGTTAGAGGTAATGTAAGCTTACAAACTGTGGCCTTTCCAGTCAGGGTATTGTAAGAAAGCAGGTTCAATGTGAAGCATGTCAGGTCGCATCAGCTGTTGGAGAAACCAAGAATCACAAGTGCAACAAACATTGAAAAGTTATATCCAGGCAGTATGACAATTCTTTATATTTTTGTGCATGCAAGTCTTTCTTTTTGTAATAAAACTATATTATTCTTCTGAAGACAATGTGAGTTGCACTTGCATGTGCAAAACTTAATAGGGTGGTTGCTATAGGACATTGTTATGCTGTTGCTAAGGTGCTCTGAAAGGCATTTAGCTTGTTTTCAAATTTATGGTATGCAGTTGCTAAAGTGCTCAGAGGCATTTAGCTTGTTTTTATTCGGTTGCCAATGTGTTTTGGGTTGTTGCTCACTGGCAAAAACAGCACATCCCCAAGACTGCATGATATTGTGATATAATGTTGATGACATTGAATTCGCCGCTATGTTTCTACAGTAGCCCTAAACGGACAAACTGCTCTACAGAGTGCGCTTGCTTGACCGGCTACTCTCTGCTGTCTCAGACATCTTTGTCCTGTGTCGGCCACCGTAGCTTCTCTACGTGCTTCGAAAGGGAGGGGTGAGCGGTGGACAGAGTTGTTGGTTGCAATTTGCAACCTCACCACTAGATACTGCTAAAATTTACACACTGCACCTTTTAAAGATAAATCTATTCATTACTCCTGGAGCTGCTAGTTTGCTAGGTTACAAACGATTATTTAACAGCAACTAGGCAACTGTTGCACTCAGTGCCCAAATTCGTTTTCATTCACTCATTCAAGACTATATTAGTGGACTAATGTAGAAAATAGAGGGTATAGGGGACGATTTCAAACACGGCTACAGTTTTCAACTAAAAACAGATGAGCATTTGTATTACATGTTCAGTCTATTGATGCATAGTGTTTCTTTACGAAGTGACATCGCCAACTACTGGCCTGGTAGCAGAATACAGCGTTTTTAGTCGTTTTCTCTGATCCGTGTGAACGGGGATCGTTTTGACAACATCGTAGTCTGTACACTAAACATTTCAAAAACGTAAAAAAAGTTTCCCTTTGCATTTTTTGTGTACAGAGGACAATGTTGTCAAAATATCCCTGTTCACACGGATCAGTGAAAACGATTAAAAATGCTGTCTTCTGGTCCCAGGCCAGTAGTTGGCGATGTCATTTTGTAAAGAAACACTACGCGACTGAACATGCAATACGCATGCACATGCGCATGACATCACCATTTTCACAAATTAGCATTTTTGTAGTTTACACGGATATGATAACACTATAGTTTTCAAATACTTCCACTTTGAAACCCATTTTCAAAAGTTTGCGTTTTCAGGCCCCCAAAATGTCATTTTTAGTTGAAAATGGTGTCGTGTAAATGGGGGTGGGGGGGTTAACCCACTTTATTGCCCACCAGACGAAAAAACTAATGAAAAAGGATCTTTGCTAATGAATGCTTAACAAGTAAATCACATGTCTTACCCTTTTCTGCAGGAGGTCAAAGATTAGCTTGTTTTCACTGGTTCCCAAGTTTATAATGCCCTGAAATAAACCATATTAAAAACCACAGCAAATTACCACACAGCAGAAGCTAGATAAACACAAAAAGTATATTCAAATTAGAAAAACCACACAGATTTGCAGTTGAATTTCCTGGAAGTCCCAAGAGACTTGTGGCCAATGTGTCAACCAAAGAGTACCTTAAAAACCAAGACTTGTTTTATGCTTACTGTATAATATCAGAATAAGTGAGAACTCTCAGACAAGGAATGAACTAAGCACAGATGGGTAAGTGACTACAGATGCGTAGTTGACATGAAATGCAGTAATTTGTCTCAATAATATCTCTAATATAAGCAGATTTTATGAGATCATATTAAATCAGATACTACAAGGAATATTATCCTGTAATTGGAATATTGTAAAAAAAATTAAAAAAAAGTCAAACTGCAAGATGATTTAAAATGAACTAATTAAGGAAAAAGATTATTAAAAATTGTGCAAAAAGGCCGGGCACAGGATATGTACACTTTAACTAAAAATTTAATTTTTTCAAAATTTAATTTAATTTAAACTAGGTATAGCCCCTCCTAACTAATTCTTATTTGTTCATTAGTCATTTGTTCATCCCTGCATGAAACTTAAATGTCCGTCTGGATTTTACACCTTCAAATACTTACACTACATTCAAATGTTTTTCAGGATTCCTTGATGAATAGAAAGTTCAAAAGAACAGCATTTATCTGAAATACAAAGCTCTTGTAACATTATACACTACCGTTCAAAAGTTTGGGGTCAGTAAGAATTTCATTTTTTTTAAAAGAAATTAATACTTTTATTCAGCAAGGATGCATTAAATTGATCAAAAGTGACAGTAAAGACATTTATAATGTTACAAAAGATTATATTTCAAATAAATGCTGCTCTTTTGAACTTTCTATTCATCAAAGAATCCTGAAAAAAAAAAAAATATTGTACACAAATATTTTGTACAATTGTACACAATAAATGTTTCTTGATCAGCATATTAGAATGATTTCTGAAGGATCATGTGACACTAAAGACTGGAGTAATGATGCTGAAAATTCAGCTTTGATCACAGGAATAAATTACTTATATAAAAATATATTCAAACAAAAAACAGTTATTTTAAATTGTAATAATATTTCACAATATTACTGATTTTACTGTATTTTTAATTAAATAAATGCAGCCTTTGTGAGCAGAAAAAACTTCTTTTAAAAACATTAAAAATCTTACTGATTCCAAACTTTTGACTGGTAGTGTATATAGAATAAATGAGTAAAACTATGACTTGAGAAACCTAAACTGTTATGCAAATAAAAATATATTAAATAAAAAATGTAAACTTGCAACATTTTCATGAATGGATCCCACTGTATATTCAATTTTTAACACTGATAATGAATAAGAATAATAAAGTTTTACTGTTTCCAGGGAGACTAACATGGGGGTTTGAGCTCTCGTCGTGCTTGTTGGCGTGATACTGGTTGTAGCCTTCCTGCAGGATTCCCTGGTGCAGCCGCATGCTGTTGCCACGGCGAGACAGGTACGGGCTGTACTGGGGTGTCTGATCACCCAAAAGCATGCTGGGTACAGCTTTGGCACTGTTGGGTAACAAGGTTTGTGAGGAGCTGGGCACTGGGAGCATTTCCCTGCTGGTGGTAGCGCTCTGGTCTTCCGTCCCACGTGTCGAGCTCAGGACTCGGGTCAACATGGACATGAGACGAAACTCATGTTCTCTTTCTTGCTTCGCTCGTCTCTCCTCCTGCTGCTCCCTCCGTTCCTCTGCCCTCGCTTCTTGCTGCATCCGGGCCTCCTCTAGAGCGAGAAAACGCTCTTCCGCTGTCTGTTGCCAGCTTAGATACCCAGCCAGAGCGCTCGATAACACCCCATCACCCCCGCGAACCACCCGCCGACGCTTCCTCTGATGGAACGATCCGGAAACCCCTTCCTGGTCACCATGGCTACCTCCGTCTCTCATCGCCATGGGAGCGGTTGCCGGGGATACACCAGCACCGGAGGAACCAGTCATGTTCTGGTCACTGCAATCTGTGGTGTGACATCATCAAAAAAATAATCAGTCATGTTTAAAGTAAAAAAAAATAAAAAATAAAAAAAAAAGTCTCATCAACTGAAAATATAATTAAGAATCAACTAAAACAATCAACTCAAAATTCTATTGAAACGACAGTTGGTGTGATAACATGCCAAGGCTGTCAAGAACATCTGCGCTGCTGAAAATAAGGAATTGGATAACAAACAGTGCCAACAGCAGACACAACAATGAGCTTGGCATAAATACTGCAATGCCTGTGCACTGTTAAACCACACAGCCCCTCTTAATAAATATGGATTATTAGCTAAAACTGATAGATCAGGCCCATAGTTCAACTTAATCCTGATGTTTTCCAACTTATCAAGGCTACATTTAAGTAATTCTATTTTTTTTTGCATACCGTCACACTGAAAATATTATAAAGAGTTCCAGAAGCTCAACTGGTAGACCATGGCGCTGGCAACAACAAGGTCATGGGTTTCATTCTCATACTAAAGAAATGCAAAATTTGATCGCACTACAAGAAATAATAATAAACATGCCAGCCAAATGCATTAATGTATAAAATATACAAAGGTTTGGGGTCAGTAAGAATTTTTTTTTTTTTTAAAGAAATTAATACTTTTATTCAGCAAAACGCATTGAATTGAACAAAACATTAGCTATATAATGCTACAAAAAGATTTCCATTTCAAATAAATGCTGTTTTTTTTTACTTTCTATTCATCAAAGAATCATGAAAAATTGTATTATGGTCTCCACAAAAATATGAAGCTTTTCAGCATTGATAATCATAAATGTTTCTTGAGCAGCATATCAGCATATTAGAATGATTTCTGAGGGATCATATGACACTGAAGACTAATGATGCTGAAAATTAAGCATTTTAAAATACATTCAAATAGAAAACAGTTATTTTAAATTGTAATAATATTTCACAATATGATAGTTTTACTGTATTTTTGTAATTAATGCATTCTTGGTGAGCAAACGACTTTTTTTTTTAAAAAAACATAATAATCTAAAAAGTTGTGAGAATAACTACCTGCGATTATCATTAGTTAGAATGAGTCGAATATTACAAACCAATTTATCATGTATATAGTATTACATGGTATCACATAATTTTCCAAAAAAAAGTGTTTATGATTTTATAGTGGCCTTGAATAGCCGTATAATTTCCAGATTATGCTACAAATTAAAAAACTAGTATTAAGGATGCACCGATATGAACATTTCGGCCGATACCAATAAATCTTTATACTTAAAAAGCCGATTTATTGGCCGATCAATTTTTTTTTTATATAGTTTTTGAGAACCCAATTACAAAAACAAAAGTTTCACTATTAAAAACCGTGTCTCAAGCACACAATTATTATGTTCTCATTATAATTTTATGTAGCCTATACGACAGACTTGCTCTGCATATGTTGAACTTAACTGTATTGTCCTTTTTGAAGTGACTCCAATCATATTTCAAGCCATTTAAAACCATTATGGTGAACAGTGCGCATCTGAAGTGTCTCAGCTGAAGGAAAAATCCATTATTTATTATCAACTTTAATATATCAGCCAAATTTTCTTATTGGGCTGATAATGATAACATTAAAAATGAACATATATCAAAACCAATATGGTGGCTGATATATCGTACATCCCTGACTATATTTCTACTCAAGAAAACTTAAAAGGGAGAGTTCACCCAAAAATGAAAATTCTGTCATCATTTACTCACCCTAAAGTTGTTCCAAATCTGTATGAAAGATGATATTTTGAAGAATGTCGGTAACCAAACAGTTATAGTATTTTTTTTTCCCATACTATGAAAGTCAATGGGGCTCATCAACTGTTTAATTACTCATATTCTTCAAAATATCTTCTTTTGTGTTCAGCAGAAGAAATCAATTCATAGAGGTTTGGAACAACTTGAGGGTGAGTAAATGATGACAATTTTCATTTTTGGGTGAACTATCCCTTTAAGATTTAATGACAAAAATAAACATTGTTCTGTCACATATAAAAACAGTATGTAGGTAAACATTACATACAAAAACTTTGCTGGGACCAGTGAAAATGTTAACATATACGGTATTTACATATCCGCATCGATCTATCTATCTATCTATCTATGCAACAAGTGCCTGTATAGTGGAATATCTGTGTATACTGTGTGCACTACATCGTGCAGATGTTTGGTTGCTATTGCATTGTAATTATTGAAATATGCATTGCAGCATCCATATCTGTTTATCTATTCATCAACAGACTGTTTAGGATACCTGATGGGGAACAGATGACATGTGGGTTTCCCTGCTCTCCGTCCATCTCAGCTTGTTCCTCTGTGTTTGGACCGGCATTTTTGTGTTCAGCACCGGTTTCATCTTCCTCATCAACAGGTCCAAACTCGTAGAGCATCTCGGGCGGGCCCGCCGCTTCATCATCCGAGCTCATCACCTCCGTCTTGATCTCCAGGATTTCACCTGCTCTGGGCGGGTGACCCGGCGCCTCTGACCCTTGCAGTCCGATCATCTGGTTCGCCACCGTACCGCCCCATAAAGGCAAAGTAGAACCTGAGGTTGCGGCGGATCGGTTACTCTGAGCCCTCTCCATCAGCTCGTAATACCTCGCCGATCTCAAAGTCTTCTGTTTGTACTCGAGCTTCAACTTTTTGATCTTCTCCCTGCATTGATCCCCGGTCCGATTGATGCCCTTTTGCCGCAGAGTGCTGGCGATTCTGTTGAACACATGCTGGTTCCTGAGACAGGTTACCAGCTCGGTTTGGACCGGTACGTCCGACCAGATCTGCAGCAGCTCCAGCACCTCTGGTTCGGACCAGTTGCTGCCGCGTTCATACTTCTTACCGTATACGTGAATCAAATGCATTGCAGCACTGCAAATAAAGCTACAGTGTTATATTTATAGATTGCTGCAAATATGTTCATGCAGTGGTATGGCACCGCGTTTATGTTACTAAAAGCAAATACATTAAAATATTTAAACTCCAAAGTGTGAGTTACTGTAATCAATCATCTGAAACGAGCACTCGTAGCCTACTTTACCCGGACCGGAACCAGATTCCTTTACTTTCTAAAAACAGTCTTGATGCATTTTCAGCTCGATGCTTTTGTTCTTTATTCAAACAAGTCCTGATACATCCGGGTTCACGGCACATGCGTGCTGTCCTTATTCCGGGATAAATTTGGACCGTGACAACAAAGAACGGCGCTGCGCATGCGCTGAAAGAAGAACGTTGAGGAGACTCATTTGTTGCACGGGCGCGCCATCTAGTGCTTACATTAGCATTTTGAGCCTTAGCGTGATGTTTATTCACTTTTACTTAGTGACATTTGTGAATATTATTGAACAAGATAACAAACAAATTAACACATATATGTTATAATCACAATTAAACGACTTTTTCCCATTTCTTTAGTTGTCTGGATGTATTGATGAATAATTGTATTTTTTATTAACGTTGCAAAGATTAGTATTTCTCATTGTTAATGCATTAGTCTAATTAATGCTAACTAATGGGACCTTATTGTAAAATATTGACATTTGTTTCTTATGGTGATATTTATTATTGTAAAATAGATATAATTCCTATTACAATCATCATTAAATAAATGTAATGAAACAAATATGATGTATAAATAATTTACAATTTAAATTGTAAGAGAGAGACAAACCTTTATTGTTGTTCCACTGATATTGCTCCATATTTCACTTGTTTTCCCCTCCTTTTCTAAAATAGTTTGAAAGTGTGATGTAAATAAAGCATAGGCTACTTGTTTTAGTATTTGAGGGAGCTGTGGTCTTAAAGGGATAGTTCACCCAAAAATGAAAATTCTGTCATAAATTACTCACCCTCGTGTTGTCCTAAACCTGTATGAGTTTCTTTGTTCTGCTGAACACAAAATATGATATTTTGAAGGTGATTTTGGTCATTTTTGGGTGAATTATCCCTTTAAGACAAGGTAACCTGCACTGCCATTTTCATTTATTTTGTTAAAGGATTTTTTTTTTTTTTTTTTTTTTTTTTTGACACATTTGCAATAAAAAATAAATTAAAACATTTTTTTTTTTTTTTAAATGAGGGAGCTGCAGGGACTAACAAAATCAGCTTAGCAGAGCTGGGTCAGCAAAGAGGAATCCTTGAGGAAAATCCTGTTTTCATTCGTGACCTGCATGCTACTGCTTTCAGAGTAAGTTAACAATATCGGCAAAACTGTTAATCTAATTTATGTCTGTCAGAGCAAAAACGATGCTGATTACATTTAGCCCTCGCTCCACACTTGAGAAGGATCCAACTGTAATCTAATTAAAAAAAACAAAAAAAACAAAAAAACACGAAAAATCTGTTATGGCTGTAAGTTTATGATCATTCACTTTCATTGTGTGGAAAATACGCCAAGAAAATGAACAGTTCCTAACATTCCCAAAGAAAATAAGTATTGGAACAACATGACATGATTGTAAATAATGTCAAAAATGTCACTGTCAGAATTTTAATTTTTGGGTGAACTGTTTCTTTAAGAATTGCATTGCGACGCCGCGTCAGTAACATTAAACACATATGTATTTACTACCGCTAACATTACTGCATTTGAAAGAGGTTTGAGATGAGGTAAATTAATAATCATGAACATTGTATCTGAATCCTACAGATGGAGCCCGTGAATCGCAGACCTGAAATAGGCTCATACCATGACGTACTTCCTGGGAATTGTAGGCCATTTATGATTACCAGAGATTTGTGTACGGATGTATCCCGTTATGTCTATAGAACAATAAGGCAGACGCGACCGATGACACATGACACCGGATCAGAGGTTTTCATTTTATTTGCAAACATTTAGATAATAAGTATAGCACGGAAACCGAGAGACACAAGATTAATAAATAATAAAAAATAAAGGACTACACTACAGGAAGACGCGCGCACTGTTGAAAGTTTCATCGATCTGCGCGCGCTCGCCGCGTGATGCTGAGTTGAGTTCAAGGGGTGTCGCGGAGCTGCGCGAATATACTCCGTAACGGTTTCTCAGTGGATATACTTTTAATTTCTGTCGTGAATAGAGTTCATTCCGGAGCTGTAGTCGGAAATGTGAGCCCGTTACCGGATTCCGAGGCTGTGTAAAGCGCAATGACAGCTCGGTTCGTGCTCGAGGAGGGGTCAACGGTCTCATTTCTGAGGTAAATGACAGTTCGTATGTTGTCGTTATTTAATCTAATAAGAACGGAAAACCTTAGGCGAAGATAAAGGTAAGAAAGTTTTTATTTAGTAAAATTGTTCCTGTCATAGTAAGCTTTACATTTTAGTCCAACTTCTGAAAGACATTTCATACAATTTGAGCGAAATAATTTGTGTTTTTAACCGTTTTTTATTTGTACAGTATATTTGTGTTTTTGCGAGTGGCAAGACAAATCGTTTAGTTTTGCCTTACACATTTTGTTAAACTGGTCTGTATTATTTGTAATTGTACTTCACTCAAAAATAATAATTCGGTTATCCTACTCACCCGGAATAATGTTGCTCCAAACCTGCATGACTTTTTTCCTCAGTACGTTAACACAAAAATGAGATGCTCGGTACAATGACAGTAACGGTCACCGTTCACTTTCAATTGCACCTGTTTCCATACAACTGAAATGAATGGTGACTGGAGTCATTCTGCCGAACGTCTCATTTTGTCTTCCACGAAAGAAAGAAAGTCATTTGAGCACATAACAATATTTTAAATTTTCTAAACTGACTCCAAATCCTTCAAAGACTTATCATCGTATCGCGCGCCAGTGCTTTCAGCGTAATTGAATGATTTCCGTTGATCTGACTGATTCACGGTGCACGTGAGCTCCTCCAATGCGTGAACCCAATGAAAATTCATAGTGTTCAGTACAATTAATGAATGCTCCGCGAGCATAAAGACAGTATTGTGATATTCTTTGTCTCATATAACGTTAGTTCATATAATGACTGTGTGATGATCCTCAGAGAATCGAATTGTATTATAAGTGTCCTTTGACTTGACTCAAAACATTCATTCTGTTGGCAGGTTTGCTTATAAAACCTGGTTTTACCCACAGGGCTTTTTAGAGCAGGCAGTGTGGTCATCTTCTATATTGATCCTAACAAGAGAGAGAGGAAAAAAAGATAAACAGAGTACCTATTTGTGCACTGTCTGTCCCTCTCTAATGAGTGACTAAGCACTTCAGTTCCTGCCCTTACCAAGCCATCATGGATCATTAAAGGTTTAGTAGTTGTAGTTGTGTTTGATGAGGAGTTATTAAGGCATAGTAATTACTGTTCTTTCTTCCCCAGAGAGCACGCTATAAAAATTTGGCCCTCCTAGCCAGCATACAGTAGCATTGACCGGGACGTCGCCTCTTGCAAGAATGCAATCTGTCAGATCCTCAGAGACAGCTAGATAATCTTACTTTCCATTCGATTCAGGCCTTAATGCATGCTCAGAGTCATTAAATATGAAAAATAAGTCATTTGAAGTGTTGAATGAAGATTGATGGCCCGACCTCCAAAAAGATCCCGAAGTTCTACATGACTGGCTTCACATTAATTCGAATATCATTTTGGCTTTGTGATCTGCTCCCGAAGCACCAGGAATTCATGATTTACTAGAAATGCACTAATTTTCAGTTCTAGGAAGGCTGTTGATAACCAATTACTCTGATCGTTTCTGGTCAGTGTTGCGGTTGCAAATGCAATTACCAGAATTCCCTCTGGACTGGTTCCACGTTCTGCTTGTAAGCTAAAAAAAAAGTAATCTTCTGCCTTTTTTCCAACACCAAAAGCAAAACAAAGACTTGTCAGACCTAATAAAGAGAAGATAAGACAAGCCACAAGCCCTGTTTTGTATGTCAGAACAGAAACTGATTTGGAATCAACAGCCTTTCAGTCACATCTTACATGTGTTGCGCTCTAAAGGTGAGCCCTTCATTACCTCCAACGTTTATCCATTACAAGAAGCTTTCACAAGTGGCTGCATTATTAAATTAGTCTTGTCGTGACAGGCGAAAGATTGAACAACGGGGACGGTTAACCTGAAAGGCAGTTATTTGACATTGTTGAAAATGGCTTGCGGATAAGAGTACTAGAGGCGGAGAATAATTTTCCGAGAGCTGACCTTCCGTTACCTGTCTTGTAGACTTGTCTTAGCTGCTAATTGAATCTGCTTAAAATTAGCTTAAAGGCTTAATTCTGCCAAAAATGAAAATTAACCCATGATTTACTCACCCTCAAGCCATCCTAGGTGTATATGACTATCTTCTTTCAGATGAACACAATCGGAGATATATTTATTAATATCCTTGCTCCTCCAAGGTTTATAATATTTAGGGGGGGGGGCGGGCAGATTTTGAAGCCAAAAAAATCCATCCATCCATCATGAAGCTTCAAAGCTTTACGAATCTTTTGTTTCGTATCAGTGGTTCGGAGCGTGTATCAAACTGCCAAAGTCACGCCCCCCAGTGGTGAACCACTGAAATTTTGAAACACTTATGACACAACACAGCCTCATTTACTGAAATTGTGTGACTTTGGCAGTTTGATACGCGATCTGAACCACTGATTCGAAACAAAAGATCCGTAAAGCTTCGTAGCTTCATGAAGCAGTGTTTTGAAATCGCCCATCACTAAATATTGTTGAGTAAAGTCGTTATTTTGCTTTTTTTTTTTTTGGTGCACAAAAAGTATTCTTGTCGCTTCATAACATTAAGGTTGAACCACTGTAGTCACATGAACTGTTTTAAATACGTCTTTAGTAACTTTCTGGGCATTTGAAAATGTAAATTAACTTGCGTCAATGCAGGCCTCACTGAGCCATCAGATTTTATTCTGATGGCTCAAAAATATCTTAATTTGTGTTCCGAAGATGAATGAAGGTCTTGCGGATGTGGAACAACATGAGGGTGAGTAATTAATGACAGAATTTTCTTATTTTTGGGTGAACTAACCATTTGACTCTAATAACTAGGGATGCACAATGTATTGCTTTTGCTGCGATTATTTTTTTCATGCGTGGCTTGTCAATGAAGTATGGCTCCAAATGCTAATCCATCTGAAAGCACTGCGAGTTTGAATCGCTTTTAATGTACATTTGAAAAAGCAACACGCGTCAAACATCTTTCCAGACATGAGAAGCATTTATTAACATCTTGTCCAACAAAAGACAACATTTAATAACATGTTTTTACTCCAAACTCACTTCATAACGACAGTTGAGCATCCTTCTGTGAGATGATGTGGCTTCTTACACAGAATAAGGCAGTCGTGTGTATATTAGTCATGTTTAAGCAATCAGAACGTTTCAATCTTCTGTTTATTCAGCTACAGCGATATGACGCATTTTCTACTTCGGCAGCAGGGTACATTTGAAGTTTCTGCGTGAGAACGCCCTCTGGTTTTCAAATGGAAAACCATTTACTACTGATCACAGAGCCGTACAGCTCTGACAAGATACACATAAAATAATCGCAGCCTTTGCCAAATCACGTGTGATAAAATTGCGATAAATTGTGCATCGGGATCATTAATAAGTACAGACCAGGCACCACGATTTATTGCAAAGTTTAACCATCATAGAGCGAAAGTTCATCATTTGCACGTGTTTCAGGTCCTGTCAGTTGTGCGCGCTGTTTTCTGTGCGCGCACATGGAGAACACCAAATTGCGTTCACTTCCGCATCTATTTGTGTTTGAACGGACACATACACGTAGAATTATGTCAAAATGTCAGTCTCTGTGAGTATCCTTGTAAACACAGTTGCTTATGGCTTAGGTAACGCAAACAAAGAAAACAGTTGTGTATCATTATAAAGGATCCGTTCATTCGGTCTTAAAGTGACAGCAAGCTTGCTGCTTTCCGTCATGAATATTAACAAACAACAAAATACAAAGAGAAAATTACTTTTGCAGCTTTAACACAGATTAATTATATTCAATTTATACATTGAAGACTATGCAGTGTTATTTTACATTTGATTATTCGTTTTCTGTACTCGAATACTTCACTGAAAAATATACAGCACTGTTTATTTCATTTAAATCACCCCAGTTATTCTAGAATTATTAATTCTTTCCAAATAGAGCTATTCAAGTAATCTGGTGACTTTATATCGCAGAAAAACAAAATACTGCAATGTCAAGAGTGGAAGAGTAACCTCTGACCCGACATATGACGTAATGACGAACATGGAAGTGCAGAATATAGAGCAAAACAAAATACCAGTCACGAATTAGAAGTCTAAGGGGCCGTTCACTTATTGCGTCTACAAACTCGTGGAAAGCGCAGCCGCACCGCTTTCTCCTTCTTTCCAAAGCGCTTGCGCTCCCGTGGCGTCTGTCGTTGCTTGGCAACCTTGAACTGCGCTCTCCACGACGACGAGGGAGTTTCAGCAAAGGATAAATTGAGTTTTAGCCCTTGCATTAGCTTTACTGCTAGATATATTTATGAAGATGGGATATAAAAACCACCCTGTACAGCTATTTCGATGTTTTGTACAGAAATGCCGAAGCTGATTGGTTGGTTCTTGTCACATGACCTGCGGTGCACTGAAAAGTTGAGAATTTTTCATCTCGATGCGCCTGGAAAACGCACCACATGCGTGTCTCGACCGCGTCGCTTCCATTATGAGCGTGCCTGCCGCCCAGCTACATTTGAAATAATGAATTTGAGCGCGATATGTGAACAGCCCCTAAAGCGATAATGTTTAAAGAGAAATGTCGGAAGATTTCAATATAAAAGAAGAGGAGCTTAAGTTTTGTCCAGCCCTATTTGTTTGAACCCCCTCTTCACAACCATTATAAAGCTTGGAAGAGCTGGGATATTTTTAAATATATCTCTGATTGTGTTCCTCTGAAAGAAGATAGTCTTATACACCTAGGATGGCTTGAGATTGAGTAAATCATGGGATAATTCTCATCTTTGGGTGAACTATCCCTTTAATGAAATCTATTAATTGGTTCAAACAATCGATTAGGCATTGGTTTTGAGGTTACAGTGAAGCATGCGGGTACAATATCTCTCTCTTTCTCTCATTTTCTGTGCTTGCGGAGGTGTGACATTCACAGGTTCCATCAGTAAGACACACATGGTTTTCTCCTCTTTCCTCTCCAGCTCACTGCACTGTGCCAGCCCTTAATGAGCTCTGTAATGCAGATTTTAGACGTGACGATTTGTTTGTTTCTTCAGCAGGCCTTTTACTAAGATCCTCACTTCTTCCTACCAGGAGCTGCTATTTAAATGCTAAACTCTGCATTGTAGCCATCATACTCAGAGGAATTGTTCTGCTAATGGCATTCTCTTGTTTTAAACCTCGTTTTAAAAGACATTGTGCAGGTTGGCGCTATAATTTTAACACTATTTCTAGACCTCGTGCGTCACGCATTCACTTTAGCAGGTAAACACTATGAATTTGCACGCTTGCTGTCTTCGAGAGCGCACGCCAGGCTTTATTGTTCATGCTTTGTTTTGTTGTAGAGGGTGTTGGGTTATACACCAAGCCCTGAGCCAAGCTTTGAGCTTACTTACACAGTCAGCAAGAACTGAGCTGTCTCTAAGGAGCTCCTCTACTCTCACGGGACTCCCTCTTGCTGTGTCAGAGAGCTTCTCTGGTGGATGGTGCAATACTCAAGCTACATGGTCATCATTCCAATGTATATGGTGTCAAACCTTGCATAAAACACCTTCTGTCTTTTGCCAACCTTGACTGCTGTTCTTAAAATGTTCTTCTGGTAGAAAAATTCAAGGCATGCTAAAAGTCCATGATTGTACTGTATATACACTACCATTCAGTAGTTTTCAAAGAAATTAATACTTTTTAATTCAGCAAGGATGCGTTAAATTGATCAGAAGTGACAGTAAAGACCATATGTATAACCGGCTGCTTTTCATGCCTTCATTCAAAGACTGCTTCAGTCAGCACAGCAGAGCAAGTGCAAAAGACCTGCTTGATGGACTATACTTCAAAGACTGTTTACAAGGTGAAACGGGTGATGCTCAATTACCAGACCGTCTGATGTTGCTGATGTTTCAGCCAAATTAACTGAAAATACTACATTTGGATTATCATAAGCAAGGTCGGAAATGAACTGGGGCTTGGGGCAAAAATGCCTCCAAAAATTAATTTAAAAAACCCCACACCGTTATGAATGCCAGTGCGCATATTACTTTAGCTTTTGAAGTAGCGGCAATTCGGAGGCGGAAATTGCTTGAATGGTGGGTGGGTTCGTTATTATTCTTAATGAAAAACACAACAACAAAACGGTACAATGACAAACTTTCTTAAATATGCGCTGTTACATTTCACTTTGCAACCAAATCTTCATCCATCGTTTTGTCATTCAGAAAAGTAAGGCAAAATGGGTGAAGTGATGTGAAATCTGACTCCTGCTGCGACTCTCATTTGGCTCACGCTGAATTGAGCAGACGCGTTCAGTTTTTAACTGTAGTCTGTTCTCTAACTGAACTAAATGATTTTTATTACTATAAAAATATTCAAAACGACGGTGGGGGGCGGTGCTGCGGTCACAGTGGGCAAGAGATATAACCGGTGTTGCGGCTGAACACCGATAACACCGTCTATCGCAGCAAGACTAATATGTAAGTTAAGTAATAACACAAGTATACTCCTGTTTCTCAGAGTATTGGCATGATTGCAAATGTGATACTTACTGATCTTATTGAAGTCCAATAAACAAGTTGAAATTAAGTGAATTAACATTTTAGCCACAATACTGTCTGTTTTTGCTCTATTTCGTGAAAATAGTTTCAAACAAAGACACACCAGAACTGTTGCACATCTCCAAGCAACGGTGATTCCTGAATGAATCTGCATTTTGAACGACTGAATGAATGACTACTGGCGGTTTTATTTTCATAATTACATTTATTGTCGTATTAAACACTTTACATAGACTTTCTACGTTTCTACTTAAAATATCAAATGTTTCAAGTTTAATTTTTACTTATTTTTAAAATCAAAAAATTATATTTAAAAACATTCGTACAACATTATTAATCAATGAGCTGCATGAAGCAGTCTATGTAAATGTGTCTAAATACCACTTCAGATGGAGCTTCTGTGCCACTTCTGCAGTGCAAAGATGTTTTTTTTTTTTTTTTTTTGATGATTTCTTTTGATTGGTAACAGTCTGATTGGATCTTATTGTTCTAACTGGATTTATTGTTTAACATTTAAAAACTAGATAATTTTCTGTTTTAATTTAAAAAATTGATGAAATATGTATGATGCATACATTTAAGATTAGAAAAAAATTATTTGATAATGGTAAAAATGACCCTGGAAAAAGGGGCAAATATCGTCCTGTAATGGGAAAGTTAATGTCTGTTATTGATCAGATAGTTTACAGAGTTTTAGTGTCATTATTACTACATTAAATTACTATATATAATGTTGAATATAATGTATAATAATGCAATAGGGGAATATTTGTGGGTCCTGATAATGCTAAATGTCTTATTTTACCAGTAAAAGTGGCCTACATGATTTTAAATGTATCTAGTGAGTGACAGAGTGCAAACATATTAATCTAAAACAAATCTGTTTCAGCGTTAGAATCATGAATATTGTTATTCTGGTGTCACCATTGTCCTGTGCATTGGGTTACCAGCACCAAGTACAAGCCTATTCATTTCCACCCCCAATGTAATACCAAATTTATCATTTTAATTTGCAGTACATTTTTTGTTATCCTTTTACCATATGTCTTGGAGTATCGCAATAATATCGAATCGTGAGTTCAGCATCGTGAAATGTATTTAATCGTTACACCCCTAGAATACAGATCACACTACTTTTATGATACGTACATTGTGCTTTTATGCCCTTTTGATATATAAAAGCTTTATTTGCATTAAAGAGCATAGACAATTCTGCAAGTTTTTGTTTCACGGAAGAAGAAAAGTTTTTTGGTGAACTGTTCCTTTAAGACAAGCAACATCAGCAGAAGATAGATTTTATGTCCTTTTATGTGAACTTGCTCTAGATACATACAAGCAAGTGGGTACAAGTTGTGAAACGCACATTCTCTTCCTTGTCCTACAAAGTGTTGTTTATATCCCAGTTTCCCTTGGTGTAACGCTATCAATAGCACTCAAGACACCTTTATGAAAATTTATGACTCGCCACGGTCCCTCTGAGGATGTTTTCTGACAGAACAGTTATGTTTAGATAACCTAGGTTTTATAGAAAACGATGGGCCTCCTGGTGCCTCCTAGTATTTCTTTTCTGACACTCTGTCTTATCTTCTCCAGGTCATTACAGTGCTGAATTTACAGAGCAGCCCACAGATGCATTAAAAAACAAACTCCATCTAGAAGACCAGAAGGCTTGGAGACGAAGCACTCCTGTTCATGGAGGGCCGCTGGACCCTGCTGCTGTTTCTGGGGGCGTACCTGGTCCTCCTGGCTGCTGAGGTACGCTTGATTACAGGCCAAGGCATCTACACCAACACGTGGGCTGTCCACATTGAAGGGGGAGCCGAGGAGGCTGAGAGGATTGCACAAAAACATGGTTTCATCAGTCACGGGCAGGTGAGTGGTATCGGTGCTTATCAAAGATTCATCTCCTGTTTCTTTTGAGAGTTGCTATGTTTGTGTGGACATAATGCTGCATGAGGCTTGTAGTGATGTTCCAGTATATCATTCACCTTCTTGCTGTCAAGCTCTGTTGCTTTACACAAGAGTAAGACAGATTTGCACAAACACACACCCACACATGTACTCACACAATTGCGAAGGCCCCTCCGAGAAGTCCTTGTAGATGCTTGTCGAGTCGCCTTTCCCCTGCGTCCGTCACTGTTCATTTCATTAAGATGGAGATGCGTCAGCTGTGATTGGGGAAATTAATTTCGGCTTATGTTGTATTCTTTTTCCCTGCTGCCCGCGTTGTCTCGTTTGTCTTGCCAGATGTTCTCTCTTCTGTTGTTATGGTATTAAACGCTTAGCTGGGAGACGAAAAGCAGGAATGTATCTGACAGCTGAAACATTGTATGTGAATTAATCCCTGGGAGTGCAATGCCCTCTGAGCTCGCTGTGAGGAGTCTGTGAATAGCACGTGTGTGGGAGGACAGGAGTGGAAAGAGCTGCCAAAATGAAGCTCTCCTCTCCTCTCCCTTCTTCTCCTCTTCTCCTTTCTCCTCACCTTTCACATTTACCCTACTGTAAATCAGACCATAAATAATAAATACTTCTGACCCTGCTGAAATCCGGATCATGACAACGTAGTTGGTTCAGTTATTCTTTTTACTTGCCCTGCCAACATTTCCTCTTGCCCCACCACAAATTTATAAGTTTTTATTTTTATCAATGCAAGTTTTTATAGAAATAATTATATTTTTTGTAAAAAAGAAAAAAGAAAATTTGCAATAAGAAATTAAACAGCAGTAATGTAACTCCATAAAATTTTGTCAGTCTGAGTTCTCCTTTGTGTCTTCTTGGCTTGAACAGACAAATACAAACAAAATTATGTCAAAATGCCTGTCTTAACGAGTTTCCTCATAAACGCGGTCGGTTGTTAGTGTTGGGCGATATGCTTTAGTCATATCGTCTTATCATCAGCCTTAGGTATGTGACGGTATCAAATTTTCATGTTGCGATAATTGCTGAAGCTTTTATCACGGTATATGGTATTATCATGATATTGAAATAAGTTGCAAAAAAGTGTTGTCAATGTATAACAGGTTTAAGAACTCTTTTCATATAACAAAAAGAACTCTGAACATTTAAATAAAACGATACAAACACAAAAAACAACAACGCAATTCACAAAAAAAATGATAAAGTAAATGTTTCAAACTGATTAAAGTGCAAAAGAATTATAAAGAACAAGAAGTAACACTTTACAATAAGGTCTCATTATTTAATGTTAATGCATTAACTAAGATTAAATAGCTACATTTGTTACAGAAGGTATTATTTTTTGTTAATGTTAGTTAAAAAATACAACTGATCATTGTTAGCTTTAGCTGTGGTTCATTAAATAATAGTAACAACTTTTGATTTTAGTAAAGTTATTAAACATTAACTAAGAAATTAACATTAACTAAGATTAATAAGTGCTTTATAAGTATTTTTCATTGTCAGTTTGGTAATAATGAATTAGCATTGTCACTTAAGTTTTACTGAACAATAACAAATAGCCAAATCAGAACATTTTCAATCATTATAGGGCATGTTGTAGTCCACATTAAAATATAAAAATGTTTAAGTTTGAAAATAATTAGCCTATTAAGTCTTTAAGTATAAAGTATTTGGTGCTGTGATGAACAACATTGCGAATACAAAAAACTGAATAGCTATTTGAAGCATTTTAAATATTGTTCAGTAGTGCAGCTGCTTTGTTTCTGGGGTTTCTGGGGTAACTGCTACATTTCTGCTGTTCCATCAGCGCCCTCTGCTGTCAGAGAGTGAATGTGCACTTTCATTCAGCACGTCTCCTTCACTCATTCCGCCATGTGCTTCTCATGCCCCTTGGGCTTGTTTACATCTGAGTGTGCGATGTGTCTCTTTGATGCAGTATACAGCGGTGTTGTGCATTTTATACACCAGATGTAAGCGGCGTGATGCAACAAAAGCAAATAGAATCCATTATAATCAGTGATGCCGTCTACATTGGATGCGATGCGATGTGACACATTCCTAACAGTAAACTGATGGCTCATTCTATTTCTGAGGTACTCCAAGCACTCGTGCTACTTGTGATACAAAGAAAAAGTAGATTTGCGACAGTTGTTTTGTCACGTCCAGTGTATACGGCCTCAAGCTGCCATGTGATGTGATGACATTTGTGTCCAGTGTTAATCAAACTGTGTATTTCATTTTTATCTATCTATCTGACTACCTATCATTATATCCTTCTGTCTGTCTGTCTGATTATCTATCATTATATTGTTCTGCCTTCCCATCGTTCTGTCCATCTGTCTGTCTGTCTGTCTATCTATCAATCTATCATGAATCTCCTCTCTAATGTAAATGACAGAGCTGAACAAATTAAGTCACTTATTTTCAACCGATTCAAACCAGCGATTCTGATGCACACATCTGAGACATCTATTACTAAGGAGATAACAAGCTGGAGGGGAGCAGTATTAGATAATTTAGTTTTAATTCCTTTGTTTATGCAGTGTCAGAAGTCAACCAAACACATTAAAATAACTATTCTGGTGGAACCTCAATTATTCCTCTGATCCAAAGTCATGATATTGTTCTAAAACGGCATATGTTGCATGAAAAACAGAAATAACTGGTGTCAGATCAGTAGGAAAGGGCTCTACTTACTAATAGAAGCCAGTGTATGTAAAAGTTTCCATTAGAAGAATGTCACATTCATTTAATGATTATGTGTGTGGGGGTTACAGGAAGCAAACAGTGCCCTACAGTGCCAGTGAAAATTAATGTGCGCAAGTCTCGCTATTTTTTTTTTTTTTTTTTTTTAGGCACATCATTTGTGTACTTATATATAATAACATCAGGGTAAAAATATGTTATTATTTAATTGTTGGTCAGACAGTACACATGCATGGATGTCTTTGGCCATTCTGTTGAGTCCACCGAGTTTTTAAGTTTTAAAAAGCATCTTGAGAACCTTTATTTTATTCTATAGTCTGTCTAGCACCCAAGGTGATTTTTGGGCCTATTTACATTTGTCACTTCATGTGTATGATAGCAGTCTGAATTTTTTAAACTGTTCTATTTACATTTGGCTGCATAAACGAATATAAATCCAATCTTCAATTCACATGCTATGCAAAATCAGAGTGAGCGTCATCAGCACTGATGAGAGAATTTAGCATTCACTACTTCAAATGAAGATGACTATGTGTTAAATTTCAAGATGCAATGGCGAAAGTTGAGTTTCATTTGCTGTAGTAGTCTGCGCTTCTGAGATGCTCATCTCGGCAGGCCATATCTGTGGAGATGCGTGTCGCAGTCATGTTGAGGTATCTGGCCAATAACACACTCTCACACCTTTATTTCTTGCCATTTTGGGAGGAGTTAATTTACACATGTGGCTTCAACAACCAGATGCATTTACTCTGTGTCTGGAAATGTGTCTGAAACCAGGAATGTTTGCGCTCTATTTCTCTGACTCATCTTGATATTTTGTTAGCTATGTAATGCAGAGACAATCATATATCCAATCATATATCCGGGCTTGAATTTCAGCATGAAATTGCTGGTATTGTGCATTGCTTTACTCGTTTCCACAGGTTTCACACTTATAATGCAGGAAATTCCTGCAAACATTTATTCACTATAGCATGTAGGTTAGATGACTGTAAAATTGTATTAATATTAGACTTTTTAATGAAATTTAATAATTTAAATGATACTCAATTTAAAAAATTCAAGCCAATAAAATAAAATGACCACACTTTTATTGAAAGTAACACACTAAAATTGGACAGAAAACATATTAATATTAAAAATATCAATATATTATTCTTTATTCAGTTCTTTGCAACAGAATCAGATTTATTTTTTGATCAATTATCCAAATAACATATAGTCCTACAAAACTATTATTATTAGAGCATGTGAGCAGAGTGTAGCGGGGAGTGGATCAGTGAACGGGAGGGTAGCGTCATTTAGCCAGCACAGCTATACCACACCATGTTACAGCACAGTAGGGCTATTGCAAACAGAAACAAGTATACTGCTACATAGAAATTTGCATTGGCATGTTATTTGAGTGGACTTTGCTTTTACAATGAGCATGAGCAGTACATGAGTGGAGCGTACATGCATAGAGCGCAATATTGAGCAAAGTGTCACACGGCGCAGTGATAACAGCTAGAGCGAGAGTGAAACCTGTGCTGAACACTGATGGGTGGGGTGGCATTTTGGTCATCTTTCTGGTTGACTTGACTTAATGAATTAGAGTCTTGAAAAACAAAAATTTAGGGACACAGTCATTTTTTTCAATTTTAATGTAGGTATACAAGTGCTCTTAAACAAATATGTGAGTGTAGAGCCCTGTAAGATGTACATACTACTAGTCAAGGCACACACATAGACACACATGAAGTTTGATTTAAACAGCTTGAGAACTTTTCCACTCATCCTTGTTAAAAAGCTTGCATTGTGATAGACTGTGATGTGTGTACGTGCTCTTTTTGTGTTTGCACAGAATTCCTGCCGTTCATTAGTGTGGCATAATGAACAAGCTCTCCGTGCATCTCCATTTATTTATGCCTGACACTGGCCTGTCAATCAAACATGGGACACTTTCACACCCAACACGGCGGATTGATTTTTCATTATTCATTTCAGACTCTCAGACAGATTGTGAGAGTCCTTGAAGGATCCCTGTGTTCTGAGTTGAATTTTTGATGCCATATGGTGCTTTCTCTCGTCTCCCTCTCTCTCTCCTCTCCATTTGATGTTATTTTTTTTCTGTTCAGAAAGTGAGACTTGAGCTAAGAGCTTTGCGATGCAGGTCTTTGGATAAAAAGGCGTGGCACACTAATCCGAGCCGCTGCCGTGGCTGTGTCTTGGCGTGGAGCTTCCTTGCAGGGATCCACCAGAAATCCTACAACGCTGAAATGATATTGCTTCAAAAATGTGTTCTATAGAGGGAGAAACAGAAAGCAAGAGACTGAGATAAAAAATGGAGAGAGACTGTGAAAACGGGAAGAGAAAAAGTAGCAAAAGAGAATGGATGAAAGCAAGAAAATGATTCAGGGAGAGCTGAGCAGCAAGACTGAGATGACAGGAAAGTTGAGCAAAAAATAGGCAGGATAACAAGGCCAAGATGTTAGACAGACCAAATTACTCTGAGAAGAGATGGAATCACAGCCAGTCAGAACATTTGATTATTAATTTACAGCTATTTTGAGTGGGACTTCCAGCCAATTAGATTTTGCTGAGATTGTGGCCTGATTAAAACAAAAAGTAATAACACTTTAAAGTTTTTTTTTTTTTTTTTTTTTAATTAAATTGAATTAACACTTTTTATTGAGTCATGCCTGATTCGGACACAGTATAATACAAAGTCCATAGTGTCTTTTGTCGCCCCTGAGACTCAGCATGAGTCCGAAACAGTGATTAAGGCTGACAAAAGTGACATCAGGTCAACAAATGACCCGTCCGAAATGACGGAAGACACCTTATTCATCTCTGAAAGAGCCTGTCACTCTCCTCTGGAGAACGATGAGACACGTGAGACATTTATCCAGGCCCATAATTACTTGATTGCCTGTCTGGAATCCTGCGGGGAAGGCTTCGGCCTGTTTGCAGAGGAGAACGGATGGATAGATGGAGATAAAAGGAGCGAGAGTGGGGGCTTAAATGTCATGTTTCTAGAGCTGTCATCCCTCAGAGCGATAGGATGTTGCTGTGAGGATGTGGAGGAAGGTGGAGGGGACTTGTGGGGGTAGTGAGACTGAGCCGCACACGCTCTCACGCTGGAGGCTGTGAATGTCACTGAACAGGTGAAGAGTGTGTGCATTGTCTCTTAAGCCTGCTTTCAACACCTTACCAATCCCTGACCATAACTAAAGCAAAATTCCTGCTGAGCAGGTAATTGTACAGTTCAGTTAAATACATCTTGACCTGTTCCCCGTCATTTCCAGCACCAATTTCAGAGCCGTCACAAGTGCAGATATGCTGATTCACTGAATATCACACAAGCTGAACAGGCTATTGTAAGTCAAATTGACTTTCCCAACTTCACGACTACTAGACTTTTCAACGGCCTCCCACTGTCTACACACCTGCCACTTTTCTCCACCACTGTTGTAATGAGCATACCTGAGGAACGTGGATGTTCAGATGGGGAATAAGGAAAAAAATTAGGAACAACTGGTTCTTATCACTGCGACTAAAAGGAATGAGTTTAGGGAGCATTTCAGGAAAATGAATCCTCAACCTGAGAGTTGTGAACAGCTGCTAAACCCATTCAGCGGAAAAGAGATGAAATAATTAGCAGCAGAGTAACGCCATATGCTCTAGTTTTGCATTAGCGTGGTATGTGGCTCTAGCTTCAGAAACCATTGACACCTTCTTTGTCTTAAAGGTCAGTAGTCATTTAGCAGACCCTTTTATCTGAAGTGACTTGCTGTACATAGAAAATGGATAAAATCTAGCGCCTTGAATGGTTTTTACACACTACCTTTTGATTTTCTACCGCTTGAGGACCCACAAGCTATACATCTGCCACGCCACTTCTTTTTCCCCAAAAAGCATTTGTACCCTTAAACTATTCCAGTTGCTCATTGGGCTAAACCAAAGACTATAGTGCTGAATGTCGAGTGCATTGTTTCAGAAAAGAAGAGGAGGATTGGGGATTTGCATTTGGAACAGGATTCTAGCATTTGTGAAGGTTTAATTTGGGATTTGAGCAGCTTTTTATTGTCTTGACTGCAGTTGGTGGTGTTATTGTGTTGTGCTACATTTATGTGTGTGTGTGTGTGAATAACGGCTTAACAGGCAGCTGATCAGCACACTTCAGTGACGCATTTCACCCATCTCTCCCCACCTCTCTGCGTCTGCACACAAAAACACTCGTGATTGCTCCCGTCGCTGAGTACAGCTCTCAAAGGCCTCTCTGCGCTCATAGCAGTTGGTGAGGAAAATGGTGGCCGGTGTATTGTGGACTGATTGCATTTGCCACAGTGCCTCATCATTGTGTTCTGTTAGTTTTGAATCAGGCAGGTCCTGAGATTTAGTACACAGAGCAAGTCTTTGGTATCTTGCCTCTGGTGTTGATTTTTAGTGTTTGGCTGAACGCACAAGTACACATAAGACCTAAAAGGAAGTGATGATTTGGTGCTAAAAGACTAAAGGAAACGTTTATGTGATGTTGAAAGATTCTCAAATGACTCCAGAATGTTTCAAATTGTGAAGTGGTTGAAACACCCACTGTGAAGATGATATTATACAAAAAGCATTATTATAACATATCAAAACAGCACTGTGTGTCCAACAGGGAAAACAATAAGATCTCAAATGAATAGAGTTAAGTTTTAATTAAAATGTGGCATTTTTACACCTTTAAAAAAATAAGTTAAGCTCTGTCAATTAGCATCTGTAGAAAGCTGTCGATTACCACAGAAAATCATTTGAAATTGTACTACAGTTTGTCATAAACAGAAAATGTACTTGCAGTGGAGATCAATGGAGCAAACTTTGTAATGCTCCATTGACTGCAGTTTTTTGCCACATTTTTTTTTTAATCAAGCAAACACTAATAATTAATTTATAATTGATGACAATTAAGTGAACAGTGATGTCAGTGGATCTTTTACTTTCTTAAAAGAGGCCATTCAACCACAAATGCAAATTCCATCATTTACAAAGGGCTCGACAATAAGGACTGCCTGGATCCAGTGTGAAGGACACTCGGAACTGTCACTGTCCTGATCGGGCAAGTACTGCATCTTCACAAAAGTTTATCATTAACATATGTTTTTAAGCCTTGCCAATTTAAATATTCAATCGCAAGAAGACTCAAAAGAGAACTCAATTCGGTAATTGTGCGCTGTTTGAGAAGTTATGTGTGCGCAACACACACCCGAAGAGCTCACCCAGATAGCTGTGTCTCAGACAGTGCACAAAAACTGAATTGAGTTCTCTTTCATGTCTTCTTACACTTGAAAGGACATATTCACACAAAATGATGTCAAAATGCCCGTATTGGCAAGTTTTCTCATAAACATAGTCTGTTGTCTTAAGTGAAAGTAAATGAAATGCATGTGTATCAGTGTATTGGATCCATGCATCACTTAAAGTGACAACAGCCTAATAAATCTGCTGCTGTTTTTAATGTTATTCAAACAACAAAGGACAAAGAAAAAAATCACTCACTGCTCTTGACTGAATAACTTCTGCAACTTTAATAAGGATTAATCTATATTTAATTACACAGTGAAGACTATGTAATTACATCATTTACCCTCATGTTGTTCCAAACCTTTATTCATTTTTTTTTTCTGTGGCACACAAAGGATATTTTGAAATTTTTTGATTTAATCTCCAATTCATATAGAAACAACTTCCAGTCAATTCCTGATGGAAAAAAAATGTCTCGCCATGAGTTGTAATAACTGTTTCTTGTTGTCTTCAATATATAACTTAGCACATTGTTGTATGTAATTTACTATGACCTTTTTTTTTTTACATTTTCAGTTTTGTTTTTTTCTTGTCCCCACATTGACTTCTCTCACATTACTTTAATCCCAGTTTGTCAAAAGTCCCCAGATGCAGACACTTCTACTCCAAATCCTGGTCATCATTCACATATATACATCTTTAATGAAGAACTCCACTGCCTGCTGTCTGTTTCTTTCCTGTTCTCTCTGTCTATCTACCTGATGCCAAAATACTTCCAATGGCTTTTTCCTCTGCCAACTTTTCAGAAATCATTACTCTAAAATGGCTGGAGAGCTAGAAAAAATTTGGACACCCTCTCTTAGAGCACTAAGAAAAGAATGCATATTGATGGACCAGCTCTGCAGTCGCAAACACACACATCCACTCGAAGATGGATGATGAGACAATATCAGAAAAGTCACGTCTACATGACAGCATGGCTGTTGAAATGCAATCAGAAGTTTGTAGAGACAATTTAAAGCACAAATTTACCATAGAGATCTAAGACTGTGCAAACAAACATACAGGGACCGTTCAAACAAAATGTGTTTGCATTCCGTTTTTGCACTTTTTATTTTAAATTTATCAGCTACACTGACACCTTTGGCCATAAAACCATGTTAAAATTATTCTAGTGGATCAGTATCAGCTTTCAAGTAGTGGGCCAATCAGAAGAATCTGTGGGCTAAGCATATTTACATATGAACAAGTGTATTTACATATAGAGAAGTGAAGTGTTTATATTAGCAATGGTGTACAGAAATTAATAAGCCAATAAACACACCTTCTGTTCAATTTCATTACGCTCTATATATCTGTTTCTTAAGCAAGAACACGTCCTCTGTGAAAGGCCCCTTAGCCTGCTGCATTCTCTCTGAACATCTGATCCTCCTGGCAGTCTGGTAATAGAGGGGAATACAGGATTGTACTGTTTGTTGCAGGGTCGGTTAGAATGTTTGCTTTGATCTGGTGCTGTGACCCGGAGCTTTCATTACTTTTCCAGTCTGAGTTTCAAGAGCATTTGTTGATTTTGAGATGATGAGAGGTACGCAGAGAAGACACGTTAATTTTTAAGACTAATTATTCATCAGCCTCAAACAGCACTTCCTCTAATCTTTAGAGGATTCATCTGTTTTGTGTAGCCCACAGCACTTGAGAGAAAACTTTTAGTTACAAAGCACATGATGAAAAAGATCTCCTTTTGCCGACTCTAACTAGAGGAGAAGAGAGTCTGTCTTGCAGCTGGAGACGATACTGTCTGAAGTTCTGTAGGAGGTCGATGGGAGATTGATACGATATACAGAGATGGTGGAACTTGAAAAATCATGTCTGGCGAGCTCAGTGTGACTCAAGGGAGTCAATGTGGAGGAAAGAAAGTGAGAGCACTCAAGCAGTGTGTGTGTGCGGTAGCTTTATTGAGGCGTCTATTCAGAGCATTCAGAAGCATTCAGAGCCGGCCTGCAAGATTGTGGCATACAGATTATGTTTAGCAGATTGGTTTTTTTTTTTCTTTTCTTTTTTTTTGGTATTTTGGCCGTTACCAGAGTTGCATGATTTCTTTAGTCAGTTGGTTGCTAAATCTCTAAAAAATGTGTGCTATTGTTGAAATTGTTGAATAAAGTCGTTATTTTTGTTTTGTTTTTGTGCACAAAAAGTATTCTCGTCACTTCAAAAATAACTTAATTTGTGTTCCGAAGATGAACAAAGTCTTGTGGGTTTGGAACAACATGAGGGTGAGTACCTAATGACAGAAATTTAATTTTTGTGTGAACTAACCCTTTAACTCTAAATCAGTTCCCCACATACTGTATTAATGTATAGTTTCTACATTTAGAACAGATATTTGACTATCATGTGCACTTGGAATTTATTTCCTATAAATAATACAGCAACCCAAAGCTGCTGGAAACTCTGGATGTCTTCAAGCAGAGATGTCCTGATCAAGAAGCTGCATCATTTGCTTTTTGGCAGGAGTTAGATTTTAGACTTGAAAAGGAATACATGTATTTCAACGCCTGTGAAAAGACGAAGCAGATTTCTTAAATACAGCACAAAAAGATCAGGTGTTTAGTAAGATAATAAAAATCGTCTGTCACCTGTTGTTTATTTCCAATCTTATTTGTTTGTGGTGTTACTTGACTGCTCCTTTCTTCAAAGAGAACTGTCAGAAAGGGAAGATTTCCATCAAGCAATCTGTCATTCTCCCTCCCTATCGCCCATCTTCGCTCATTCTATTACATGTCTCTCACTCTTTGTACCGGCGATCCGCAATAAAAGGAGATGAATGTCTCTCATTCTTCTCTGTTGTATCGTTATTTCCATAATTCATGGTACAGATAGAGCTGTTCTGGGTGAGTGAGTCACAGCGGAGTGGGGTGGGAATGAATATTCATAAGGTCAGCGAAAGCACTTTCTTAACTGGCCAGTAGGACTGTTCATCACTCTCAACTCACGTGCCACCGCCGGGCGTTGCTTGTTGCAAGAGGGGATGACGTCATGATTCTTTACTTCCTCAAACAGGTGTCTGGTGACAATTGTGGGATTATTTCAGTCATTTTGTTTTTTTTAATGATTCACACTTTTTTGCCTTAAATTGACAAAACAGTACATTCCATTGTGCAAAAAATAAATTAACAATTAAATAAGTAAAATAATAATGTGAAAATGTTAGTCACCGAATATATTAATGACACTTACATTGCATCTCACCACCAGGTCATTACCCTGGACCTTCAGTAAAACCTTCAATAAAAGTATTTACCCCACTTTCTCCTATACACTTCCATTTTTTTCAAGTAGTCTATATGACTTTTTTTGTATGCTGCAACTTTCCCCAATTCTGTAACCCATTCTTGGAAAGATGCCGACCCTGGTGACCATCAGCCTCACATAATAATTTGTCTCCATATCATGACACTTATTTGAATCCATTTGGTCGTCTCTACATCACAGCCTATAAAAGATGGGTCTCCAAGGAAATAAAAATCTAGACAGAATGAAAAGCAACATTCTGCCACATCTTGAATATAGTTATGAACCAAAATTCCTGTATTTTAGAGCAGGACCAGAGAGAATACATCAGGTCTCCGTCCTCCTTTTCACATTGCCAGCATTCATCAGAGTCCTTCAAACTGAGCCTAAATAGTTTACTCAGAGTCCAATAAAAACTATTCAATATTTTAAATTGGATAAGTCATACTCACAGATTCCTTGACATTACTTTTAAAATTTGTACATATTCTGATCCAATCTTCATTACTAATTGAAATATTCAAATCCTTATTCCAGACTATTTAAAGAGCTGAATAAAAACTATAACCCACTTTATCCATTAGCATTCTGTAATATACTGACGCCTCATGCCCACTACCCCATGCTGCTAGGATTGTAGACAAAATATTATCCTCTCGTGGAGCTTGACTACAAGAGCCAAACGTCCCACATAACAAATGTCTTAGCTGTAAGTATCTCCAGCATTGCACTTTATTAAGGCCAAAAGTTTTGGTTAACTGGCAATTTTAAAGTGTTATCCTCTTAAACATTCCCTAACTTCAAAATGCACTTTGCTATCCATTCCTTTCTAAAGAAAAGTGCGCAATTTGGGATTCATCCAAATACTTGAAGCTAGGGTTAAACTTAAGTATTCTCCCTATTTTCTTCCAAATTGATTGAAGAGGTGATATTAAGGGGTAAGACTGTACTGTTTAAGGTAATTTAATAGATAAGCATTGCAGTGGTGGCAACGGTAACGGTTTTTATTTTTGTGAAATACAAAGATAATTATAACCAAAAGCAGAATAGTTGGGCATAGCTTCTTTAACACCATCTAAAAACCACATGTATGTATGTAATATTGCACATTACCATTTCACTGAATACTTGAAGGATTAGTTCACCCCAAAATGAAAGTTCTGTCATTAATTACTTTCCCTCATGTTGTTCCAAACTCACAAGACTTTCGTTCATCTTCGGAACACAAATGAAGATCTTTCTGATTAAATCTGAGAGATGTCTATCCCTCCATTGACTGCCTTTAATGTTTACATGCGAGTAAAGCCTAAATGAAATGGCATGTAATCTTAGCCATCTCTATGGATTCAATTTAAATTAGCACACTTTTCCAATCTTTTAAGAAAATCTTTTTAGAATTCCTGCAGTGGATTTCAATTGCATTTCAATTTATTGTGTAAACCTGCAGAATTAAATTTCCACATAGCCAGTATTGATTCCCTGACACTTAACAATCACAACTCTGAATCAACATTTATCTAAGTAACCTTTTCTTAGAGGAAGATCCTACTCTCTCTCTCTCTCTCTCCGCTGATCTGTGCTTTTTTCTGCTCTTATATTGGATGAGGGATTTTGGGAAAAGCTGGTCAAGGCCACAGCATGCCGCATCCTTCCCCTCTTTTCTCTCAAAAAAAAGTTGTAGTATTTATAACAAGATGGTTCACCGGCATGCTTCTCCTGCCAGAGTGCATGCTGTTCTGCTCATTTCTATATTTTCATTTGCAATTTTAGGTGCACTGGAACCACCCCCCATCTGGAGCACATGGGTACAATTTGTCTTCAGTGATGGATTTTTGTATCCCAAGCTTGTTATTTGAACAGTACACATGCATACATAGGATGCACACATGGTGGAAATGTCCTTGGTTAACAATGTGAAAATGAGTATGTCTGATTATGTGGTATTTTTGTGCCTTTGTAAAGGAGTTCCTCACAGGAGATCGCTAAATAATTACTCCCCCACTGCTTCTGTTCTCTGCAGTTCTTTCTTTCTCCTTTCACCATCTCTGCTCTGTCCTTTCCTCTCTCTTTTCTGCTTCACAGTCTTTTTTTCTTTTCTTTTTATGCAATGCAACTTTTTTATTTTCAGACCTTTCTCAACTCTTTATTAACAGTTGCAAGAGACAATGGAATAGGGCTCAGGGATTTATATGTAAAAAAAGATTGTTGTTTTTCAGTCATTTGACAATATTCAAAATATATCTCTGAAATTGCTTAGAATTGATCGAACTAATATTTTTTTCACCCAAAAAGCCCTTATTGTCAACTCTATTCAGGAAGATTGAAGTAAGGTGTAAAACACAAAAAGTGCAGCAAAAATAATCAAGGTATGTTTTTCACACTTTTTTTCTAACTAGAAGGAACAATATATACATTATATTGCCAAAAGTTTTGGGACGCCTGCCTTTAAGTGCACATGCACTTTAATGACATCCCATTCTTAATCCGTAGGGTTTAATATGGAGTTGGCCCACCCTTTACAGCTATAACAGCCTCAACTCTTCTAGGAAGGCTTTCCACAAGGTTTAGGAGTGTGTTTATGGGAATTTTTGACCATTCTTCTAGAAGCACATTTGTGAGGTCAGGCAGTGATGTTGGCGAGAATGCCTGGCTCACAGTCTCCGCTCTAATTCATCCCAAAGGTGTTCTATAGGGTTGAGGTCAGGACTAAAGTTGAGGTTTATGGACCTTACTTTGTGCACTGGTGCGCATTCATGTTGGAATTAGTTTCACTGGAACTAAGGGGTCAAGCCCAACCCCTGAAAAACAACCCCACACCATAATCCCCTCTCCACCAAACTTTACACTTGGCACAATGCAGTTAGGCAAGTACCGTTCTCCTGGCAACCGCCAAACCCAGACTCGTCCATCAGATTGCCAGACAGAGAAGCGTGATTTGTCACTCCAGAGAACACGTTTCCACTGCTCTAGAGTCCAGTGGCGGCGTGCTTTACACCACTGCATCCACACAAAGTTTGGAGGTCTGTAGCTATTGACTCTGCAGAAAGTTGGCGACTTCTGCGCACTGTGCGCCTCAGCATGCGCTGACCCGACTCTGTGATTTTACGTGGCCTACCACTTCGTAGCTGAGTTGCTGTTGTTCCCAATTGCTTCCACTTTGTTATGATACCACCAACAGTTGACCGTGGAATATTTAGTAGTGAGGAAATTTCATGAATGGACTTATTGCAAAGGTAGCAACCTATCACGGTACAACGCTTGAATTCACTGAGCTCTTGAGAGCGACTCATTCTTTCACAAATGTTTGTAGAAGCAGTCTGCAACTTCCTTCTAGTTAGAAAAAAAGTTTAAAAAACATATAATATATATATATATATATATATTTAAATATTTTTAATATGTATTAACATATTAATATAAATATATATATATATATATATATATATATATATATATATATACACACTAATTTAACTATCACTACTGTTCAAATGTTTTATTTTAAAAAATATTAAATAACTATTCGAATAGAAAAGCATTTATTTGTAATAATGTAAATGCCTTTACTGTATTTTTTTTTCAATTGAATGCATTCTTATACCGACTGAAAAATCTTGCTGACCCCAAACTTTTGAATGATAAATTATATGGTATATTGGTGCATATAAATAAAAATATTTGTTACATTAAGAGTAAACAAAAAGCTTGTCTATTGCTATAATCTTTAGGGAAAAAAGCATTCAAATTATTGTGATAATTATAAAGTTTGTAAAAATTACTTCTTAAGCAAAATACTATTTAAATGCTACATTTCGGGAATATCCATATTATTGCCCCACGCAACTATAAGATAATTAATTTCTGAAATAAATGGCTGATTTTGTAAAATAGATGGACACAGACTGACAGAGAGAAAGAGAAGTCGTTGCACATACCCACAAGAAAACACCTCTGAAGGATGAGGCTTCTTGCTCAGGGGCTCAACAACAGTGGTTAGAGAAACTGCCCCAGGCTGCCTTTGAATCCGGATCTTCATTCATGGTACAGTGATCTTGCTGCAAAGACACTCAGCCCATGTTTTGAGCTTGAAAAGAAAACAAGCCTCTGGTCTGTCCATGCACACTGTTTTTTCTGGACTGATGAATGGATCATTTTTTTGAAAATACACAGTAAACATGTCTGATCTTTCAAGCTTATTTCTTTTCACACTGTCAACTGTATATTTACGACAGAGAAAGTCTCCATAGAAACATGAAGTGTTAGAGGACGTTTTCAGTCTTATTACAGCTCAGCCATGTGAGAAATCCCTCCAGAGCCGTCGTCTCTCAACTACAGCGGTGTTCACAGAGACAGAAAGACTGAAATAAATGCACTGGCTAGTTATTATAGTCATTACCTCTGCTCTAAAAGCGCTCACGATAAGCACCAAAGCTTCAGGGAAGATGCTCCTTTTTTTTTTTTTTACAAAAAAGTCTTTATGTAATTGAGGTGTTTTTTTTTTTTGTTCCCTCCACCCGAAATGTCCACAGGCACAAAGGAAAAATTTCAAGCTAAGCAAACGTTATTGTCATAATGATTTCACAAACATTGCATGGAGAAAGAGCTTTGTAGGGCATATTCTAATGCTTGACATGCATCTACAAAAAACATAATGGTTATTTACTATTTTTCAAATGTCACATCCCAGAAAATCTCATAGGCCGTTTGGCTTTAAATATCTCATTAATGTTTTTTTTAAGGCAGTTCGCTTCAAACAAAGATCTAAGGTCTGATTTATGACTGTAATGTTCAGTGCTGGTTTATCTCAGCTGTCATTGTCATCTCCTTTGTTTGACAGTTTATGAATTTGAAAATTTAACCCGAGACTTGGGGCTAGGCTCTTTTGAGCAACCACATAGCGACATCCTAGGAACACATTCACAACACCATAAGGCCTGTTTACACCTGGTCACCTCGTGCATTTTTATTGATCAGATAGCTATTCATTTTGTTAAAAACCTTTCCATTTACACTTAACTACATGAATGTGTCTCTGCAAATTGACTATAAATATGATCTTCAATTCCCACACTATATGCAAATTAAAAAAAAAGCAACAAATATGAGCGGCAATTTATTTATCATCAGCTAATTTCAAGATAAAAAATTTCAATAGGAGAGTAAGCGGTATCAGCACTGCTCACTACCTTTAATGAAGATTATTGAGTGCTTAGCTTCAAGTTCCGATGCCGAACTTTTAGTTTAATTTGTGACAGCTTGGATGTTGGCTTGCTGAAGAGATCCTCAGCTACTCATCTGCAGCAGATCATTTCTGTGGCGATTCATGTTGCAGTAGGCTGTCATATCTGGCTACCAGAGCTGGTAATGCCCTCACACGTTTATATTTTTACCATATGTGGCTTCAAAAACCAGATGCATTTACACTTCTCCAGTTTCATCCAGAATGCGTCTCAAACCACCATCTACAGTGGTTTGAGTGATCGGATTTAAATGTCTCGAATGCTTTTCGTAGGGCATTTATACCTGGTCTTTTCACGATCAAATAAATGCTGATACTTTGAATTTTGTATTCATCAAAGCCTGAAGTAGTGCAGCTACTCGTGTTTTGAAGTCAGAAAAAAAAATGCATCCATCGATCATAAAAAATAATCCATACGGCTCCAGGGGGTTAATAAAGGCCTTCTGAAATGAAGCTGTGATTTTTTTTTTTTTTTTTTTGTAAGAAAAATATCCATATTTAAAACTTTATTAACTATAATAACTAGCTTCCGGCAGACAGTCTGCATTTATTTTGGACTTCAAAACAGGCCCCCCGTTAACTACCATTATAAAGCTTGGTAGAGCCAGGATATTTTTAAATATATCTCAGATTGTGTTTGTCTCAAAGAAGACAAACACGCGTCAACGCGTCAACTATCCCTTTAACTAATTTCACAATATTGCTGTTTTAAATGTATATTATGTGTATATATTCTATTAACACCAGCTATGATGCCATGTCTAAGTCCAGTTATTTTCAAAAGTCCAGTTTGTGCAAATGCAGCTGGGAAAAGACTTTCTTACTCTTTCATGTTGAGCTTTTTTCTACAGAGGCAGAGAGAAAGCGCGTCAGGGTAAAGAGGCTGAGAGAAGGGATGAAACCTCCTGTTTCTGAGTTACAAACACCTTTGAAATGGCTGACATTAAAGTGTGGAGGATGTGGTCTCTCTCTCTTTTTTTCTCCCTGTCCCATCATTCCCACCATTCCCACATGCAATAGACGTACGCACAAACACACACAGCAGCATGTTTCATCTTCAGCTGGCACGTCTACTGAGAGAATGATATTGGTGTCACTTTGAGGTTTTTACTCTTTGAATGTCATCTGTATAATCAGGTCCCACCAACCGGAGAAAGTTGCTGACCGCTTAGGATCAGAGCTAAAGTCGAAATTGAAAGGTTTCATTTCAATTCAAGGTCTTTGCTAGTACAGTTAATTAGTAAGTAATCTCACATCATTACTATAAGTAAAAGAGTACACTTTCTGGTCATAATTAAGTCCGCCACCTCTATAACATGCAAGTATTTATTAAGAAATTCTCTGTATAATTCAAACTGCCGTCATTCTGTTGGGGAACATATTCTGTGAGTGTCTGTACAAGCTGGTTAACCTCGGCACAGTAGCCATCAATCCTCGGATCACGCCTCTGCGAGTTTCACGCTAGAATAAAACATCAACAAGCAGACCTTGTGTTATTTAAATCACATACACAGCTCTGAGGTTCAAAAGAAAATGAGCCGTGGTGGAGAAACGGTGGGCATAACTAACTCTTGCTCATGGACATCTGAGCCCCATCGATTTGTTAGCGAATCTCCTGTGTGTCAGATGCTGAAGCGCACTGGGAATGAATCATTGTCATTACGGTGTTGTGAAGAGCATGATTCAGAATAAGGTAAAAGCTGGTCAGGACAGGTAAAGGCTCTCTGGAGACGTAGCAAAATATTGTCAGCAGAAGTATTCCTATTAAACCGATATGAGTAATGAGCCCTTTTGAGAATTCACACTGGGTTTTGGGTTCTTAATTCTGGGTCTGTGGAAAAGACAGCTTTTAGGAATTCTTTAAAAGGTCATAGTTTGTAATATGCAGCATTTCCTATATGAGTAATCTCTGGGTTGATGTTGATGAATGCTCCCAGATGGTGCTTTACATTTCTCTGGAAATGTTTTATTTTAAAGATCTTGTGTTTTTTCCCTGTTTTATTTGTAATTCTTTGTGCATCTAAGTTCATAACCTACAATGCGCAATGTGAAGTGGTAAGGTTCTGACCATGTCAAAGTCCTTGTAAAGCAAGTTGGTTCACTCAACAGCTTTTTTCTGCCTTGTAAATACCTTGTTCATCTAATCGAAAAGAGAAAGACTAAAATCTGCAGAAATCACTTTTTGTTGAAATGGTTTCAGTCTGAAATAGTGCTGCAGGATTTATCGCACAATACAAATATAATAATACATTTTTACTCCAAACTCACTTCATAACGACAGTTGAGTGTCCTTCTGTGAGATGATGTGGCTTCTTACACAGAATAAGGCAGTCGTGTGTTTATTAGCCATGTTTAATCAAAGCATTTTAATCTTCTGTTTATTCAGCTACATTCTGCGCAAGAGCGCCCTCTGGCTTTCAGATGGAGAAGCATTTACTACTGATCACAAAGCTGTACAGCTCTGACAAGCTGCGCATAAAATAATGGCAGCCTTTGCCAAATCGCATGCGGTTTAATTGTGATAAATCGTGCAGCCCAAGTCTGAAACCATCTGGTCAAAAATGGTGGTGCCGGATGAACACAGTCATCCACACATAGCACAAAGTACCCTACCCATGTGAACTGTGAACCCAGTACTGACAATAAATTAGTGCTGTTATCAGGCATTATCTTTCCCAACTATTTAATGTTCCAAAACTGACTGTGTTTAATTGAATACTCGCCAAGACGGGCATTTTGACATACTTTTTTATGTATTTGACCGCTCCTTTCTCACAAGCTGTTTGAGACTGAGAAGCGGCTTGTGCGCACCTCTTATATAGATCAGTGGTGTGAGCGCGAAACCTGCAGGATTGACTAAAATTTTGCGCAATACAAGCACTACTTAACCGGAACGAATGAGACGAGTGGGAGAAAGGAGGCGTGTGTGTGTCAATTCACCGTCAGAGAGAGTGAGAACGCACAGCTGACGTTATTGCCTGTGCCGCTGGCAACAAAACAGACCGGCTCGAAATTGGAAAGACATGAGACTGATCGGCCAGTCACCGGTCTGGACCAATCATGTGGAAAATCAGCTGATTCCGGTCCCTGGCCAGTCGATCGGTGCATCTCTAACAGGAATTAATCAAGTATGTCCTTATATTGCTCAGTTTTGAGCAGTGATGTCAGTGTGCTCAGTGCTGATTATTAATTTGCTCACATAATTATGAAAATTAGAGGGAGCATTGTTGTGACTAGGTACTTGGCCGGAGAAGCTTGAGAACCATTGGTTAAGACTGAATGAGGCTGTAAAGCACTAATGTGAAACAAGCCTCGTTAGTCACCATCAGAACAGTGTAAAATCTCTGTCTGTCAGCCTTACTGGTGCGTGAGAGGAAGAGAGAGAGCTCTTGCTTCTTTCAGTTGCTTCATGAAATGAAAAAAGGACACTGTGATTCATTCAGGAGAGCTTAGCATCTTCTCACCTTTTCACTGCAACTCTGACCTGCTCAGGGGAGCGACGATATCCCTTTAGTGCTGGTTGTCATCTACCTTACAGTGGCTTACAACTGGATTTGAGGAGTGAAAGCAGCACCTAGATCAGTATGAAAAGGCTGTTGCAAGCAGGAGTAATTAGCAGATGCCAGATTCCAGTATAGGTCAGATCAATGGATCAGCATGGTTTTGTTGTGTAGGCTATTCCTCTGTGTTCAACGCTTAGGGAATGTTTGATTGCCTTTTCTGTGCTCTTCTTTTGGATGAAAAACAATGGGGAATCTTTTATTAGTGCCTTTTTAATAAGACCTTTCATGTATTCTATTAATATACAGAGCTTCTTCCACAAAAAAAGGCAGAGAAAATAGTGTATAAAATAGATTAAATGAAGAATAAAATAGATAATTAGTGAATCTGACATTTTATTATGTTTCTCTTCAGAGTCATACACTGATGTTCAAAACTTTGGGGTCAGTAAGGTTTTTTGTTTGTAAGAAGTCTCTTATTCTCACCAAGGCTGGAAATATTGTGAAATATTATTACAATTTGAAATAACTTTTTTTTTATTTTAAAATGTATTTTATTCCTGTGATGGCAAAGATGATTTTTCAGAAGCCATTACTGCAGTCACATATCACATGATCCTTCATAAATGATTCCAATATGCTGATTTGCTGTTCTAAAAACACTTTTTATAATTAGGGCCCTATGATTTTCACGATGCAGAAAACTCAGACGGAATCGTGGAATCCAGTCATAACTGAATTTACTATATAATGCGGAATGTCACGGAATTTGTCAAATTTTTGATGAATGAATAAAAAGCAGGTCAGTACACTTAAATCAAATCACGATATAGACTAGTGTCTGTGAATATTAAACGCAAAATACTATTTAAATATGAATCCTGCATGTCTGTGTGTCTCTGAAATGAATGGCGCAGAAGCGCGGTTTCATTTACTTCACACACACACACAAACACACACACACACACACTGAAGCACGTGAGACGCTTGCGGTGTTTTCATCCTCTGTCGGCTTACTATATGAGGACATGAACGCGCAAAATTCATCTCCAGAGCCGTTCTGAGAGTCACTTCATCAGCATTTTACCGTTTTGTTTGAGAAAAACTATCATAATATCATAAACACAAAGAAACTCAAAGTTCTCGGCAACCCGCCAAAATAAAAGTTCAATTTAACTTGATAGAAACATGTTACTGTTGTACAGTAGAATTTAGATACGTTTCAGTGTAATAATAATAGCAACACTAATAAACCTAATAGCCTAATAATAATAATAAATTATTAAAACTATATTTTCAAGTTTTTCTTCCATGTTTTAATTTTAACAGTAAAGCTCTGTTGTGCAGCACATTGTTTGACAAAAAAGTTAAATTTCATGATTAAAAGATAAATTAATGTTATGTGTTCATTTGATTGCCAGAAAAAATAAATTACACAACAGAAAAAAACAAAACATTTCAAAAAAATAAAAAATTTGAGAATTTTTTAATTAGTTTTTAAGAATTCAATTAATTAGACATTTTTGATTTTTTTAAAATGTAATTAAACCATTAAAATTGAATACAGAAAACAGAATTTGGTAAAAAAAATCAAACAGAATTAGAGGGGAAAAATAAAACGTATATCATAGGGCCCTAAAAAATGTAAAAAAAAATTTGTTGAACTTTTAATAAATTGTTGGTAAATTGGATAAGTTTCATTATTTAAATTAATTAGGCATGCTTTTTGATTACTAAAATTTAAAATCAATTTAATGCATCCTTGCTGAATTAAAGTAATCATTTCTTTCAAAAAAAAAAAAAAAAAATCACAGACCCCAAACTTTTAAAAGGTAGTCTATATGAGTCATTGTGCTCGTATCAGAACATTTTGTACCTTTTATTTATGGAAATGTCCTTCAACTTGATGTCCTTGATGCATTTCAGAAATCGAAACACAAGCTTTGATGAAGCATCAGTATGGAGCGATGCTGTGTGATCGTCCTTTCACGTGGAAATCCCTGATGATATATAATAAGTTGTTGTACCAGATTAGTTCAGTCACCTTTTCAGTAGGTGTCTAGAAGACAGTGAAGATCTCACAGTTCTCACTGATCATTTCAATAAATCAAAGGCAGATTTTAATGACAGTAATAATGACTTCTTATGAATAATACATTGAGAGATTAACGTGTGTGTTTGTGCGCATCTAAAACTCCCTCACATCTGAGTAGAGCTGAGCAGAGTGCTAATGATCTCTCGCTTCATCCGTGTGTGCCTGTGTGTGTACGTGTGTATTTGGGTAGGTGTGTGTGTGTGCTCTAAACTTGGAATGTCTCTCTCCGTGTCATTAGTTCTGTCTCCGTTTCCCAGGTAATGACCCCTTTCCTCTCGGCAGCGGTCTGACTTTGTGACTGTATCATTCTCTCTGCCTCTCTCTTTTTGGCTTCAGACAGTCATTTGCCTTTTGATTGTGAGGTGTTTCTCGTGACCTTGGACTGCCTGGTTGCCCTTGAGCAATAAAAACTGGTCCAAAGAGCCTTTCAGCCGTCGCTATCTGACAATTTGCATTATTCTTAGACAAATTTTAGTTTCAAAGATATTTTAATGTTTTCTTTCTTGGAGCTTTAACATTTTATAGTCTGAATAATGCAAACGTGTTTTTCCGTTGATGTAAATTAACTCTCCAGTGGTGAATTTTCATCTTTGACTGATTTGCATCCAATTTCAGCACAGATAAAATTCCTATCCATTTGTCTGTTCACGTTGTGCGCACAGTGACATTGAGGATCTTGGGGTGTCTCTGTAATGGATAACCAATCAAGCCCGGGTGCTGTACTGATTGCGTAAAATGACAGTGATAATTAGGTGAAATGGAATTGTATCTTGATAACGATCGCCACCCCCAGTCATCTGATCAGGGGTCAGGTGAGGGTTAAAGCCACCGTGACTTTTTCTGATAGCCTCAAATCTTTTTTTTTTTTTTTTTATTCTTATTCCCAGGAAAGTCGTTATCAAATGAGAATTTTGCTGTAGTCATACGGCACACCTGATGATTTGATTTCTTCAACACAAAGACTTGGAGAGATGGAGGAAAGAGAAGAAAATAGACTGGTGGAGAAGCGGCGTACGTGTTGAGTGTTGACTCACAGTCTTTGGGGATATAGACTGGAGCGAGTGTGTGTGTGCGTGTGTGTCTCAGGGAAACAGAATAGAAACAACATGACTGCAAGAACAGAAAAAGGGTATAGACTGTGGAAAAGAAAAGTAAGGGTTAGATTCTATGTGTGTGAAAGAGAGAAAAATAAATGGCGTGTTATTACTGTACAAAAGGTTTTTTGATATTGCGAGTCTGCCAATACTGTTTCTGTTGAACTGAACTGATGGCCTTGACAGAGGAATATTATATAAGCAAGCATTTTGAATTCATCACTGTGATTTAAATTATTAATTTGGTCTATAACAGCATACAGTGTGGTCCAAAAGTCTGAAACCACATTAAAGATCTAATTTAAACCTGTAAATGTACAAAGCTTTTTTTTTTTTTTTTTTGGCTTTTTAAAAATGTATATGTATATAATATATGTGTGTGTGTGTGTGTGTGTATATATATGTATATATATATATATAAATATAATATATGGGGGGCTGCACGAGATTGGAAAAAACTGACATTGCGATATTTTGTTTTTCTGCGATATGAATAGCTCTGAATTCAGATGACTTGAATAGCTCTATTTGGAAAGATTTAATCATTCTAGGATGATTGGGATGATTTTGTAGGTGAGTGAAAATAATTAACAATTTCCAAGCATAGATAAATATAATAGAACAAAGATACACATGAAATAAACAGTGCTTTATATTGACCAGGTAAGTCTAACAGTATTCAGGTACAGAAATTGAATAATCAAATGTAAAATAATACTGCATAGTACTGCATATTATTCTCAGTTGTTTAGTTCACCAGCTAAGCCATAATCAAAATCAATCAAGGATAGACAATCTTTAACGTGCATTTTGACGATTTTTTTTTTTTTTTTTTTTTTTTTGCATGTATGTGTCCGTTCAGGCACAAATAGACTCGGAAGAGAATGCCATTCAGTGTTCGCGTGCATCTCTCTCTCTGTGTGTGTGTGTGTGTGTGTGTGTGTATGCCTGTGTGCACATAAAACAGCCGCACGTTCAGAATTGAGTCCTCTTTCGCGCTCAAATGGTTTGAAATCCCTTGAATGTTTAAACTGACAGGACCTAAAACACTTTCAAATGATAAACTTTAATTATATAATGGTCGAACTTTGCAATTAATCAGAGAATCACCTGCGTTTTGAACCGTGGTGTCTGGTCCATACGGATTAACGATCCCTATATACTAGACATTGCACATCCTGCGATGTGACTATCGCGGATTCGCACGTCACGATTTTGATGCTAAAATGATATATTGTGCATCTCTAATGTGTGTGTGTGTGTGTATATATATAATATATATATATATATATATATATATATATATATGACGCTAAACGCTTCATTCTCTAGCGGTCATCAGTGTGCAGTAGTTTAACTGCAAAACTCTCACTATCTGGCCACTGTTACACACGCAATGCGAGTGGATGTCTGTTTATCACAGCTGACGTGCAACAAAATGCTTCACGAAAAATAAAGCGTAGATGATGAATGAATGACAAGGAAGCACAAAAATGAACGTACAGTACACAAGAGTAAAAACAAACAAGAGTTTGTTGTTAATCGCCAACAGAACAGCAGCTCCAGACAGTCATGACACCCAAACCCAGTGTTACTCACATGAGAAGGAATCAAAGCAGCCTCCGCATCTGTTTTCAGGCCTTCACACTTAGCTCTCTCCAGCGCTGTAAAGCTTTTCTAATATAAACGTGGATCCTAAAGCACTTGCCCAGTCATAAACCTTCATTCCAGTGATATTCTTTTGAGCTCTTTTGTATTGTGTCCCATTTCTCATCCTGCAGTAACATGATCAATAGCTGTCACATGTTTTTCAGATGAGATTCGGCATCTGTTTGGTAGTGCTGGAACTGGTTACACCAGTGGCCGGATTCAATGAAAACATCTCAAATGATTTCTAAACATGAGGACTGCTCCTCTGAAAATCAATTTTATGCAGGTGATAGAAAAATTATTGTATTATTGAATGCTTGTATAGCACTTTTCACAATACATATTGTTTTCAAATCTCCCTCTTGCTCGTTCTCTCTCCTCGACCGTCATACGCCCCCTAATGCTGATTGGTTACACGTTTGTTGTTGGTATCGGCCGGACTAACTTCCAAACAGTGTATTTGAAATAATACTGAGTCCACCTTTAATATATGCACTGTATTAGCCTATATATTTTTACTTAACCTGTTAGTGATGTCTTGATTATTTAATGTATGTTTAAATAAATCTACAGTGAAAATGACAGCCACTGTGTATAAATCATTATATTTCAACAACAAATTGGAGCAAAACTTAATTTTATAATTAGATTTTGAAGTTAATGCAAAAACTGCCTTATGTGCAGTTTACAGGTTTGCATACAATTTGTTATTTGAGTGTTGATTATTATATCTAAAAATAAACATTATATCTAATAAATATATCTATATTATATTAAATAAATATATATATAATATATGTATATATAAATATAATATCTATATTATATAAATATTATATCTAAAAAATTTATATAAATTTAATTTAGGCTAATAGTTTGGGCTCAGTTGTTAACTTTTAATATTATAGTATCCTAATGTTCAAGGAAGGGCTCCCTAAATAGTTTACATCATTAGCAGAAAGAGACACAGTTTGTTCAGTAAACTACTGTTTAATAATAAAGAAAGCAATTTTATGGTTAGTTTTCTCCCCACCTGCTGTACCGAACCCGTACCGAACCATGACTTCAAAACTAAGGTACGTACTGAACTGTGAGTTTTGTGTACCATTTTACAAAAAAGCAAAAGAAAACAAAATACATTTAGAAAATATATACAAATCAATGAATGATAATATCAATAATAACAACAATATGCATTTTTATTAATAATTATTAATATCATCAAACATTATTAACAATAATATAAAAAGGGTGGGGGGGGAATAAATAGAAAAACAAACAAAAAACTAAGACTATTACCGATTATTACTGCCATTACCGATCAGAGTCAGCGTTTAACTGATTAAGGTGTTCCTGAAATGGTTGACATATACTGTAAAATTTATCAAGGTTACCCATAATTTCATACCAATTCCATTCCAACAGCATGAATTAGTGTAGTTTGATTCCTGAACTGACTAACTTCTTTGTATTAAACTTCATTTTTGTTTTGTTTTGTTTTTAATCCATTGTTATTTATTAATTCCTTCAGTTATTCACTCAGTTCAATCACAATTTTGCATTTATAGTGGTTTACTGTACCAAATGGTATGTCACACATTCCTACTATGGAAGAGAAATCGGTGAAAAGGCATGAGAGAGAGGGAAAGCATCAGTGGATGTAGAATACGGTGACATTAGATGACTATATCCCTCTGTGTCAGCTGTGGAATGTAGAAATATGTGAAAATCTGGCTCTAAGAAAGAAGCCACTCAGTAGGAGCGATAAATTACCACCACCTTTGTTACAGTAATTTTTAAGATCTTCCACGTTTCATTTTTAAAGTGCACTATCATTGACATTTAGCTGGAGGCAACATAGACTTAGTAGAGTGTGCATGCTCCAGCTAATACACACTTTCTGCCATTCCTTCTTCCTTAATTTTGTTCAGAAAAATTTAATATTACCAAAGAAAACCTCTATGGTTGAATAAGGTTGAATGAAATTCTCTCTCATCACAGTTAGATTAATGATATCCCTCGTGACTGCGGAGGTAGGACAGAAATACTGCTCCATCACCTCTGTCAGCCACTGTAAAGCAACTCTCAGATCTGAGTGTGTGTTTAAAAGAGTGTTTCATTTTTAAGGCAAAAAACGTAAGAAACTCTGCCAGAAGATTCGTATTCTATGCATCGATGGGCCAGAGGAAATATGCAGCGTATACTAATTTAGTTGAACATATTCTTCAGCCCACTGGGAGGTTTAAAACTTATGATTCAACCAGATGGATCCTCTTGAATTTGCTGCAGCATTCTTTCTGGTTTTATCACCCACAAACACACACACATCTTGGTTCATTAAACACAATCCTTATTAAACATCATTGAATGTCAATCAAAGGTCATCATTGTGGTATTAAAAGCTGTGGATGTGCTTGCTACAGTTATTTCACAATACAGAATAATCAGGACACTCAAATATCGATTTAATTTAGCCATATATATTTGAACAAGAAACTGATTCAGAAAAGAAGAGGAAGAGTGAATTATACTGGCAGGCCAGATTTAGTCAGAATCTAAAGAACGGAAGCCACAAATACACTGCCAATATCCTTCTCTGTCCCTCACCTGGGCCTTGACTCCCTTCATTCTCCCAAAAAATGGGATTTGAAAAGGATGTTTGATAAGATTCCTATTGATCGAAGGCCATTTCTGCTACGGTTCTGTATTCGTAAGGTGTGCTGCCTTTTCTGAATTTAATTTAGCCGTAGAACATCAATAGCTCAACGTCAGTGGCTCCATCTCTTACTTTGGAGCCCAGGGAGGCAGCAAAGGCTGTTACAATGATTTCCCAGAACTCTGTTTTTCCTACATGTCACTGCATCTAACATGAATCTATTCATTTCCACTCTCTGCGATGGCAATTATGAAAAATTGATTTTTATTGATTTGTGGTATTATGTAAACCAATTATGCAACTGTACCAGTGATAGCTGTGAGTAACATGATCAATAGCTGTCACATGTTTTTCAGATGAGATTCGGCATCTGTTTGGTAGTGCTGGAACTGGTTACACCAGTGGCCGGATTCAATGAAAACATCTCAAATGATTTCTAAACATGAGGACTGCTCCTCTGAAAATCAATTTTATGCAGGTGATAGAAAAATTATTATTATTATGATAATAAAAGAATGCTTGTATAGCACTTTTCACAATACATATTGTTTCAAAGCAGCTTTGCAGAAAAATGTGTGTTTCTATAAAACAATTTGGAGTGATCTGTTACCAGAAGTGACTGTGTCAAAGTAATGTCCATATGTCAAAAATGAACAGTTTTTTGACCCTTTATATTACTGAAATATTCTCTTCATGTATAAGTAGGCAGCTCTTGACCAGAATAAGCTGCATTCAATGTTCTAAATTAAAGATTTTGAAGGAGCTCATGTCATGGAAAACAGGATTTTTTCCTAAAACTTCCTGTTTAGGTCCAGAGATTAAAGAGAGAAAGGAGAAAATGGTCATGAAAGAGCCAAGAAAGTTGACTAATAAAAACTGGTACAAAAGTGGAATTTGGCCCTTTTAAAAGTTTACATTCTTTTAACAGGATGCCATTAAAAGACTGCCAGTAAAAGCATCCTCACCATCTTTAGGTCTAATAAAGGTACAGTTTCTCTGTATGTGTCATGTCCAGAGAAATTGGCTCTGAGGGCAGTGAGTCTTTCAGATCTCTGGTCTGTGAGTTATGAATTATACACTCACACATCAGGCCAAAGAGAGTAATGATGTTCACTTTCACTTCTTCTGAAGATCAAAGTTATGTTTTATCCAATGTAGTATCCATCTCTCTTTTAGCTTCCATCTTTATCCTTCCCTGTCTCTCTTCTTCTCACACACACAAACATGCTAGAAGTACACAGTAGTAGTATTAAAATCTTAGTATATGTGTAAGAGTGAATAACTGTGATTCAAACATTATAAAACGAGAGTGAAAAGCGGTAGAGGTTGAATTCACACAACGTGTTGTGAATTCTGTGACACATCTGACAGCACATGCAGTGTGATTTGAGCTGTAAAAGCTAGAAGCTGATCTCAGCCACCAGACCGTTAGACCTCATCCTAGTTAACAACATGCTTCAGGAGTCCTGCAGACCCAGTCCGCCACACTGAGGCAGATCAGAGAAAACTTTATTGTTCACATAATACTCTTTTATAGCTCAGGAGGCTTAATGGAGCTCTCAGTTATGTAACTTTATCAAGGATGTTTATCATACAATTTCTCGAGGAGAAATAACTTTTGAAATTGAAATTTTACAAGATACTAACACTTATAAGATTTATTACTAATTTAATTTTTATTATTATTTTTAAGTCATATGCATTTATTTATAAAATTTCATATTTATTTTTATCTAATTCACGATACTGGAATTCCCTTCAATACGACACCTTTAAAAATATTGATATTCAATACCATTTTCGATACCATGGGGAAAACTGCCATATATACCACCATACAGATAATTTGTTATTAACTCATGTTTTTTCAGGGCTGTACACTAAAACATTTTTTAGGAGCACTTGTGCTCCTAATGAAAAAAATGTAGGAGCACAGTCAAATTTTAGGAGCACATTCTGATCAATAACAGACATTAACTTTCCCATTACAGGGCGATATTTTCCCCTCTAAATTAATTTCCAGAGGCATTTATACCATTATATTAAATGTATGCATCATATTTTGTCAATTTCTGCATCTTCAGACTTTTACCAATCAAAAGAAATCATCAAAAAATCCATCTTTGCACTGCAGAAGTGGCACAGAAGCTCATCTGAAGTGGTATTATTTATACATTTACATAGACTGCTAAATGCAGCTCATTGGTAAATATATTTTTTTTAAATTTAGAAATATGTAAAAAATTAACCTTTAAAAGTTGGATATTTAAGTAAAAACAGTCTATGTAAAGTGTAAATGTGAAAATAAATGTAAATGAAAATAAAACCTCCAGCAGGTGGCGGTAAATCTGTGCGAGTCATTCATTCAGTCGTTCCAAATGCAGATTCATTCAGGAATCACTGTTGCTTGGAGATGCGCAACAGTTCTGGTGTGGCTTTGTTTGAAACTATTTTCACGAAAACAGACAGTTTGTGGCTAAAATGTTAAGTCACTTAATATCAACTTGTTTATTGGACTTCAATCAGATTAGTTAGTATCACATTTGCAATCATACCAATACTCGGAGAAACGGGAGTATATTCGTGTGATATTTCTTAATTTTCATAGGCTTGTTGCAATCGACGGTGTTATCGGTGTTCAGCCGCAACACCGGTTACAATCACTTGCCCACCGTGACCGTGGCACCGCCCCAATGTTGTTTTGCTTTTTTTATAGTAATAATAATCAATTAGTTTAGTTAGAGAACAGACTACAGTTAAAAACTGAACGCGTCTGCTCAATTCAGCATGAGCCGAATGAGAGTCGCAGCAGGAGTCCGATTTCACCTCACCTCACCCATTTTGCCTCACTTTTCTGAATGACCAGACGATGGATGAAGATTTGGTTGCGAAGCAAAATATAAAAGCGAATATTTAAGCGAGTTTGTCATTATACTAATTTGTTGTTGTGTTTTTCATTAAGAATAATAACGAACCCACCCACCACTGAAGCGATTGCCGCTACTTCAAAAGTGAAAGTATGCACACAGGCATTCATAATTGCGCATCACTTGTTTCACCTTTAAAACAATCTTTGAAGTGTAGTCCGTCACGCACATCTTTTGCACTTTCTCTGCTGACTGAAGCAAAGTCTTTGACGGAAGGCATGAAAAGCAGCAGATTGCAGTAACTGTTGGTTGCTCAGAGTAGATGCATTTTGGGAGTTGTGCTTTTTATTCCGATTGTATTATAGATCTATTCACGAGAATTGATTGGGTCACTAAATATTTTTATTTCACAATTTGCATAAAAAAGACAAGTAAACAGTCAGTAATAAAATAAGAACAAATAAACAAATTGCAAACGATAGCACAAATAAATAAAATGGAATAAAGAGACAAATGAAATAAACCTGGCTTTAAGTTTTTCAAGTGGGTATAACATTATATTCAGGTAAGAAATACTACAGAAATTAAAGTAATCAAATGTAAAATAACACTGAATAGTTTTATTATAAAAATTAAATACATAATGATTACAATTAAACTTACAAAAGTTATTCAGTCAAGAGAAGCAAGTGATTTTCTCTTTGTCTTTTGCAGCAGGTATATTAGTCTGCTGTCACTTTAAGAGCTTATGCACGGATCTAATATACTGTTACACAACATGCGTTATTTACGTTCCAAAACTGACTGTATTTATTGTATTTACCTGACTGTATTTAGAACAGAGTGAGAACGCGCAGCTGATATCGGTACTGCAGGAACCACTTCAAATATTTTAGCATTGATGCATATCAAAATATTGATATTTTTGACAACACTAGTAGATTCAAACCAAACTTGGACTTTGTGAATGTTTTTGAGCATTATTGAAGGAACTAGTTCATAAGAGTCATTTGTTCCTGAATTGGACTACATTGGCTATGCTGTATATTTGTTTTAGCTTTCTGAAGATTGCATGTGTTGTTTTTGTATTATTTCCGTGGTACCCGGTCTGTTTATCTCATCACATTCATGTCAGTCTGCAAACTCATAACTCAGATAAAATATAATTTGTTTTCCTGTGGTGCTGTACATTCAGCAGCTCAGCAAACACTAGATGACATAAAGTTAGAGTATAGAGCTATAAAATAAATATGAATATCAAAGCTCTAATTTTGCTTTCTGCAGAATTTAATGAGAAATTAGACTAGTTCATATTGAAACTGCTGACTTTTGATTGCAGGCAACAGCTGGCACAGTTTGTGACGTTGAGATCTTTTTCAAGGAGACATTTTAGCAAAAGTCTCTATTTGCTTTGTTCTCACTGCTGTCTAGGAGAAACAACTGAGATATTAATGAGATCAGTGATTTTTCTTTTTCTGAGAGGTTCCAGAACACCGGGCAAGACTCTACCCAATTTACCACTTCAGAAGCTCACGCTGAGTCTTGCTGGTCTCTGAAAGCATTTCCGTCCTCGTATGATCCCAGGGGACACCTCTGTAGTTTCAGCGAGACAAGTAGATGATGGCAGCAGAGGTCGTGTTATTGATCACGAGGACATAGAGTGTGTGAGAGAGAGACGGAGACTGCAAAGGAAACTGAGAGGCCGTCTGCAATGAAGCATCAGGGGAACAGAAGCCCAGCAGGGAAGCGTTTTGATAAATGAACGTCATTTTAGTAAGGAGACACTTGACTATATAGTGCAGAATCTATTCATTGACGTCACTTGTGAAAGAAGTGTGTGGGTATTCGGCTGTCCAGAAGTTGCTTTCCTCTTTCTATTGGGAACAGAACAAGATGAGTAATGATAGAGGCATGATTCTCTCACATACGCACACACAAGCTCAAAGTACACAGGGTTATGAGCTGCCCAGCCGAGTGCCAGATCCCACACATCAGTGTATGGCGGTTCAGATACAGTGAAATTTCTGCTTCTGTGTGCTGCTTTATTGAACCGAAGCACAAAAAATTACAACTTCTATGTATCAGATTAATGAAAGAGAGTTAGATCTTTTCACTTATACATCCCCTTTGCTTCACATTTTAAACTGTGTATGTGTATTTTGCTCTGTTTTGTGTGCAAAAAGTACCTGAAGCCGCCTTTCATCATTTTCATTGAATTTGTCTCTCAGTGGAAAGCTCTTTTTAGGGTGTGTGTTTTTGGATCTGTTGCACTTTTTAGGACAATGAGAAATAAATGTATGCGGCTGAACCTTTGCAGCTCTGCCCTGAATGTGTGTGTGTGTTGGAGAGAGAGATGGCCAGATCTGTGAGCAGGTGCTGGAGTTAATGAGTGTGTTTCCCTCTAGAGTGCAAGACCATATGACCTTGTGTGGTGGGTAAGACATGACTCCTTTGGAATAGCACTCTAATATATCATCTCCATGTGTGTGTGCGTCTGTGTGTCTGCAGGTTTTTAGGGACTATTATCATTTCCAGCACAGGGGTGTGGTGAGGAGATCTTTGTCCGGCCATCGCGGGGTTCATGTCCGACTGCACGCCGAGCCGCAGGTAAAAATGAGCCACACACAAAGTCACACACAATCACAACTCTACAGATCACAAAGAGGAGATCAGAGGAGAAGATATGTGGGAGGTAAAAAGGTGGGAGGTGATGAGACAAGAGGAGATGAGAGGAAAAGGACTGAAAAGAGAAAAGGGGGAGGAAAAAGGAGAAGATGGTAGGGGGACAAGATGAGAAATGAGGAGATGAGAAAACAAAAGGAAATGAGAAGAAATTAAATAAGAGAAAAGAAGAGAAAAAACAGGAGATGAGAGGGGAGATGGCAGGAAGGTTGGAGATTAAATGAGAGAAGAGGAGATATGAAGGGAGGTGGAGGAAAAGAGAAGAGATGAAAGGAAGATATGAGAAGTTAGGAGACAAGACAGGAGGAGATGTGATGAAAGGGAATAAGAGGAGAAGAGATTAAAGAGGAGGACTGCAGACGAAATAGGACGAAATGAGATGAAGAAATGGACATGAGAAGAGGAAATGAGAAGGAAGGGGGACATGAGACAGGATGAGAAGAGGGAGAGAAAAAAACAAGATAAAAGGAGATGGGAAAAGACTAGAGAAACAAAAAAGAGGAGACAAAAACAAAGACGACATTGAGAGATGAGAGAAGAGTACAGAGGAATAGTTGAGACAAGGTAAGTAGGTTGGAGAAGAGATGTGAAGAGAGATGGAGGAAAAGAGAAGAGATAAATGGAGAGGATATGAAAAGATAGAATACAAGACGGGAGGAGACGAGAAAAAGTGAAGAAAGGAGGTGAGACAGGAGATGAAAGAGGAGGAGAAAATAGGACAAGACCAGACAACAGGAATGGAGAGACGAAATGAGACCAGAAGAGATGAGGGGGGGGAAAAAAGAAACTAGAGAAGAGGAGAGAGAAGTAGATGAGGCAAGACAAGAAGGTTGTAGATGAAATGACAGGAGATGTGAAGAGAGGTGGAGGAAAAGAGATGAAAGAAGGATATGAAAATATAGGAGACAAGATGGGAGGAGACATGCTGAAATGGGACAAGAGAGGAACAGACAAAACAGGAAAAGATGAAATGAGATAGAGACAAGAAGAAAAAACGAGAAGCTGAGAGGAGAGGAGGCCAGACGAGAGGAGATATTGAAAGGGGGGAGAGGAGGAGGAAAAGAGGAGATGAGAATAAATGAGACGACAAGATGAGGAGAGGGGAAGATATAAGATGGAGAGGAGAGGAGAGGAGGCCAGATGAGAGAAGTCATTAGCATGCCATGACAAAGTAGTTGGGCCAGAGTCTCAGGTGATTGACTGGCTGTGATTATTGGTGTGTATGAGGTGGTGTGTGTGTGTGTGTGTGTGTGTGTTTGTGGTAGTACTGAAGTGCAGGACTCTGGCTGTGCCGATAAGTTATCTGAGAGCAGCGCAGGCGTCCCAAGCGACTGCATATTTGGGCCGCTGGCTGCAGGCTTCCATAGATCTCCTGCTGATCAGCCTCTTATCTTCACTCTCTGAAGCTTCAGCTGCTAGTTAAAACTCTGTGCACACTCCGGAGATCCAACTACATGGCTAATACTGATGCCCTCCCAGACCCCACCTGCCCACCAGATGCCAGCGAAAGACACCAGATGACTCCTAACACTGATCCATGACAGCAGAAAACGAGAGAGGGGAAGATACAAGCTGGATTACTGCTCCCTTGTGTGCTAGCCTCTATTTATGCAAGGCTAACAGCATCAGGGTTCCGCTCTGGGCCCATTTCTGTTGCAGTGGGTCAGGCGTTCTCATTGCCAGGGTTCATCTTGGCACAAGCCTCACACATACAGCGCACACACATGCATCGCCTGCTCTGCATTCCGAGATCAGCATGGTTTTATGCTAATAAAGCAGATTTCTGAAGGCTGCCGCTTGTAAGCACATTCCCTCCAGCAACGGGAATTTATACAAAATTGAATGCAGGTACGTGAACGTCTACTCCCTCGCTAACCGGAATTTCATTCCTTCGCAAAAAGTCAAATTGGAGTTCTCAGAAGTTAGCTGCTGAACGAAGGGCAGCAAGACGTGAAAAAAACAGGAAATGCATTCTTCCTCCAAATCTGACCTGGCCTTGCTCCACATTTGCTGTTTTCATGATAACTTTAGCCCAGTGCTGGCATTACTGCAAAACAAGGGCGTAAAGGACGACTCACTCAAAGGATTTTGAGTGTGCGTGTGTGTGGTTTGTGTGAATCTCCCTTGTCTTTCAGCAGAACACATGCTGTGAATGCTTGCTACTCAAAAGTATATAATAATAAAATTATTTGTTTTATTAGACTGGAAGGTTTAAGCTCAATGATTTGCATTGACACAAAAAGTGCACATAGACAGCAGTTTTTAGAAGATGATCCTTTGGTTTTGTTTGAAGCACATTGTCACATGGACATGGTCATTCTGTCATTTAATTACTCACCCTCATGTTGTTCCAAACCTGTAAGACTTTCGTTCATCTTCAGAACACAAATTAAGATATTTTTGATTAAATCTGAGAGCTTTCTGTCTCTCCATAGACAGCTATGCGACTACCACTTTGAAGCTTCAAAAAGTTCATAAAGAGATTGTAAAACTAATCCATATGAATTCGAGTGGTTTAGTCCAAATTTTCTGAAGAGATTCGATCGCTTTATATGATGAACTAATTTAATTTAGGCTTCTATTCACATATAAACATTGATCAGCGAACATGAACAAAAGCTCAACCGACTTTGCTTGACGCACGAGAAGAAACTTCTTCCAGAAGCTCAAACGTGCTGCGTAACGCACGAGGATGAACCTTGTTGGTTCTCGCATGTCAAGGAAACATGCTTGAGCTTCCGTTTACCACAACTGATGTGTGCGTTGATGAATGTTTATATGTGAATAAAAGCCTAAATTCAATCTGTTCATCATATAAATCGATTGTGTCTCTTTAAAAAATTTGGACTAAACCACTCAATTCTGTCAGATATTCTGCTTATACTATGGTTACCACACCTCAAGACATTGTTCAGATGTTATATTTCGAGAAATCCTCATATCACTGCCAACCCACTTATCCATTAACCAAGAGATAGTTCGTTTTCTTCCCCCTGACACTGAAATAAAAAAGACAGTAAATTACAACCTCTAAGCACACATGTAATTATGTAAACAATGCTGCGTGGTAAAAAGCCACAGTGGTGTTCAGGTGTCATTTCCAAGAAGGAAGCTTTTTCTAACTTATCTGGGGGATTTTCGGTAACACTTTATTTTAGGGTCTTTTAACTAGTTGCTTATTAGCATGCATATTAATAGAATATTGGTTATTTATTAGTACTTATTAAGCACATATTAATGCCTTATTCTGCATAACCTTATTCTACATTCTTAATCCTATCCAGTACCTAAACTTAACAACTACCTTACTAACTATTAATAAGCAGTAAATTAGGAGTTTATTTAGGGAAAAGTCATAGTTAATAGTTTTTATGTGTTCCCTATACTAAAGTGTTACCGGATTTTCTTCTGAGAAGTTGATAGAACTGACTTAAGAATGAGAAAGAGGCAAGAGTTAATCGATTTAATCTGTGGGCTCTCTGGTTGTCCCCCTGTAAAGAGAAAAATGAATCCTGTATATGAGGCAGAGGGCCTGTGAACCTTTGAGCTCATTTAAAACAATTGTTTTGCAGAGAGTGCACTTCATATGTCTATAAGTCTCTGGGCCCTGATTAGATTTCATACTCCGCTGCTAATACCTCTCAGTTAGTGCGAATGTTAATGTCTGTGCTCTGTGTCATGTCCATCTCCTCAACCAAAACTGCCCAGAGGACATTTCTTATTGCTCAGAGGTTGCTCTTTTATAGCTCAGTAGACTTCATACAATTCTAAGTGATGTTTCATGTAAGTGTTTGTCTCAGATGTTTCAACTAAAATTCTCTTAGAGCAACAAATGAGTCAGTCGTCAACATACAGTAAGTGGACAAAGTGGATAGTATTGCTCATATCACTTGATATACGAAGAACTGAATGAGAAATATTTAAGTTCATATAAAGGTCTCACTTTTCTTTGCAGATTTGGCATCTTTGCAAATCTGAGTAAAATGTCAGGGGTTGTTGAGATCTCTTATGAAAAACTAGAAGAGAAATATGTTTTTAGGAGAAAATATTGAGAACTAATTTTCATTATTGCAGATTAAACTCTAGATTGCTGTCTAGGATATAGAAACGATAAATCAAAAAAGATCTTATTTATTTATTTATTTGGGTGGGGACACAACCACATAAAAGAATATGTACAAATGTGCACACAGAGCTAAATGAAATGCTATAAAATACAGCAGATTGAAAAGAACAGCAGGGGAGAGTGTGAAATGCGGTTATTTTTAGAGGACAAGCCGTGCAGAAGGGATATACATCCTTAGTTAAAGGTGAAAATAGAGAAGAGTGTGATAAGAATGTAGGTGTGTAATACTTGAAATTCTGCCTCTAATCTATGTGTGTGTGTTATTTTCAGGTGATTTGGGTAGAGCAGCAGATTTCCAAGCGAAGATGCAAGAGAGACATTCATAATGAACCCACAGATCCAAAATTCCCTCAGCAGTGGTACCTGGTATGTGAAAAGTTACTGTATATATTTATTTTGTGGTTGTACATTGAGCTTTTGAAAGCAGTTGTGTCTAAAGTGCTTCTACAGTAGAAAGGCGTCTGCCCTTGATTTGCTTTCACATTCTCTCTGATTCTTTCCCGCTCTAAATCCCCCATGTCTGTTTTAAAATGTATAAACATTCTGTGTGCTTATAGTCTCAGGACGACATAACATCAAGATAGATTCACCCTTTTTTCTTGGTTAATAAATGTCTCTGCTCTTATTGTAAAAGAAACATCAATGCATGTTATTCTCAGGAGAGAAATGTTTTTTCTGAATTTTTCATCACAATGTAAAAAAACTTTCTCAGTCTCTGAAACAGCTTTTCTGACCTGACCATGGCCGAAAACAGCCGAGGAGTTCATAAGACTGGAAAATTAGACCCTTTCGCCTTGTCTCTGTTTTCTAGTCTCACTAGCTACATGGAAGTGAACTGAATGTCTGTGCATTTAAGTAGAATTTGAAAACAGTTTTCTAACACATAAAGCAAGTGTGATGAACACAAAGAATACATTCAGAGAATATAAAGGTGCCTTATGAAAAAGTATAGAAAATTTATAAGTGGATAGTTCATACAAAACTGAACATTTTGTCATACTCACCCTCATGTCCTCCAAACCTGTATGATTTTTTTCTTTTGCGAAGCACAAATAAATAAATAATATTTATATAAAAAATGTATTAGAAAACAGCTATTTTAAATTGCAATACTATTTCACAATATTACTGTTTTTTATTGTATAATTCATCAAAGAAATGCAGTTTTGGTAAGCAGAAGAGACTTCAACCTCCAACTTTTGAATGATAGATATTAAGGGTGTAACGGTACACAAAAATGACAGTTCGGTACGGTATATATTCGATAATATATAGGCTAATATAATGCATATATTTAGCAAAAGAGTTCATTTCTCTAGCTAACTAACAAGATATGGACACTGAACGGCATTTCTGAGGTAAATGTAATGCTACGTGACATTGTTTACAAGCTGTTTTATCGACAGTTGAAACACTGATTGAGCAATTACACGAGATATGATAGGTTTCACTAAGTTGTGCTGTATCTTTCAACATACCTTCAGATGTTCATTCAAGTTAATTCTGTAACAAGTAGTGAAGAGGAAGAGATGATCGCGTTCACACACGCTCCGCGCTGCCGTTTGAGCTGAGGTGCCTATAGAGTGTCTGTTATGCCATATCAGAAAGCATCAAAACAGCATTTATTGTTTGAATTTCATGATAAAATCATGAATTTGAAAACATAATTTGAAAGATGACACTTTGTTGAAAGTAACAAAACACAGAGTTTATTGAGATTATTGGTGGTTAATGCTGGTTAAAAGTGGTTAGGCTACAAAGCATTACCACACATGGCCCCTTCTGGATTGGAGTGTGGATTGCCTTTGACTGACTGTATTCATCTTCTGACTGTATGCACCGAACCGTGATGTCCGTACCATATGGTTCGGGACAAAGACATGTACCGTTACACCCCTAGTCAGTGTTGGGGGTAACGCATTACAAGTAACGTGAGTTGCGCAATCTGATTACTTTTCCCAAGTAACTAGTAAAGAAACGCATTACTTTTTTAATTTACAACAAAATATCTAAGCTACTTTTTCAAATAAGTAACGCTAGTTTTTAAACATTTATTGACTGACCACTCTCCTGTCCCCATGTTGAGAGAAACAAAGTGCAGAGGTGTTATATGTGCTGTGAACATGATGGTTATTGTAGTTCTAGACTAAATCTGAACATGCATTTACTCATCTCACTTGCACGAAAACATTCAGTATTCCTCAAAATGAAAATTTCAAAATTTTACACAAACCTGTTATAATTAAATATATTAAATTAAACATTAAAAATTTAATGCATTACTTTTCATAAAAAAGTAACTAACGCAATTAGTTACTTTTTTAGGGAGTAACGCAATATTGTAATGCTACTTTCCCCAACACTGCCCCTAGTAGATATATACAGAATAATGTCAGATAAACATACATTTCAATTTTTGAATTTAAGGGAGTTCAGAATAACCCCATATTATTTTAATAGTAATTAGCTAAATTTTTTTTAAATGTAATTAGCTCAATTTTTTTAAATGGATACAATTAGTAGTATTATAGCCTAATGTGTTTATATCCTGTCGAATTACAGTGGATAACACAAGTCCTGCCCTACATTATTTCCTGCAGGATATTTAGTTTGACTCTAAAATACATCAGATGTGAAATGAGTTGCAAATTTCAAGTCAAATCAAATGGTGGCATAAATAAGCCATGAATATATAAATATTTGTTATTCAGGTTAGTCCTTTGACCTGCACACACACATACACACACACACACAGGCAGTCACCAAAAGGGAAGTGAGCTAATGTATTGACAGTCACGTTCACTGACAGAGAAGACACAACATCATATTAACCTTCGCAGAATCTTTTAAATCTTTTTTATTAAGTGATGACAGATTCCAAATGAGTCTGACTCACTGAGTATATACAAAACTTACACAAAATAATTACTCTGTGTGGGTTTATGCATGAATGCCCGCTCACGTCTGTGTGTCTTCAAATGTTTGTTTGCATAGCTGCTTTTAAAGCTCCGTTCTGTATTCAGAGCACAAGGCGTAGTCTAAAACATATTAATGTGCGAACTGAACGACCAAAGAGCATCCTAGGCCACGGATGACAATACAAACGCGAGAGCTGCCGTTCTCCATTAGCATACTAATCTGTTAAAGTTTCAGCTCCTTCACAACCTCTTTTAAACCACATCTGTACGTGTTACTGTCAAACATTACCCGAAACGCTAGCACTTTGTGCTTTTTTTACTCAAAAAATGGAGATTGTATCGTTGTTGACAAGGGAATTAATGCTTTTTAAGTTGTTTACTCTAAAGAAGCAACACAGAATAAAGAGCAATTTTATTCTGTCTGCTTATTTTTGTGTTTTTTATTGGGGAGAGAAGGTTGCGAAGGGGGCAGTTATCTGAAGACGTGCCAATTGAAGTACTGCATTGTGTTTCTGCACCAAATTTCCACATTTATGTTATATGTTCGTCCTTCTACGTTGAAGGAAATATTCAGCTGTGGCGTTTTAACAGATGGCATTGAACATAAAGCAAAGTGTGAGGAAATGAAATAGAGCGAGAAAAGGAGATAGAACGAGAACTTCACTGGGGAAAAAGCTGTCGGGTTAAAAGGAATGAGTTTCTGCACCTTGTTGGGATTGTCCTGCTGACAGGCTGCCATCTGGGAGGGAAAAGTGTGTGACTGTGTCAGCAGTCATCTTTCATTTACATTAGCTCCTGCGGCTGGGCCTTTCTCAATGGCAAGGGTAAAATATCAGAGTGTGTGCATAAAGTCCTGCAGATGGGCTTTCCCCTACTGGGAGGTCTCGGTCAAATTGAATGGCTTGGAGGGCTCATGCTCCTCTGTGCTGCACACAGGAGCTTTACCAAGTCCAACATTTGCCTTTGCTGAGGAGAAATAAAAGAACTGAGAAATAATTTCTTGTTTTGCCCACTTCCAGTGAGCTTGCATGTAAAATCTTACTAATGGTTAACAGTCTTTTTCCTTGCAGTACAATCCCAGTCATGGAGACCTGAATGTTAAGGAGGCCTGGGCTCAGGGCTTCACAGGAAGAGGAGTGGTCGTGACCATTCTAGATGACGGCATTGAGAAAGATCACCCTGATCTAGAGAGAAATTATGTGAGCCATCATTTTTCACAAACTGTACAGAAAAGAGTTTGAAGAGTGGGCATTGATATATCTATACACTTGTATTAATATATATCAAATATCCAAAAAGAAACATTAAATTAATTAAAAGTGACAGTAAAGATATTTATAATGTCACAAAGGATTTCTGTTTCAAATAAATGCTGTGCTTTTGAATTGTCTATTGTCTATCCATCAAAGAATAATGAAAAAAATATCACATTTTAGACAAAAATATTAAGCATAATTAGAAATGTTTCTTGAGGGCCAAATCAGCATATTAGGATGACTTCTGAAGATTGGAGTTATGGCCTTAAATAAAAGGAATAAATTAGATTTTAAACTATATGAAAACTGTTATTTTAAATTGTAATAATATTTCTCAATATTACTGTTTTTTTTTTTTTTAACATTATATTTATGGGCTTTTGTGCCTTTATTCAGAGAGGACAATAGAGAGCAGACAGGAAAGCATTGGGCAGAGAGAGGGAGGCAGGATCAGCAAAGGACCTCGAGACAGGCATATGTCAGCGCACTAACCACTAGGCTATCGGCACTGACACTATTACTGTTTTTACTGTATTTTTGTTTAAATAAATACAACATGATCAACTATGGGGGAAAAAAATCTTATCAACCCCAAACTCCAAATGTTTGAACGGTAGTGTAGATTTAAATATAAATACATTTATATAATTTATTTTGTTTTAATTAAAAGTTTTTTGAAAAAAAACAAACAGTGAAATTAAAAGATTCCTTTTTGAACTACAGTAGAACAAATTAAATGAATTAATATATAATAATAATTAATTAATATAATATAAAATTATAATATATATAATAATATAATATTTTATATATATATATTTGTTGTCTGATGTTTAAAACTGATTTAAAATTCTATTTCTTATTTGATTTCATATATCAGGCTTTATAAGGTCAAGATTAATAGTGTTTGCAGAGATTTAATTTTCTTTAGCATGCAGTGATGATCCTGTCATCTGTCTTTTTTTTTTTTTTTTATGAAGTGATGCGATAAAGGGGATGAATTAAGAGATTTTTAACTCTTTAGAGATATATTTATAGCATGTTGTTGGACTGTAAGCACTGCCAGGGTAAACTCTGAGAAATTGCATCTGTAAATTAATAATATTAGAACAAATTAAATCACACATCTTATATGAGCGACCTTTAAGAAACACATCTGATCTGTGTGTGGTGGACGTGACCCTAAATCAGCCTAATTATACAGGGCTATATTAACACTGATGAGTCATTCAGATGGCCCACTTACTAGTCGGTTTTGATAATATGTAATTTTGAACATTTCTGGTTCACTGAATTCTTAATGTTCTGATTCAGAAACTCATAATTTCCTGTTAAAGTACTTTGCACAGTAGAAATGTAGTTTCAGTAATACACTCAGGATTATGAAAACTTTGCGTAATACCTAGTTTTGCATAGAAATTAGACTTCATGAGGTATTTGGAGATGTTACCGAATATTTCTGTTCAGCCTTATTGTACATTCTGTCTCATAATACTCTCTGCTCATATCGTTCTTGCCTCAGGTGTCTCAGGGGTTTGCGGCATTTCACCTTAGCCATCTCTACTAGTTGAATTCAAATGAGCAGGAAGTTAGCTCCTTGAGAAACATATTGGTGCGGTGGACATGACCCTAAATTAGCCTAATTATACCCACTACTGAATTATTAAAATATGTAGTTTTGCATATCCCTAGTGTGAATATCCAAATATGTCTGCAATGCCTAAAAATGCAGTCTAGGTAGGTGTGCATCTCAGCAATGCAAGAAACTGTATTCTCAGTGACAACCAAAGGTTGAGTGTTACAATTTGATCCTTTCGATGTATGCCGTTTTATTTTAAGGATCCCGATGCCAGTTATGATGTGAATGACAGAGATCCAGACCCTCAGCCCAGATACACACAGCTGAATGACAACAGGTAAGGATCTCTCTCTTTCTCTCCTGTCTCTTTCTTTGCCGTTCCAATCAGTGCGTCCACATCAGGGTTGCCAGATCTGTCGGGCTGCAACAAACATGCCATATTGCAGAAGCTTTTAGGTTGTAAATGTTTTAGAGGTTCTTTCAGGTAAGAGAGCCAGAATCTGTTATTGAGTAAACATGCATACTGCTAACTGTGTTTGAAAACCTAGCGTGCGTTTGATCTGCTTGCTAGATGTTGCATCTGCTTCTCTTCTCTTTGGTGCACTGATTTAAGCTGTGATGTACCACTAGTAACTGCAGCGCTTAGTGTTTTGTTAGGGATATAAAGTGGTTTGGAACCGCGTCGTTCGGTGGGTTTAATGCACCTGCCGTTCAGAGACGTGCACCAACGGCTGTTAAATACTCATGAAAAATGCATTATAGAGGAAATCTCATAACTGCACAATGTGCCGTCAGTTTCTCCATAGGGAGCACTTCCTCAGACTTGTGCTTTTTGTCTGTTTCTCTTTTTTTGCATCTCTGTCTATCATGTAATGGCAATCAGTGGCCTAATGCAGTATCGTTGAAATTAACCAACCAGTGACCAGGTCTTTCACTCTCCATGGCACTTTCTATTTTTATGTTTGAAGAGCACTATTTAGAGATGCATAATCTACAATCTATCTGGTTCTGTCCTGTCATCTTCTTGCACCATAAATCAGTTCAGGTTTAATTTAGTGCACTGTAGACGTTGGGATGTTTATTCTTTCTTACTGATAGACTCAAGCGTCACTTGATCAGCCGTAATGGAGGGAAGATCCATTCCGCCCCTTTAACCCCCACACCGTTTCTTCATCCCTCAACCCTGAAGCCCATCTCCCAGCAGCCCATCACTCTGCTGTCAGGGGGATTTGCTTCAAATCTCTTGCACTCTGGGCTTCCTGCCAGAGCTCTTTCTTCCTGTTACTTTCTCTTGTTTTTTTCCTATTCTGTTCAGAATCTCACTGCAGAAGGATGGAGAGGAAAGACTCCAAATTTGGTATCTCCTCAGAACAGTGCAGCTTGCAAAGTTGCAGAAGCAAATCTTCTTTAACGAATCTGTTAACACTGCCATAGTTGTGTCGGGGCGTCTCACTCAGCTACTAATGCGCTGAAGTTACTGTCTTCACTCCTGCTAATACCTTCGAATGCTATTTAAAGTGTGACAGCCGCTCTGTGGAAACAGTGAAGCTTTAACAAGCATTCATAACCCTTTTGGTGTCCAGGTACACACACACATCATGATCAGTCAGTGGATAGAAATAGGGGAATCCATCCCCACACCTCGGCAACCCGGCTCACAGGAAGTGCAGCACATCTTGAGCTCCTTGACTGTCAAGATCATTATCCTCAACTGCATCTGTTCGAGTCCATGAAATGAGAAGCAAAATGCATGACTGTGTCAATAGCCAGAAACATTGAGGCGGTCTCTTAAAAGGCATTTATTCCTTACAGATGAAAGGCACATTACGGATTCTCATCAAAATTATATTTTGTAAAGAGCAACCGAGAAACAGGCTTCTCTTGTGAAAAGCAACTTGTTTTTTTTTTTTCTCTGAATCCCTTGTAAAATCTGATCTTGAGATGAATTGGAGCCTCGGCTGTTGAGCAAAGCGTACAGCAGAGTTATCAAGCATTTTCACTATGATTAAATTGATGGTGCCAGTGTTGCCATGTTAGCGTTCATGCATCTTTTGAAAACGTTTTTCTATATAGCCTATGTATTGACACAGGCTTTGGTGTCCAAACTGAAGAGTAATTGTTGGCTTCATGGCTTTTATGCACAGATGGCTACCAGTGCTTTTAGAAGCAGAGGCTTTTCATTGTTTTGTCAGGAAGATTGAGGGGTAGTACAGCTTTTAGACCGCTTATTTTATATATTTATTTATTTCAGAAAAAAAGCTTTCAGTCTGCCACTGTATTTTTCTCTGTAGTCTCACTTTATAAACGAACTGAACACATTTTTTGTCCTTGTCAAACTTGGATAAAAATTGGACTCTTTATAGCTCAAGATTCTCATGATGATTTTGTTCATCCTTGATGACTGTCCTGAAATTCAAAAATAAAGAAGAATTATGGCTGTCAGTCGATTAAGATTATTTAATTAGTCTTACTTTGATAGCCATAATTAAATTATAAACAAACAAGACAGAACATGTAGAGCTTTAAAATATATGTGGATTGAATCACTAATAAAAGGTTTTATTTTAGATGCTGATTCCAAACATGAGGTGCTGGCATCCCCAACAAGTCTTAACCAATTAACTTAACCTTGCTTTGTTAACCAGCTCACCATCAATGTTTTGCTGATTTCTTCTGAAACTTTAGCAGAGACACATTTTAGACTCTTTTTCTCAAGAGAAAAATCAGAAGAAAAAGCAAAAGATGTGTCTCCATCTGCTCTCCATTTCTATCTAGGAGAAACAATTGAGATCTCATATTAAATACATCTACTCTTCTTTCCTATGGGATATCGCCAGGTGCTCAAAATGATACGCTGATCCAAAGACAGCTGCCGTTCTGTGACGCGTTCCCAGAACGAGGCACCAAGAGACTATTTGAATGTTTATCTACTGAGAGAGAGATGGAAGCAAACACAGAGACTTAGGGAGACGGTTTCCTGTATTGAAGGGCATCCTAAGATGTTTTTTGAATTCATTTCTTTTATACGTCTTTCACATTCTCTTTGTTCCTATGTATAAATGTCTGACATCCACAAAATGCTGCTTAAATTTCTTTGAACCAACTCCACACAGGCAGTGCAAGTGAGCTGAACGCTCTGCACCATTTTAGCAGCATCATGCTAATGTTAGATATTCATCCAGAAGAGGGTGGAGGAGGATGGCGTACGTCTTTGTATTAGTAGCCACAATTGTATACACAGCTTTAATCAGGACCCCCATAACCCTTTTCACCAGCACTCCACATTTACAGGATTTGAGGCTTTTACACTATCTTCAGTGGGTCTAGTTAATTTAGTTTGAACTCTCTGACAATGATGATTGATTAGTAAAGTGCTTATTCAAATTCATACAAAAGTAGCAGAAAGGGCTTGGCATAGATTGAGAGCTGGAAGGACATTAATGGTCTCTCTCAATGTTTCTCTCTTTGCGCTGTAGTTTTGATAAGTAAGTGAGATGCTTGCTGTTGTGGGGTTAGTAAGAAAAAAAAACATTTTTTTTTTTTTTGCTGCTTGAACCAATTATTGAAAATAAATGATTTTTCCCCATTTAATTTTGGAATTTTAATTATGCATGCTCATTTCCCCAATTTTTATATTTAGAATACCTTTCTTTTGATCCTTCTTTAACCTTAATATTTAATAACATAATGGCACTAATTTAATCTCTAAGTGAATATCCTTTGTTCATACTATACATTTATAATATTGTGATTTAGTTGCAGCATTTAAAATAATTGATTTTATTATTTATTTATTTTTTTTATATAAATTGTAGAAATGTAAAAATTTGCCAAGAACACCCTAGAAACCTTCTAGTAATGCCTTAGCAACAATCCAGAACACAATCCAGGCACAGACTTTTGCACAGGTGAGCATATGCATATCTTAACTGTTTATTTGTTTTCTTAAAGGTTCACTTCTGAATTAAAATTTCATGACAATTTACTCACCCCTATGTCATCCAAGATGTTCATATTTTTCTCCATATAGTGGACTTCAACAGCTACCAATGGGTTGAAGGTCCAAATTGCAGTTTCAGTGCAACTTCAAAGCGCTCTACACAATCCCAGATGAGGAATAAGGGTCTTATCTAGTGAAAGATATGTCATTTTCTAAAACAAATACAAATTTATATACTTTTTAACCACAAATGCTCGTCTTGCACTGCTCTGCGATCCGCCACGCATTATGTATCATGTTGGAAAGGTCATGCGTGACGTAGGTGAAAGTACAGATGCAGTGTCTACAAAGCAAACGTGCAAAGACTAAGCCAAATGGCAAATGGCCTTTGAAGCTGCATTGAAACTGCTGTTTGGACTGTTGTACCCCACTGAAGTCCACTATATAGAGAAAAATCCTGTAATGTTTTCCTTAAAAACCTTAATTTCTTTTTGACTAAAGAAAGAAAGACATGAACATCTTGGATGACATTGGGATGAGTAAATTATCAGGAAATTTTATTTCTGAAGTCAACTTATCCATTTTGGTGTTTAAGATACTGATCTTTTGCAGTTAGGTGCAAGTCAACTTGGAGACTCTTTGTTTTTTGTACATCAATATCCAGGTCTCATTGGCTTTACTGAATCAATAAACAAGACCTTAAACGTCCTTCTCTTCCTTTCTATTTCTTTAATTCTAATAACGCCTGTGATGGATGGATTGTGTGAGGTGGCTGTAAGCCAGAGGTCTAAATAACACCGTTAGGCACGAATCCTCTGCCTCTCCACTCAACCCTTTGCCTCACGTGACCCAGACCTGTCAGCCTGCCTTTCCAGCGCTGTCGGGCCTCTGGAATCTCATCAGAGATGCTGGAAATCTGCCCTAGCATCCGCTGCTCTGCGCCAGCCAGGCAATTGAAGCTAGAGACTAACCATGACAGGGACTTCAGGCTAGAGACGGTGCTTCTGAGTTCTGGAATGTGCTTCTGTTGTTGAGTCAAAGACTTGGCGAAGGTTTCGCCGCCACTTCCGTCACCCTCACATTTCTCATGCCATTAACTGAGATTCTTTCTCTCTATTACTTGCTGACTCTCTACCTCCTCTCTCTCTGCATATTTCTTTCTCATTCAGGACATGTGGGTTTCCGAAACTCTGCCCGAGGGCTGAGTTTAGCTGGCTGGAAAACGCTCTAATCCTTTTTAGAGTGCTTCCTAATCCAGGCCTATTGAAGAGAGGAATAGAGATGCTCTACTCTATGACACATGGATGGATTCCATCAGTCTACCAAACAGTATACTGTACACAGAATCATCACAAGTTTTCAAGGGCACCCTATGCCTCTGAGTGGGGGAATTGTAAATGCATGAATCAGGGAATTGAAAGGAACATAAAACAAGCCGATAGAGAGCTAAAAAAACAAGGAGTCAGAAAGAATTAGAGCATGTCTCCGGTCTTGGTTTCAGTGTGGTGGGATTGCTGGTGGCAGGGAAAGAAAAAAGAAAAAATCTCATCTTCCATTCAAGTTCATTTTCACTCTCTTCTCTGCCTCTCCCTGGTGGGCCTTAGACAGATCGTTGCAGTCTCCACAGGGAAGTTTGAGAAAGATTGTTGGTAATTTTGCACCTAAATAGAGCTGGGACAGGGAGGGGAGTAGAAAAGAAAGTGATCCAGTCGACCATGTTGTTTTTTCTTCTTAGAGGTAAGCAGTTGTATCCACATCACTTTTTGCCTTTAAAGGGATGGTTCACCCAGAAAAGAAAATTATGACATTATTTATTCAACCTTCATGTCATTCCAAACTTCCAGACTTTTTCTGCAGAACACAAAAGAAGATATTTTGAAAAATGTTTCATCGAACCCCTTGACTGTATGGAGTAAACAAAAAAAGGTGTTTTTCAAAAGAAAGAAAGTCATACATGTTTAGAACCACGGGTACTGTTTTTTCCTGACTATAAATTGTTGGGAGAAAAAAAACCAGATAAGTCGTATTGGTGTGTAAGTCAAATTTTATTATTACATTCACAAATTGTAAAAAATACAGGTAAATAAAAAAAATGTTTACAAACATTATAACATTTATTTTATTTCCCCTCACTCCACAACAAATCCTTTAAATATAATGTATTTGGAATAGAACAGGAATGAAAAATAAAGTATAAAACAAACATTATATAAACCGTATATAAATTATAGTGGCATTTATTATAAACAACATTTATTATGAATGCACTATGTGCATGTTTCGCATACTTGAGGTCTTAATGAATATAGGCCTGTCGTGGAGACACTTTGACGTTGATGTGTAGCCAATTAATTAACACATTGCCACCTCTGTCTTTTTATAGTTGAACCCTCATTTCTGTAAAGGGAGACAAGGATACTTGTTATTGGATCATATGTTAGTGTTTTTTTTTCCCCCAACTACACATCATTTTTAGTTGTTTTGAGCTCATCAGCTTTATTGTGACTCATGGCACTTTAAGACCATGGAGACCACAGTTATCTGAATCAGTGTTTTTGCACCTCACTGAGCTGTGAAAGGTAAATTAGCTGAACAGCATCTCTGTGGAAAAAAGCTTTCTCTGTGGTAGAGAGCTCTAATCATCTGGAATGAGGTTTCGGATTTATAAAGCCGTAGATTTGATCTGGTCACGAGGTGCCGAATAAAATCTGATTGCGTAACATTACGTGGACTCGGCTATGCCCAGGACTGAGTCACTATCCATTATCGTTGTGAATAAATGAATGCTGGTGCCCCAGGTTTACAATTCCATACGTTCTTTCAAAGAACGAACACTAACTTGTTACGAATTGACAGGCTCAGGCTGTGCTGTCCACGCTTAGGAGTAAATGATAGTTTGATTGCTTTTATGCCTGAATGGCTGCCAGCGAAGCGACCTTGATGTGTTTCCTGACTTTAGAAGGAAAGACTTTTTCTTTTTTTGTCAGGAAGGACTGTTTGTGTTTGGATTTGATAGTTTGTGTTATGGTCCTATGACTTCACTGTGTAGAAGAACTGCCCTTACCCTTGGCTGTGCCACGACTCCATAATGATATCCATTAAGCCCTTGAGTTCAGGACACGGCCACTGATCTGTCTTTCGGACTGCATGTGGGTGTCTTTGAAAGTTGTGGATGGGAATATGCAAATCAAAGTAATATCACAGCATCAGACCTCTTACAAGGAGCATTTCAAGGAACAGTTTGAACATTACACATCCTCATAAGATTAAATGGCCACTCACTTTGAATCACTTCCAGTCGATTTGAATAAAATGTAAACAAGCAATGCTTTAAAGAGGTTGAGTTTAGCCTGCGGACTAAAGCTGCAGTCACATTTAACATTGTTTGGCAAATAATTTTCAATAGTACGGATCCCCTAAAAGGACATGGTGATGGAAAAATATGTGATGATAGAAAATTTTATATATCAGAGTTCTTTCACAAATGTTTTACATTCCTCTAAGAAACTTTGCATTCCCTCACAAAACGTTTCTTAGAGGAATGTAAAACATTTGTGAAAGAACTTAAAAGTATTGATATATAAAATTTTCTACCATCACATATTTTTCCATCTCAATGTCCCTTTATGGTCACTGTACAATACAAATTCATACAAACTTGAATTTTGTGTGAGGGCTAAAGATTTGGTAACACTTAATTTCAATTGTCAACTTTACACATTCTGCTAACTATAGAAACTTTGCAACTACAAGTCAACTTAATATCTGCTAACACTTTATTTTGATGGTCCCCCAACAGACCATTCAATGCTAACTACAAGTAACTTTGCAACTACATGTCAACTACCAGTCATTAGAGTATTAGCAGACTTTCTTCTTAATATCTGCTAACACTTTATTTTGATGGTCCCCCAACAGACCATTCAATACTAACTACAAGTAACTTTGCGAGTACATGTCAATTTATTTTACTAACTGTAACCCTTACCTAACAGTCTACTAATACTCTGTGTTATTTGACATGTAGTTGCAAATTAATGAGGGTTACTTATAGGTAGTAGAATGTCTAAAGTGGACTATAAAATGAAGTGTAACCAATGATTTCCCAATGCAGAATTTGCATCTGGTTCAGTTGGTCATGTGAATTCATCACGTTGAAAGTTGCTTGGTTTGAAAGGGACTTCTGTGTGAACTGTGCTTCATACATTGCTGCACTGTTAACAATAGACAATGGACCTTTTTGCTCATGAAATTTTGTCAGAATTACACTAATGTAAGCGCACCTTAACAGTTAAAGTTAGCACAGAAGGTAGTGAACTCTCTAGTTTACCTTGCTTCTACCTGACTAGTTGGCCATCCTGAGCCATCCTCAAAATGGAGTAACATCTTCATATAAAAGGTGTGCATAAAATCTCTTTTTACTGTAGGCAATTCCCTTATGCAATACATTATAGCTGCAAACAACCTCCAAAACGAGCTGATATAAAAACTGTATTGTTTATTCATGAGGTGTTTCCTGCTATCAACCATTCATCACGATAACTGTCACCTCGCGCAAGACAAAAGGTAGAAAATGATGTTTTATTGCAATCGAATGCTTTACAACCTCAGAACGAAAGGTTTTTTTTTTTTTTTGCAGTTCAGGGCTATTGCCCTTCATATAAGCATGCACAAATGTGTCTGGACATTATTAATTGTGAGGAAAGAGAAAAAAGTGAACTGCCTGCTAGGCAGGTTAACTAGCTAACAAGGTTGTTAGCATAAAATAGTTTTGATCTCATTCACAGTTTGAGAGAGATAGATCCTGATGGATGTATCCGAATGATACACGTTTTCTCCTCTATATGATATAGGACTTCACCCTGAAGGTATATACTGTAATTCCACATGCCCTGGAGAATAAATTCAGACACAATTACAGTTCGTTTTGAATTACATGTACACAGCAGGTTTTGTGGAAGGCTGAGCGAGTGTTTTCAAGTTGTGTATTTGCTCAGTAATCAGAAACGGATCTTAACGACCTGCATAATGGCCTGTCAAGAGCCCCTGTTTTCACCACCCATGTACACCTCCCTCCTCAGCAATTATTGATTTGATAAAATACGATACGTCCAGAGCCTTAATCAGAAGCTATTGTTGCCCAACTGAGCTTTATACATTGAAAGAAATATGATTAAATGTGATTTAATTTATATATACATACACACACACACACACACACATATATATATATATATATATACATACACATAGATAATGTTTGTGTGTGTATATATATATATATATATATATATATATATATATATATATTTATTAGTGTATTCGTACCGAACGGTTCACGAGGCAAATTCCAAATGGAAGTGATCATCCCTATGCAGTATGTGATCATCCCTATGTGAGCAGGGCACGCGCGTGCTGTATGTAGCCATTTTGAATGCACTTGGCAAAGGGAGCGGCGTAATTTCCTCATTATCTTCAGCTGGGATGTTCCTGTGACAACACAGCACAGTGTCCATCAGCAGATGTCGCTGTTTTAACGACATCTGCTGTTTTTGCCTAACTGTTGCAAATAAAAAAACATACATTTTATATTTAATTTTTTTTTAAATATGCTCTATAATATATAAAAAGTAATATATATATAAAACTTTTAAAAATATAAATTGCATATTTATTAATAAAGACAATGATAAAAAAGACAAAATGACAAAAGAGAGCAAAGTTTTGAAACTTTTATAATACAAGCTCTCATGTTTTGCTTGTATTATAGTCTCTGTAATATTTACGAGTTCTGACACATCACTGTCCTTCTACTGACTACCTCTCACAACTGTCTTGATAACGTTGAGTATGTAAAATCTTTGAATAGACTCCCGTGAGTGCAGAATCGTGACGAATGTTGATCTCAAATGACGTAAAAATCGCATGAATTGTGATATGTTCACACTGCGCTCGTATTACAAAACACCTGACCTGTATCGGATTTAGTACCACATATGAAAGTGGCACAAATCGGAATTGAAAAGATCAGATTCCATGTGGTTTGTACTGTTCACACTGTCATGGAAAAAAACAGAAATGAGTCACATGTGGGATAAAAAAAATCAGATTTGGGCCACATTTACCTGCAGTGTGAATGTAGCATTAGTTATTAGCAATCAGTGGATCATCAAAACAGCTGTGAGTGGGAGTGGCTATAACCATCTTGTAGTAACTTCCAATGCGCACACACAGAAAAAAAGAAAAAAAATATTATTAAACTAGAAAAAAATGATAATAAAATAAATAAAAAATAAAGATGATAATGATAATATAATCTTTAAAAAGACTTTTTTATACTGCTTAAATATTTCTCATTTGCCTATAGAGGCAAAGCATCATGGCTAACTTACAACTACAACTACAAAATAATAGTTGCAATTCTGTCATGATACTGAAGGGAGTGGATTAGCTATTGTCATTTTTCACATTGTGCTATTCTCAGTTTTTGTTGTTTGAGCTTAGAAGCCAAGAGTATGAAGCGTATTCTTTTGTGTCGTTTTTCTGCTGTGTTGTATGTCGTGTTCTTGTGTGCCTAATAATCTTTTTTTTTTTAATGTTTTTGTGTAAAATGGCAGATGTAATGAAGGCTCTGGTAAACCGAGGCCGCCGTTTTAACAACATCTGCAGTCTCATGGGCTCCTTAGTCCAACTCTGGGGTCCCTATCCTCCTCTTCTCCGCTTTGTCTCAGGGAAACAATGAGCTCCAATAGGACGCAGATGAATGGAGAGAATAGCTTTTGCAGTGCACATACAAAACCCAAAGCCAGCTGCTATTTCTTTAGACAGTGAAGTTCATCCCCACCATAACACAGAGCTGCTGAGATTTCTCTGCAGTACTGTAGGAACGATCAAACACACGAGACAACTATAATCAGCCATTTATTTATTTATCATTGTTGCCTGCAAGGACCTAATTAGATTTTAATTAAAGGATAAAGATAATGCATCTGTATTTGTGTGCACTGAGAGCTGCCTTTCTGTTGCGATGACAGCGCCCCAAGAATTTGTCTGTACAAACGTGGACTGAATTTGAATTGAGTTGAACTGAATGTGAACTGGATGTGAGACCTGCCAATGCCACACTGTTCACTAGTGCAAATTCTCTCTTTGTCTCTCTAGACACGGGACACGTTGTGCCGGGGAGGTGGCAGCCGCAGCAAACAATGGTGTCTGTGGAGTGGGTGTGGCGTACAATGCCAAAATTGGAGGTGAGTGAAGAATCCAAATGATTGGTGGTTATACATTTGCATATGGTAATAGGATCAATAAAGAGGTTGTGCGTTAAAACTATCCAAGCACTCTCTCATTTCCTGCCCTTTGTGCATCTGTCGTCACGCTTCTCCGGACTAATCTAAAACGCTTTATCTTTCAATTATAAAACACATCTATTAAGGTGAATATCTCAGAAATATCTTGGCTATTCTGGTCACATTGAATGCATTCAGGGTCAGACATCGCTGCAGGCACACACAAATTCCATATCTCTTTTTCTAATAGTCTTTGTAGGAAAATATTTTTCCATCCAGATGAGGGTGATTATGACAGAGGGCATTGCCTGAGCCTGCATGTAATTGCTGTGTTTTTGTGTGTGTACCTTTGTAATAAGAGGATAAATCTGCCCGTGTGTGTGTGTGTATAAAGAGAGCAGATGTTGCTGATCTCTAATTGGCCGCTGGGTCATGTGTGTGTGGGGAGGGGGGTGCGTCAAGTGTCTGAATCCTGTTGCTAGGATTATTATTAATCAAATAAATGGCCACAGAATCATTCTTATTAATTAGATGCTCTCTCCCATCTTACATTATGTTCTAGCTGGACATAACACTGCGACAAGCAATTAATCTCGGACTAAAAAAAAAAGCCAGACTTTAGAAAATAAAATTTGATATTTAACATTTTGCAATTATATTGATTATATAAAAACTAATTTAACCCTCTGGAGTCTGAGGCTGATTTGGGGTCCTGCAGAGTTTTGACATGCCCTGACATTTGTGCTTTTTTCAGTTGTTTATAAACATATTAATGAGAAATATAAAGTCTCATTATACTGTATTCAGCAGAAACTAGGCTACAATAATATGTGAGCAACAAGTATGTACATGTTTGTATTTTTGAGAGTATCACGTATATATGCGTGGTTTTTGAAAAAAAAACTTTTGTATTGTATATTTTAGTCTAGAGTTTTTGCTTCAAAATGATGTGGAAATTATCCTGCCTACTCGGACACAAAAAACAATGTATTGATTTTAAATTTCTAAGACACCTTTTTGTTTAGGGTGCCCGTATGTGGAGAGGTGTGAATCTTCATGAATAATGCTGTGATTCACACCTGAGGAGATTAAGACCCTGCCCCTAATGAGCCACATAATGAGCCATTCAGTCAGGAATGTGACTGAGTGAACTAAGAAAGAATGCAAAGACAAAAGACATATATCATTTTTGTTTGAAGTTTAAAATATAGTTAACTATAAAAATGAGAGTCAAAAAAACATTTTGAGTATACAGTTATACCTGAAAATAAATCCTGTTCAAAGATATATGTGAACATCACATACCTGGAATTTGGTGTTTCTGCAATGGAGGGGGAAAAGAAGAAGAAGAAAAAAAAAACTTTCCTGCTGCCAGTCAGTGATCTCAGTATCATATGCATGCAGTCCAGTATGATTCTCAAATCTGTGAAATAAAAGAAGAAAAAAAAAAACCCTCTGTGAGCATGCTGATAACAGGATCATATCAGCTATTGTATTAACGTTAATATAATGTCCACTCTTAACAGAAAACATGATTTTTGTGATCTTATGCATGCACATATTATTGCACATCATGTGAAGAAAATTTTGTATAGGCCTATATTTTAAATTACAGTACCAGTCAAAAGATTTGACACATTACTATTTATAATGTTTTGATAGAAGTCTCATGCTCATCAAGTCTGCATTTATTTGATCAAAAATACAGATAAAAAAACAGCAATACTGTGAAATATTATTACAATTTAAAATAATGGTTTTCTATTTTAATATACTTTAAAATATAATGTATTTCTGTGATGCAAAGCGTCTAAACATTCATGTTACCTCTATGGCATTTCATATATTATACTTGTTATATTATAGAGCCTAAATGTTAATGTGCAGTTTAATAAATTGCTAACACATTTTATTTCAGTATTTATTACGTATTTCAGTTGATTTCACTCATCTCAGTATAGCAATATAGTTTGGGAATAGCTATGGCAATTTACTAATGTAAGCTGTGTAAACGAAACCGCTTGTCGATCTGCCCCATTAATTCACAATGAGACACACAAAACTTGCAGGATTCATATTTAAACAGTATTTTTGCGGTTTAATATTCACATACACTATATCGCAATTAGAATAAAGAACTAAAGAATAAAAAAAACTTACCATTCACAATCATCGGCTTGATCTAGTTGATCCTCGAAATAAAAAGTGCAGCTTCCACTGAGGTAAATCCTTTTAGAATCATTCTTCATTGCATCTCAAAACGATGAAAAGTAGCCTTCATGAAACTGACCAAGCTTGATGCATTTTTCCGAGCTGATGTGGGCGTTCACTCTCTGTTGCATGTATTGCCTCAGAATTTCCGTCTGAATAGTGCATGCTCCGTGGGCGTGGCCGAATGGATAATGAGCTGACTAGCAAACAACTGACAACCTTCTCTTTTCATACAGATTACATAAACAGAGAATATTTGTTTTTGATTTGACTTACACAATTTAAAACCTGACATTTCAATGTTTCTTTCACATTTTTGTGTGATTAGAATTCACTAAGTTACAGTTAATTTTCTGGGGACTATCAGAATGGACTTCTTCAGAGGGAGACGACATCACAAATCATGTTAGTTTTCTTTATTTTGCAAAAAGCACAACATTTTGTTTTTACTCTGAGTGTACACAAATAAAAGAAGACATTCTACAGTTTCAATTGATATATTACTTCTGTCTCTATGACAAAAAATAACTGAGTATTTTAAGTTGATTTTGCTGCTATGTGAAAAAAATCCAGCAAAACGCGCCGGCGCGTTTCCCGACTTCTGAGTGTTAATTTTTTAGTTTTTTATAATATAACACTTATTTTCATATTATTTTTATTTATTTTTATATTTAAATTTGTTTTATTAATACATTTTTCTCACGCCATACTAAAATATTTATGTATATATCAATACATTTTTTTTTTTCATGTTAATACCTTAATTGTTTTTATTTATTGCCTTATTTTGTATCACATATTTTAGTAATCATCATAAGGCATTAGGTATCATTCGAAAGCTTAAAAACAGCGCAGTTATCATTTTCATGTCATGTGCCACGTTGTTTAAATAGCAAAAGCATTTGCATCCATTTGTGCGCCCATGGGCATGCTGGTCTGAAAACGAGGTGTTTTCAGGCGCGTTACTATTTTGAGGCAACTGAAAAAGACTGCACCATTGACCAACTGAAACCTGGTCTAAAGTCTAAAGGCCGCAATATTTGTTTTGTTATTTAAAGAGCGCATTAGTAATATACGCCTATATGCGGGTGCACAACACACGTACTCTCTGCTTATTACACACACAGGGACGCGCAGCAGCACACAAACATGCCAAATATTAAAAATAAAAGAATTACAGTGTAAAAGATTATTATTGTGTGCATAAAGACAAAAATGCTTTGGTGAAATCCAGCTTTTCCTGTAGAGTTCCCGGAGTTTTTCCGCTTGCAAATTCTTCCATCTAAATAGCGAATCTGCTATGGCACGAGCGCAACTGGCTTTTAAAGGGAGTGGGAAATGAGACTCTGATTGGTTTATTGCACGTTACGCCCAAAACACACCCATGATTTATTAAGAGAATATGGACAACCCTTTTAGACCATGCGCCGGGCGCGGGACCATTGTTCCCATCCTTAAACAAGTGGATTCGGACATGCAAAAGTGGTTTCGGACATGCCCTAAGTGCACTTGCGCTGTGCGCTTTAGACCATGCGCTTAGATCGGTAAAATAGGGCCCATCGTCGGAAAGGTCTGAATCTCAAGCTTTCATATTTGGTGTCTGCTTTGTGATAGAAGTGATATTTGGACAGAAATATATTAATTTCTTACAGGAGAATGTATCAAAAAAAATTCAGTGGAATGTGGGTGATGTGCCTAAACAAAATCTCATGGGTTTTGTAAACAAAACCTCACGTGTGCTAAGGTCATCCATTCATTGGACAGAAATTCAACTGTACCAGAGTTCGTTTGGAACCGGACCGAGACCACCTCTTCAGCTGGGTCTCAGTATGGTTGTTTGGTCCGGACCTGAGTGCGATTGCTATATTCACACCTACCAAAAGATCCGCACCAAGGGGGGAAACGAACCTGAGTTAAGGGGTTAAGAGGGTCCCTCACAAGTGGATCATCATATTTGTGGGTCCTTGGCATCAGAAAGTTTAAAAACCTCAGTCAAGTCCAAATCCTTCTCCATTTGGTTTTATTTTTAACATCAAATATGTTCTGTTCGGCTGTGGTTTTGTCTTCATACAGCATGTTCACTTTCAGTGCCAATAGAAAAATTTGTGCTGGAAACTTGTGCAACTTTTCATTTTCTTTTCCAAATATCCATCACATTTACAGACTGTGCGTTTTTACAAAACCCATTTTTCCTGTCTCTCTGGTTTGTACATTAATGCTCTTTCTGTCCGTCTCTGTTCTGCATGCAGGTGTGCGGATGTTGGACGGAGAGGTAACAGATGTTGTGGAGGCTCAGTCTCTGAGCTTGAACTCCCAGCACATACACATTTACAGCGCCAGCTGGGGCCCAGAGGATGATGGGAAGACAGTGGATGGCCCTGCCAAACTGGCCAAAGAAGCTTTCTTGCAGGGGGTGACCGAGGTCAGTATAGACTGAAAGACATTTTACCACTGGAGGTCACCAGGTCACAGCACTGTTGGTTGCTAGTTGGCGTTTCTGCTGCTGGAAGACATATCAGGCAATTTCTGACATGCATCTATTTTTTATATCCGTGCATGTGGGCAGAAACAAATCCTCTCAACTATCTCATAGGAAACACATTGATACTCATTTGCATAAATTAAAACTTTTCTCAACTTTGTCGAGTCCCTAGACACACCTACAAATTGCTCGTGTCACTAGAAATCGCCAGATTTTATTGAAAATGAATGTCTTCCGGTCACAGTGTCGCCTCAAGTCAGTGTCAGCGTGAATGCTCACGTCAGGTCATCCGAGCAGATTTTAGATCAGCTAAATGTGTCACAGCTGCCGTCGGCTTCGATCAGCACCTCCGGCAGAGGAACTGGGCTGGACGGGGTGAGCTGTAGAAGATTTTTATCCCTGTCATCACCTGTTTAAACCTATTACGGAAAAAGAATTGAGAAGGATTGTAGAAGCACAAACACAGGATTATAGAGAATACTATATTAAGGAGAATTCTGTGATCTTGGCAGGAGATGAGCATTTGTTTTCTGTTTTTGTTTTTGATATGTTAATTCTTTCTTGAGTGTCACACATACCCGTATCCCTTGTGAGTTTTTATACCTTGATAGAGTTTCAGCATACACAACGTTGCACTGTGAATACAAAAATCAGTTTGTTTTTATCTATTATTTGAAAATTAGGCTGTCTTGTTCCTTTCACCCATTCTTTTTACAGTCTTTTCCGCTTTTTCTACAGTTTTGTTGTGTTTTATAAGGCAAACATTACTGTTAATGTTGCTGATACACTACAGTTTGTGGACTGTTAAGTTTTTAATTTTTTTTTAAAGAAAACTGCTCACCAAGGCTGCATTTATTTGTTTAAAAATACAGTACAATAGGATTGCGAAATACTATTACAATTTCAAAAAACTGTTTTCTATTTTATTATATTGTAGAATGTAATTTATTCCTGTGAAATCATTCTAAAATTATTATCAATGTTGAAATGTGCCATTTAATAATTTTGTGTAAATTGTGATAAATTTTTTCAGGATTCGTTAAAGGATAGTTCACCCAAAAATGAAAATTATCCCATGATTTACTCACCCAGTATATTTTCAAATATATCTCCTATTGTGCTCGTCTGAAAGAAGATACTCATATACACCTAGGATGGCTTGAGGGTGAGTAAATCATGGGTAAATTTTCATTTTTGGGTGAACTAACCCTTTAATGAATAGAAAGTTCAAAAGAACAGCATTTATTTGAAATAGAAACATTATAAATGCCTTTACTTTTGATCAATTTAATGTGTCTTTGCTAAATAAAAGTATTAATATATATATATATATATCTTTTTTAAAAACTCTTACAGACCCCAAACTTTTGAACAGTAGTATATGTGTGGTTATGAAAATAAACAAACCCCTAAATTTCAGCGGGTGAGTCATCACGGACCATTTGTGCTACCGACAGAAATGATGGCTCAAACCATGCGGCTTATTGAGAAGAGGCTATTACTGAGCACTTTTACTTTTCTAAGCAATCAGACTTGCGATTTTGCCCGAGGGATGATAAAACAAGTGGGGGAAAAAACAATTGAAAGAGGAACGTGATGCAGATGTAAAAATCTAGATCTTGTTTGTTCATTCCAATATTCTTTCTATCTATTCCACTACCTTTTATAAGCCTTGTGCTATCAAGTGTTTTAAACCATATGCTCAGAATCTATCTTCTCTTTAGACAGAATTTCACAGCAGCATCAATGAAAATTCAATGAAATTCGCACATCTTCACCCCCATGAATGTGACTCATTCTGACAGCCATTTAGAAAGCTTGCATTAACTTCGAAGTAATTTAGTTAAATGTCTTTATTGGAATTAAATCTGAACCACCTGCCTTTGCTTTACTCTGCAGAAATTATGAGATTCGACGCAGTGAGAAGAGCGTGTCGTGTTTGACAGGCAAAGGATCTGACCTTTTTAGGACGGCTGCCCGCCGCGAGCGCCGCTTCTGTTTCATCCCGAACGTGTCCTTGGTAATCTCAGACATGCTTTTGTCGGAGCGCTGCAAAAAGATGTAATCTTTTGTCTCGTCTGTGAGAATAATGGCACTTTGATACAGCCGTGCAGAATGAGTTTGACTGCTGTTAATTTTGGTGGGATTTAAAACTGATTTCTCCCTCTAGCAATTTACTCAAATTACGCATCATATAAACATCTGCCCCAGCGGTGTGACTCGCTTTTTGTTTCTCTGCACTTCAGTTCTTTATCCCCGATTTTATCATTCCTAGAATTGTGCCTCTGAATATTTTTAACCAAATTGCAGCATCGCAAACAAACAAACAAACCGTTTATTGCCACAATAATCCCTAGTCAGTCAGCTGTGAACGTTACCCATATGGACTGCAGAAGATAGAACAGAAACTTTAATCAAATTCAGCCGTCTTGCTTGACTGCAGTGAGAGAGGAGACTAATATATGGGAAAGGAAAAGTGGCGCTTTGTCAGCTGTCCAGCCAATATTACTAAAGCATTAAATACAGCAGATTTTAGAGGTCACAGTATTGGTTTTAAATTAATCATGACAGCCATAATTGGCTCGTTCAATTGGATTTTTGTGGGCTATTGTAATAGAGATGTGGCCTGTGTGCACAGACATTAATGGACACTACACAGATGTTTGATTCATAAATACATTTGTCTCACATAGCCAGACGTTTGATTTGCATAAAGACTATCAGCAGCTTATTCCGGCCAAGAATCGCCCACTTATATTGTTTTTTTAAAGATTTGATGCCACAGACCTCGCAAATCCTGTGGTTAGTTCTACCTTAGGATGGTTGTATCAGCCCAGCAACTTGTAAACTACAGTTTGTTTCCAGGCAGTAAAAACCTGTGCATCAAGTCTCAAAAGGCCAGCCAATCAGATTGGAACTGGCAGTCTTTAGTTGCCGCGTGCCAATTATGTGAACAGACTGTAGGATGAGACTGGAAATACATTTAGACAGCAGGTGTCTGTCTCTGTTTACGCTACTGTTCAAAAGTGTGGGATCAGAAAGGTTTTTTTAAAGAAATCAGTACTTTTACTTAGCAAGGACTCAATTTCAATTTATCAAAAGTGACAGTAAAGACATTTATAATTGTAGAAAAAAATTCTATTTCAAATAAATAACTTTCTGTTCTTCAAAGAATCCTGAAAAAGTATCATGGTTTCCACAAAAATATTAAGCAGCACAACTGTTTTCAACATTGTTAATAAGAAATCAGCATATTAGAATGATTTCTGAAGGATCATGTGACACTGAAGACTGGTGTATAATGATGCTGAAAATTCAACTTTGCCAGATTTGCATAAATTGTAATTTCACAAAATTATTATTAATTATTTATTTATTTTCTATTGAATAAATGTAGACTTGGTGAGCAGTGTTGGAGGAAACGCATTGCAAGTAACTTGAGTTATGTAATCAGATTACTTTTTCAAATAACTAGTAAAGTACTATATAAGTTACGCAAGTTACTTTGTTTTCGCGTTTATTGACTGACATCTCTCCTGTCCCCATGTTGAGAGAAATAAAGTGCAGAGGTGTTGTGCGCTGTGTAAATATGATGGGTATTGTAGTTCTAGGCTAAATGTGAACATGCATTTACTCATCTGACTTGCACAAAAACATTCAGTATTCCTCAAAATTGATAAAAACAGTGAAATGCAATCTCGGAATTTTATGCAAACCTGTAATAATTTAAATATATTAAATTACACAAATACACTTTATGTATTTAATCTCACTTTATTAAAGGGTTAGTTCACCCAAAAATTTATTTATTACTCATCCTCATGTCGTTCCAAAAGTCGTTATTTTATTTTTTTGGCGCAAAAAAATATTCTCGTCACCATAATGTTAAGGTTAAACCACTGTAGTCACATGAACTGTTTAAATATGTTTTTAGTACCTTTCTGGGCACTGAAAGTGTTAATTGTCTTGCTGGCAATAGAGGCCTCACTGAGCCATCGGATTTTATGAAAAATATCTTAATTTGTGTTCTGAAGATGAACGAAGGTCGTAATTAATGACAGAATTTTCAGTTTTGGGTGAACCAACCCTTTAACCAATCTCTTTGCTGCTGACCTTCAATGATCTAATTCAACCATACTAATAAGTAAAAATTACTTTAGATTTAGAAATAAGAGTGTTGAACTTTCTTCTCTGTATCATATTCTCTGAATGCTTCTTTAATCCAGAATGGCAGCACAGCTGAAAGGTTTGTTTGAGCTGCGCCCTCTACTGTACAGGCATAAATATGCATTTCCTTCAGTCAGAGGTTTATTCATTTCACTTTTGGTGTGGAAGATCCTTAACTTTTGTCAAAAATACAACTTTTTTGTTGTTATTAAAAAACAAACATGCAAGCCCAGCTCAGGTAAGAAAAAGTAATGCAAAAGTAATGTAACATTACTTTTCATTAAAAGTAACTAACACAATTAGTTACTTTTTTAGGGAGTAACACAATATGGTAATGCGTTACCATATAAGTGTAAGAGACTTCTTTTAAAACAAGAAAAAAAAAAAAAAGGCAAACTTTTGAATGGTAGTCAACTACGTTGAAATAAAGTGAATGACCAGATTGTGTGCATCTGTTTTAGGGTCGAGGTGGGCTGGGCTCCATCTTCGTGTGGGCATCGGGTAATGGAGGGCGAGAGCGGGACAGCTGCAACTGTGATGGATACACCAACAGTATCTACACGCTTTCCATCAGCAGCACCACACAGTACGGCAATGTGCCGTGGTACAGCGAGGCCTGTTCCTCAACCCTCGCCACCACCTACAGCAGCGGAAACCTCAACGAGAAACAGATTGTATGTATTTAACACTCACGTTCATATGTGCCAACAAATCTTCATACATATTCAGCTGTCACACATTTTCATACAGAGACATGTGAAACTGCATCTTCATATAGAAAATCTTCTATTTTTATATTTTATATATATTTATAAATATTATGAATATTTATAATTTAATATTTATGAATATTACATTTAAATATATTTTTTGTGTGTGTTAAGCATGAACTTGGCATAATTTTTCTTGAAACAAAAAATCACGATTTCCACAGAAATATTAAACAGCACAAGTGTTTTCAATACTGATAATAAGAAATGTTTCTTGTGCTGCAAAAATACATATTAGAATGATTTCTGAAGGATCATGTGAAACACATACACACATTGCTACAACCACGTCTCATTAAAAGGTACCATAAATAGAATAAATTCACATTTCAGCTTTGCAGCATTTGCACGTTAACAGCTCACAGACAGACCTTCATGTCTTCACACAAACACTACCATTCTCAGTTGTCAGCAGAACTGTAAATGTCAGAGCAAACAGCTCGAGAGTGCCAAATTTTCCACAAGGTTTAAATGGCCACGTCACGACTGTACATGGGGAAAGTGAGTGATAGAGTGCCGCCCTGTTCAGCGTGCTGTGAAGATGAAGTGTCAGGCGGTGAAATGATTTCCACATCTGCCGCTGTGATTTCCTGTGGGCTATATGAAAAATAGCTCAAGAACGCCATGCCCTAAGGAGGCAAAAAATCACTTTAGAGTAGCTTCTGAAAACTTCCCCATCACAGGTGCTGCTGCTGCATGCCGTACACATCTGCTTTTCAGTCCCCGGTGTGTCCTCCAAGAATGGAAATGAGAAAAGGGTTTCTGAAAAAGCAAAGAGAGAAAGAGCAGATAAATTAGACCAAGTGAAAAAGCAAAAGACAGAGACAGCAATTTTTGAATACCAAACATGCTGCATTGCAGATTCTTTGGCTCTTAGTTGCGAGTCTTCCTCTCGTTTTCAGTTACATACCTTCATTTTATCTGCATAAGCTGTATTTGAGAGTGTCTGAGTAGGCTTTTTAATTAGGGCAAGCTAATTGGGCTAAAAGATGTCTAAAAAAAAAGATGCCCTTCAAAAGTTCTAAAAGTCTCATCTTTGTCTTTGGATCATCTTGATGAGCATTTTTGCTATTAGGTTTTTTTAAGGAAAATCTGTCAAATATTAACACTTATGTTGTTTTGAAGAATTTCCTAGTCACTGTTTTCTATATCATAAAAGTGAACTGGGGGTGACAATCTCCATAAAGGCACTATAAAAGTGCTCCATACATCTTGTGTAATATTTATGTCTTCTAAAGTCATAAAATAGCAGCTGTGTGAGGAACAGACCAATATTCAAGTCATTATTCACTGAAAAATGTTGACATCTGCAGTAGCTCTTCTTTGTTCTTAAATATATGTGCTGTTCACATATTTTCAGTTACTTGATTCATTGATTTATGATTGATTTGTTCACTGAATTTGGAATGATCCAATTGAGTCCGCAATCAAAAATCTGATTCATGATTCATGAATGATTTGGTTGGGTCTTTGATTCAAAGAACTGATTCAGTGATTCATTAATGATTTGTTCACTGGAATTGCAATGATCCAGTTGAGACATTGGCTGCATCCAAAAACTGAAAAATACTTCCTTTGGAAGATGCATTTCAAAGTAGGAAGGCATCAGGACACGTCCAAATCCAAAGTTAACTTCACTTCCTGCTTCCCAGCTGCCTAAGTTTTCGGATGCAGCCATTGATTCAAAGATTTGATTCATTGTTTTATGATTGAATGATTTGTTCACTGGAATTGAAATGATGCGTTTGAATTATTAATTCAAAGGCTTGATTCATTGATTCATGATTTGTGAATGATTTGTTCATTGTAATTGTAATGATCCATTTAAGTCATTGTTTCAAAGATCTGGTCCAAAGAACTAACTCAAAATATGACACATTTTAGATATTTTTAATGGACAAATGAATAGTATTTTTAAAAATAATTGCAATTTTCTTGATGTTCTTAAATTTTATACAGTCAAACCAAAAATTATTTAGACAATAGATATAATTTTTTATTTTATTTTTTTACTAGTGGGTGCAGGACACTATAGTTCATTGATGTAAGTGAGGATAGCAAAATAAAGTAAACTGTGACATATTGTACCCAAAAATTCTTCATACAGTGGACTACCAGTAAAATTTGGGACTAAAAACTATTCAGACACTTTGACCTGACCATGTTTTGCTTAAGTGTTATCTGACATTATTAAGATTATTTTTTTTCTGACACAGTTAAACTCTGAGATCTTGTCATATTTTATTAACATTTTTTTAAACTATAGTGAATTAACTGTATTAATGAATTAAATGTTCAATGTTCAAGGTTCATTTTGGTTTGACTGTTTATCCAGCAAGAATTTTGTTAATAAATATTCAAACTGATAACTTGTGAACTTGAGTCTTTTTGACCAATTTAATTTAGTTGACTCAAATTCACACTCACATTGAGGGGAAAATAGGATTTCTCGTGCTGTGGGTAGTTATCCGAACTCTGTTTGAATCTCTGATATGCTCATTTCTGTGAAAGTGATTTCAGACTCTCCAGGCAGGTCTATCTCTGCCAGCTCACTGAAGCTCATCCGAGATGTTTCGGATGGCTTTAGAGTGTTTGTTTGCTCGATGTCAAGTCTGTCCCAGTATGTTTGACTGCGATAGCTCCCCTCTCTCTCTTCTGAGACCCCCTGTTCCATTAGGATGACAAAGGCAATAACAGATTCAATTTAAAAATGGACGCAATCTTGCCGACAGCAGTGGGGTGGGATTTTGTGTGTGTGTATGTGTCTGTATGTGTTTAAATCAGACTGAAAGGGACAGAGATGAATAAAACAATAATAGAGAACGAGTGTGTGTGGGTGTCTGGCAGGTACTCACCTGTGTATGCTCTGATGGTTCTGTAGCCTCAGGCTAGACTTCCTCTCATCCTGACCGTTGTCAATCACACAGGCATGTTCCCATGTGTCCTACGGCGTGATTAAAACCCCAAACCCTCATGTGTGAGGTGCCAGCTTATTAAGTGTTTCGAGCTGTCACACATCTCGTCACAGAAGCTGCAGGCGCCTCTGGCTGATAGACGGCTACTCCAACACCTTATATATAGCCACAACCAATGTCTTTTCTGATAACTGGCCAATAACACAACTGACCTTTCCATCTAACTTCGTGTGTGCAGGTGACGACGGACCTGAGGAAGAAGTGCACAGATTCGCACACAGGCACGTCCGCTTCGGCTCCCTTGGCTGCTGGAATCATCGCTCTCGCTCTGGAGGCCAAGTGAGTGATGACAACAGTGACACCTGTCTCTACGGACAGACATACGCACACATGTTCTACCCACTCCTGTCCATCATTCCCCCTCATCAGTTAGACTTCATTACCCCATGCACATCATCTTCAGCCCTCCGACACACTCTGACATCAGCTTGACATAGCTCACCAAAAAAAAAAAGAAAAAAAAAAAGAGAGAGAGATGGTGAGAGACGTGTGATTGCTGCCAATCTACACTTCTCATTCAACGCCGATTGACCCCAAGGCCCCTATACAACATCAAGTCATCATGTTCAATTAAAAGATCCTGCAGAGTATTTTATCCTGTACGCTGTGAGGCAGTAATAAGACATGTAAATCACGTCTCACACAAGCGTCAGGTTTCTTTGTCTTTTTTGTCTGTGGTGGAGTCTCGGGGCTTCTGGTTCGCACACAGTGTTTGTTTATGTGTGAGTTCGGCCCCTGCTGTTCAGGGCTGTAAACCCCACTGGTTCCGGCTTTGATCTTGCTTGCCCCACAATGAGAGAGACGGAGACGTTTTTGGGGACATTTTTTATAAGGACCTCCATTTCTGTTCTCTTTCTGTCACAACTCTGCTCTTTTCATCAGGCGGAAGTCTTTGTGATGTCGCGCTGTAGGTGACTTTTGAACGTCTGTGTGTAAGAAAGTCATACTCATTTTCTACAGAAATGTGTGCTTGTGCCAGAGCCTTTGCTTGACCAGGGGATCTGTAAACCTTTCTCAGAACTAATTTTACATTTTAATTTGTAATATAAAAAAACATTAAAAATATATTATGTAAAATATATATATATATATATTTGAGGTCAGTTTTTTGTTTTGGAAAGAAGCCTCTTATGCTCACCAAGGCTACATTTATTTAATCAAAAATACAGTAAAACAGCATTAATGTGAAATATTATTACAATTTAAAAAAACATTTTCTGTTTTAATTTTTTTTCTGTTTTAAATATTATGTATTCCTGCAATAGCAAAGAATTTTCAGTTTCACTACTCTAGTCTTCAGTGTCACATGATCCTTCAGAAATTATTGATATGCTGATTTACTGAAGAAACATTTTCTATTATTATCAATTTTGAGAACATTTGTGCTGCTAATATTTTTGTGGAAACCATGAAAAATTAGTTTTCAGGATTATTTAAGGAATAGAAAGCTTAAAAAACAGAATTTATTTCAAATAGATTTTTTTTTTTTTTGCAACAGTATAAATGTCTTACTGTTTCTTTTGGTCAATTTAATGCATCCTTGCTGAATGAAAATATTAATTTCTTAAATTTTCAAATATATTTATTTTATATATAAAGAGTTCAGATGCAAAAAGTCTGTCTGACATCTTTTCTTTTAATTAAGCATTTTTTCCAATGTTTAGATTCAGTAATTTTACTTTAATGGCAAGGTTGTTAGTCAGTTATTGAAATGCCTTATTTTCAAAAATGTCACTTTAGTCATTTCATTGGTATTTAACAAATTTGACTATTTAACAGATTTGTCTTTTGCTGCAAAACCAGCTAAGTCCATGTGTGCTTTTTTTTTTTTTTTTTTTTTTTTTTGCAAAAACCTCAAGTTTTACAGCTGCAAAAGCAACATTGTTGTGTTTACTTGCTACTCACAAAATCCTGTCATTGCCACTGTAACGATGGACAAAACACAATAAAAACATGCCGGCTCATACGCACACTGTCATTCATCTGGAAATCATATGATTCTATTCACGTCTTCCAGTTGGTTCTTCTATGGACTTAGAGGCTTTTGCTGAAAAGGGAAGTGGCGTTTAGTGGTTTCTGCCAACAAACCGGTATTTCTAAATGGGTTAACACTGGGATTTAGCAGATTTAAAGTGAAAGTATTTGATAAACGTATATTATGTGCGGAGAGCATACGCTCAATATCATATCTCATTTTTGCTGGAAGTTTATTAGCTTTTGCATCTGAACTCTTCATATATACATATATATATATATATATATATATATATATATATATATATATATATATATATATAATATTAATAACAAGGAAAATAAGTGACTCAAATAGCTATACACAGACAAAAAATATGACTGGGGTGTCTGCCAACTGAATGTATGTCTCAGAGCTTCTGTTGTAATTTACTGTTTATAATAGGAGTGATCTAGTGCTGCTTTGCATAAGTCTAGCTATACTGTTGTTATTTATGAAAACTTTGAGTGGTGAGGACATTATTCCTCCCCCTGTCCATTAATTTTCACATTCCTGGTTTGAGTCCAGTATGTTTAAAGGGTCTGGCATGTTTTCCAGCACTGGCACTTCATCCATATAGAAGGGATATCTGTTCAATATCTGTGCAAGTACTCCTGTGAAAATTTCAGTAGTCTTACATCTATTAATCACTGAATGTAAATCGCAGCATCTGTGTTGTGGCTTTAGATTTATAAATTGTGAATGTGACATGAATTTACACACTAAGTCATTTATTGTGAGGTCAAAAATATTGAAAGCTTATGAATTGGATCACCTTCTTCATAAATCTCTCAGAAAAATATACGGATGCCAGAGAAGGATGTTTTTCATACTATTCTGCAGCATATCTTTATGCTAAATCCATTTCATTTGGGTGAAAATGGCTTGTCATGCAGGTATTTTTGTCAGTGCTTTGTCCAATTGCAGATGTGTTTTGCCCTGAAATACCCTGTTGAGAAAAAACAGAGCTTTCCAACCTTGCCCGTGGGGGCCACTAGTCCCAAAGCCGCTTGTTTCCGCCATGCAGAGCAACAGCCGACAAAACAAATAAGCTGGTTTCGTGAACCAAGGAAATACAGTTAGAAATTGAATCTGATATTGCTGCGTTTTCTGGGAATACAATTTTGGGTCTTTAGTTTGGAAAAAAAGGCCTCGTCGGCCGTGTAATTACAAAATGATGCATGGCCCCCAGGACGGAATATTTCCATTTGCAATTTTCTGTGACTCGGGTAAAAGAAAAGCTTTAATTATGTGTCTTTCAAAAAGACATCCCGTCACATCCAATAGGATAATTATGTGCAAATTATCTTTTGAATATAAAAATAAATCTGTGTCCCTGCTGCAATGTAATACTCGTATCACTTTTCATTTTTTCATATGACAACCAGCATGAACCTGACCTGGAGAGACATGCAGCATCTCGTAGTAAGAACCTCACGTCCCGCCCACCTAATAACCAACGACTGGAGGACCAATGGCGTGGGCCGATTAGGTAAATAACAATTCACGTAACCAGTCAATTAGAGCTGTGTTTATTTATTCAGTGGACATGTCTGACCTTGTTACTTTTTCCATCTCTCTCTCTCTATGTGGCAGTGAGCCATTCTTATGGCTACGGTCTGCTGGATGCAAGTGCCATGGTCGCTTTGGCTCAGAACTGGACCAGCATTGGGCCGCAGCACAAATGTGTCATTAATATGCTGACCGAGCCCAGGTAAGGACGGTCAAACACCTCATGCAGCACAGGCAATACATCAGTACACCAGATAGGTAATGCCAACTAATGCCGGCTACCTGGGGAGCCAGAGGTCACCTTTTAAGGACAGTAAAACTAGACACATGTATTGGACAGCAAAATTACGATTCATCGTACAGTTGCTTGCGAGAGTGGTGTATAATTTCAGATTCTCTGTGTTGTAGGGACATAAGAAACCACCTGATCTTCAGCAGAATTGTAGAGGCCTGCTCTGGGCAGCCAGACTTTGTGAGCTCTTTGGAGCATGTGCAGGCCAGACTCACCCTCTCTTATAACCACAGAGGAAACTTGGCTGTTCACCTCATCAGTCCACTGGGAACTCGTTCCACGCTACTGGCTCCACGGTAAACAAACACGTTATTAGCATACATACATTTGCATACACTGATTGAAGGCTGCATTTATTTGATCATAAATGCAGTAAAACAGTAATATTGTGCAATAATATTACTATTTAAAATGATGTAATTTATTTGTGCTGAATTTTTGGCATCTACAGTGTCACATGATCCTTCAGAAATCATTATAATATGTAGATATTTGGTTTTCAAGAAACATTTTTATTGTTGTCAATGTTAAAAACACATTTTTTTCAACATTTTTTAGAAAGTTCAAAAGAACAGGATTTGAAATAGAAATATTTTGTAACATTATAAATGTCTTTACTGTCACTTTTTTATGAATTTAATAAATCCTTGCAGAATAAAAGTATTCATTTCTGAGATAATGATATTGAGCAAATGGGTCCTTAACCCATCAGCAGGACCGGTATCTGCTCCTTTGTGCAAGGAGGAACAGGATGAGCACTGCTAGAGCCCTACCAAATGACCTCCAGCAGGCCACTGGTGTGAATGTCTCTGACCAAACAATCAGAAACAGACTTCATGAGGGTGACCTGAGGGCCCGACGTCCTCTAGTGGGCCCTGTGCTCACTGCCCGGCACTGTGGAGCTCGATTGGCATTTTCCATTGAACACCAGAATTGGTAGGTCAGCCACTGGCGCCCTGTGCTTTTCAGATGAGAGCAGGTTCACCCTGAACACATGTGACAGACGTGAAAGGGTCTGGAGAAGCCATGGAGAATGTTATGCTGCCTGTAACATCGTTCAGCATGACCAGTTTGGTGGTGGGTCAGTGATGGTCTGGGGAGGCATATCCATGGAGGGATGCACAGACCTCTACAGGCTAGACAATGGCACCCTGACTGCCATTAAGTATCGGGTTGAAATCCTTGGACCCATTGTCAGACCCTACGCTGGTGCAGTGGGTCCTGGATTCCTCCTGGTGCACGACAATGCCCGGCCTCGTGTGGCGAGAGTATGCAGGCAATTCCTGGAGGATGAAGGAATTGATACCATTGAATGGCCCCAACGCTCACCTGACCTAAATCCAATAGAACACCTCTGGGACATTATGTTTCAGTCCATCTGACGCTGCCAGGTTGCACCTGGGGGCCATACAAACCACTGAGTACCATTTTGAGTTCCTGCAACGAAATTTCAGCAAAATGGGCTAGCCTGCTGCATCATTTTTTCACCTTGATTTTTCAGGGTGTCTTTGAATTCAGTCCTCTGTAGGTTGATAATTTTCTTTTCCATCAAACGATGTGGCATCCTTTCGTTCCTAACACATTACCCAGTCCATGTCAGTACAGATATCCAGCATGATATTTTTCCCCATTGAGATCTGATGTGTTTTCAAAGTGTTCCTTTATTTTTTTGAGCAGTGTATATTACAGACATATTCAAATGTGTGCATGTATCATCTGATGCCCAAGAAAACACATTTGCGCATTTGTCTGGCCACATACACAATTCACTCCATTATGTTTATGAAACATAATTATCTGTATTGTAAATACACACTCAATTCATTTTATTGACACATTCTCAGATAGACATAAACACACAGAAATCTTCCTTCTCTTCTGTTTGTCTTCAGGCCTCAGGATAACTCAGCCGAAGGCTTCAACGACTGGGCATTCATGACCACCCACTCCTGGGACGAGGACCCACGGGGAGAATGGACCCTGGAGATCGAGAATGTGGCCGGACTTAATGACTATGGTACTGCAATAAGCTTTTTCATAATCAGTATTTTTGTCTTGTTTTTTTTACTTCAAACATCTAAACATCCTTTAAAACAAATATAATTTTATGTGAAAAAGGAAAATGGTTGGGAAGTAGATAAAAGATGTTTCAGAGTATAAATATTGAATGAAGTTTAGTTTTCTTACCCCTCTGGCAAATTGTTGGTTTTTTTTTTTTTTAGTTTTAAGAATAAATCTCACTAAATTTTGTTTGATTTATGCTTGAAAGAAAAAATAAACAATTTGCCAGTGGGATAAGAAAAAAATTAATTTAATTCAAGATATTTTCTCTGAAAACAAGTCTTACTATCTTACATAAATTGCTTTTGAAGTATATTTATCTTATTTTAAGGAGTACATTTACTGCAAAACAAGACCAAAAAAAAAAAAGATTAAGAAAAGGATATTTGTGCTATGTGAATGCCATTTGGCTTTTTGTTGATGGCCAAAGCGTCTTTAAAGTTCAAGGTCTTTTCCACAGGTGTTCTTTCTCAGTTCACACTCATCTTATATGGCACTGGCTCTAGTGCAACAGATCCGTCCATTTCCGATTACACACGGCCTTCAAACAACAGCTGCAAAACCTTTGACACCCAGCAGATTTGCATCGGTAAGACACACATGCCCTAGACCAAAGGCCAGAGAAATAACCATACACAGCCCTTAATAGACAAGCTTTTATAGGTTCAGAATCAGAAGGAAATATTTACACACACACACACATAATTCCCTTGGCAAAACCTCTGTCATATATAAATGTTCATATGTCTCAGTATGACTACCAGTTGTGCTTATGAATATTAATATATGTTTATGAGTATAAATAATGCAAAACACTTCAGAGTGATGCCAGAGGTTTAAATTAGATAAACTGTGCATTATTAAAGAAGGGGAAAAGTTTTTAAATGCTCAGCCTCTTCTTGATGTGAAGTTGTACCTTCCCAACCTTCAGAGGGCAGTAAACAAACCTTAATTTTGTTAAACTAATGCCTGATTTTGATTATTTAAAGTTGCTGTGGAGACTTGATGATGGATTTCTCCATCATGGCCTCATATTGTGCCTGTAGTACAAACTTTGCTAAGAAGTTATTTCACTCATTTTTCATAAGGTGTCCTCACTGTTACTGCAGGTACAACTGAATTTTACTAGGTGAATAATTTGTCCCTTTAGGGACAGAAATGAGAGCACAACATGAAATGACCCTATTAACTTTAATAAATGTACCTGATCTTATTCTAGAAACATGCAAATGAAAATGTGAATGTTTAGCTCATGTATTGAAAGTATGCAGACCATAGTATGTAGTAAACTATGTAGTAGTTACTAGTAAAGTAATGTATTACTTTTAAATTCACAACAAAATTTCTAAGTTACTTTTTCAATGTTTTTTTTTTTAATGATACCTATTGCCTTAACTAATGGTAACTAATGCGTTATCAAAATGTTTATTTCCATATTCACTTTCATCACAACCTTTGAAACAACCATTTCTCTTCTGCTGACATAACCAAGGCTGTATGAGTGGGAAAAATAAAATTAACCAATAATATCATAGCCCACAATCCTTTTGGTTTCTCACAAAATTCTCACATTACAGAAGTAAAATATGTTTAAAATGCTATTTTATGTTCTTTACAGATTTGTAACATCTATTAAGCGTTCTTCTGATCTCTGTTTTCCAGAATGCAGCACGGGTTTCTCTCTTTTCCTGCAAGGCTGCGTGAAGGCCTGCCCTCCCGGCTTCAGCTCTGGGCCGCAGGTGCTTAACTTGTCGTTGGACAACTGGGTGGAGCACTCTACCGTACAAGCGTGCCTGCCATGCCACCCGGCCTGTCTAACATGCTTCGGGTCCGGGGAGAACGAATGTCTTTCCTGTCCCCCCCACAGTCACTTAGCGGTCACTTCTTGCTTGCACCAGAATCAGGTGCAGCGGAAATCCCCCAGCATTCCTGTGCTCCAGCACGAGGGGGATCTGAACTCGGAGGAATCTTTGCGTGAACCTGGGCTGTCCTCGAGACTGCCGGCGCTGGTGGCGGTGCTCAGCTGTGCCTTTATCCTGGCCACTTTCGCAGCCGTTTTCGTGCTGCTTCAGCTGCACTCCGGAGCAGCCAGCGCCCCGTTCTGTCGGAGGACCAAACTGCCGGTGACGGACACAGGCGGAGGGGGGATACGAGTGGGCTTTGGGTTTGGACTCAACCGGGGAAAAGTGTCCTACCGGGGAATCCCCACTGTGTGGGGGGACGAGGATACAGCAATGAACTCTGAGTCGGACAGCGAAGAGCTGGAGTATCACAGCGAAAAGACTGCTTTTATACGAACTCAGAGTTCTCTTTAGCGCCCCCTATAGGGCATTTTTTGTACATCTGTCTTCCTCGTACTGGGATACAGAACTAATCTACACTGCTTAGACTTATAGATCCACTGCGACTGCGCGATGTTTGTGTGTGTGAGAGAGAGAACGCCGTATACAAGCTATAATGTTGCATTTGCGGTTTAACCCGAATGTGATTAAACCCAGGACATCTCTGCTGCGCTGAATGATTCCCTTTATATTCTCCTTTATTTGTCTTAGTGGTCTGGCTCTAATGCCCTGAGATTTGAACCACTAAAGAGGATCAATAACATCAGTGGGTGTGTGTTTGTTTGCGCGCCACAGCGCGTAGATGTTTGTTGTGCGCGTGCAGCTTTTGAGTAAACTTTGATCAGACTTTGTAACACGAAAAGGGCTGTAATTTGTTCCAGTCGACTTTTATTAAAAGTTTGGACTGTTTTATGCTAAAAACTTCTTGCACTTTCTGTAACTTCCATTACGTCTTCATTTGTGCGATAAGTCCTGACAACAATATCTGCGTTCTGCTCTCTCTGCTAGTCAAAGGCAGCTGTGGGACATTTCCACTGATTCGATCAGGGGTGATTTAACTGTGTATAATTTCTGTTGCAATAGAAATGTTGCAACAACATCAGCGAAGTGAACCATAACAGCATGGAATTAGATAACACACACAAACCTCTGCTTGCTAAGAGCCTCCGGCACGGATTCAGAACAGTGGGAATCACAGACAAACAAACGATCGAAATGCTGAAGTGAAACGCAGCTCTACGTGCAGAGATCTTATCTGTCAGTCAAGCTAGATACAGCACCATCTATAGTTGATACGAGCTCTCAATCAGAAAAACCTTGACATACATCAAAAGTTTTATCGTAATGTTTTACTTTACAGTACATTTTAGTTCATTTAGTTTGTTTTGTCTGTTCTTATCTCTGAGCTAATTAGCTTGTTCTTTCTCAAATGGCTCAGTGGATATTTATTATGGGTTTTCAATACTAGTGTTTGAACGAAAAGAAAACTTTGTCCCAGAGGTTATTTTATTGATTTTCACATCAGATTTTGACTTCAAAACTTGTCTGCGCTAACACAGAGAAGCCTCAAGAGGAAATGTGTCATATATATTTCTCAAAAGGTCAATGTCAGCCCTGAGACATGAATTCAACTCGTATTTGAGGACCTCTAGTTGGGTTCTTTCATAATCATATGACATTTGAGTGGTACAGAGATACAATTGCACTACAAACCCTACAATTCAACTGGTCCAAAAAGCTAGTATACTGCCTGCATAGGCAGCTACCTTCTAAGCCAGCATGCTTACTGAAAGAGAACCTCATAAATGACAGATTTGGAGAGCTCTTCATAGGCAGCCACAAAGGAAAACATTCCAGGATTTTTTTCTATATAGTGGACTTTGATGGCTACCAATGGGTTAAAGGTCCAAATTGCCATTTCAGTGCAGCTTCAAAGGGCATGATCCCAGACAAGGAATAAGGGTCTTGTCTAGCGAAATGATTGGTCATTTAAAAAAAAAAAAAAAAAAATCTATATACTTTTTAACCACAAATGCTCATCTTGCACTAGCTCTCCACTTGCATTTTTTTTAAAATAACCAATTGTTTCACTAGATAAGACTCTTATTCCTCGGCTGGATCCATGTAGAGCCCCTTGAAGCTGCACTGAAACTGCAGTTTGGACCTTCAACCCGTTGGTACCCGCTGAAGTCTACTATATGGAGAAAAATCCTGGAATGTTTTCCTCAAAAACCTTAATTTCTTTTTGATTAAAGAAAGAAAGACATAAACATCTTAGATGACATGGGGGAGAGTAAATTATCAGGAAATTTTAATTCTGAAGTGAACTAATCCTTTAATTACATTTATTATCCATACATTTCATTAAACATTTTAAAAAGTAAGTATATCTACTGTATTACCAAAGGTGTCATCACTTTGTGCTTGAACCACTACAGAATAAACCTACCATGGATAAATGTGTCCACTGAGCCCGTCTCAGTGCATTCTGGGATTACCTTACACATGCATTACATGAATGCGGACTTAGAGTAATGTATCTTTGAAGGCAGCATTATGTTGCTCCCCTTTTGGAGCACTGAAGGCACGCCTATGATGCCTTAAAATGCGGTCTCATTAGACGTTTGCCATTCTTAGTTATACCAGCATTTGGAGAAACACAATGAGGGTGGTTCATTTTAACAGATCTTTCAGCACTGCATTAAAGCATTTAACAGTTTTGTTGCTGCTGTCAATTCTGCAGTCATTAAATTAATTACAAACATCTGTTGCATTTGTGTTTAATGCCATTTAAAAGTACTTGAATATCTGTTGAAATGTTTTTTTATTGATGCCAATTTGCCATAATTCACATGGAGACCTGCACCATCAGTCTAAATTAATAACACACACATTATGCGCTTCGCTACATGAGGCGTGCAGTGGAGAATCATCAATATTTCATGTGTACTTTATAAGATGGCCTAAACTTTCAATGTTTCCATGACGGCAGAGAAAAACTTACATGGACTGTTTTTCATTCCAGCTCCCTAAAGAGGGAGGAGAGATCTAGTTTATGGAAATGGCACATTTAAAATGCTTTCCGTAATTAGTTCAGCTGGGAGGAACTGGATCTCATATTCAGCACTGGAAGCTTCTGCCTACTTGGCATTATAAGTGAGACTGAGGCTGCTACATACATACTAATTGAGCAATAAGACAGAAATATGGATGGTCCAGCTACTCGTGAGAGTGATGTCATGTTGTTTCTCATCTTCACTGCTCTTCTAAGGGAATATTGGAAATATATTTCCACCATGCTCAGCTCACTCCCATTGATTTGCCATCCAACCACTAATGTAACAAGCATGTCTTTGACTAATAGTACAAGAATCAGTGCAGCCATCAGTTTGCACTGTTGTATTTTTACTTCAAGCGTTGCAGAAATCTGCAGTGTGCACCTTATTATCCTCCTTAGAAGTTCCACAATCGCTTAATAGGTTTTATCAGTCTCGTTAATGGGCCGAACAAGAGGCGCAGATCTTTAGTTCCTGTGAGACGAGGCACTATTTCTGTTCTTTTGAAATGATTCTATTAGGCTGAATGTAGTGTGATGTAATGTATTTGTCATGTTCTTTGAGGAAAGGCTCAACGTGCTCTTCAGAGGTTCTGATATTCAGAACAAGTAGGTTGTGCTGGATTGTTTGAACTGATGCTCGACTTGCATCTGAAGCAAAATATAAGGAATTGTGGAGCTATTGTGAGTATGTTTATTTAACACTTCATTAGTATATCAGATGAGGTGCTATTGAGTTCAGCTTAATTCTGTAATAAGCTTATTACTTATTTACTCTCAAATTTGCTTTGATCTTATTGCAGTGAAAACCTGCGTTTGTAATTCTTATTGAGCACATAAGATGTTCTGAACAATGTTCACACTGCTCTTTTTCATAGAATGAATACAAGAGCTGTCAAGCTCCAAAATAACAAAGCATTATAAAACTGCTCCATGTATTCCACTGTATTCCAAGTCTTCCGAAATCATATGATATATTTGTGTAATTGTAATAACAAGACAGAGAAACAATATCATTGGAATCATTTTTAGGAAATTTTTTTCCAGCTGATGAATGATAAAAACCATTGAGAGCCAATCAGAATCCACTCAAGAGCCTTAAAGCAGCAGATGACAAAACCGCAGCAAACGTGGATGCTATATAATTATCGTTTTTGGTGTGAACGGGTCTTTAAATGGCTACAGAACATGCTTATAATAAAAAGAACATTATTTTGCATTTGTGCAGACACTATATAGTTATTACAGTTATTGTTGATGTGAACGGGCCTTTAGTATCTATTTGCAAAAAAAAAAATCTCTCAAATATCATTTTCACTTTCTCATATTCACATTTTCAAAAATTGTGTTTGGTTAAGAGACATGCAAGAACCAAATACTGACATCAAACATTTTTGTGTCATTTATGAATATTATGAATACATTAATAGGTCTGGTTTCACAAACAGGGCTTAAATTAAGCCAGGATTAGGCCTTAGTTCAATTAGGATATTTAAGTTGGGGGGGGGGGGGGGGGGAAACATTACTGGTGTGTATCTTGCAACAAAACTTCAATTTAAGATGCCAGTGCAAATTGCTTAAAACAGCTCAAACATCCATTTTAGTCTGGGACTAGCTTAAGCCTGGTATGAAACTGGGGGATAATGTCTTAAATTTCACTCTGTTTCTCATAGAATGATTTAGAATACAGCAAAGGAGTCTTATGAACTACTTTCTGGAGCTTTTTGGTCATTTTCACAGCTTGACAGCCCATGGTTACTGTTATTTGTTCATTGTATAGGAAAAGTGCAGCTTTGGCATTCTTCTCGTTTTGCATTCCATTTAGGAAAGAAAGTCATACGGGTTTTGAACAACATGAGGGTGAGCATAAATGACAGCATTTTCATTTTTGTCCCAACTAATTCCTCAAAAACGTCTCCATCTCTATCAGCGCCTCTCACATCTTATTAAAGCCCTCAGCGGCGAGATTGAGTTTTATTGCTGTCTCAGCCCTCAGACTTATTAAGAAGAATAGCCTCTTTCTCAAATGCCTGGGCTCAGGGAGCAAGTCGCCCTTTTAGCACACAAACCCATCTGCTGTGGAGGAAACCAAATCTGGTCTCAACTGAGCATGAAAGGTCATCTAAAAAAAAAAAAAAATAAAATATATAATATATATATACACAAACAACAAAAAAAGGGCCGGTCTAACTTCAGTAGACCTGTCAGCTCTTCGAGAAGACAGTGGTATTTCCAGCTCTCTCCAAAGGCTGTTTGGTAAATCAGTACCCGATATCCCAGCTATCATAGAGGTTGTTTAGATATAAAAAGCTGCATCTCTTGTGGGCTTTTGTTAACTGAACTCAACATTTCACACCCCACGCCTCCCACTTAAGCCACATTAAATGGCAGACAACTCCCTACTGCCCCCTGTCTGTGATTCAGAGCACAACAAGACATCTGGCAACAACGGGAAAACAATGCAAAATATCTCTTCAAAATGTGCACAACCACCAAGAATCACTTTTTTTTCCCCATGTGTGATCTTTATTAAATGTCCGCTTAAATGTCTTTGCATTTGCTTGTACGAGTCATTTTTTATGAACACACTCTCAACAGAAAAAAAAAGAAAAACAAAAGTTAACTTCTCAATTCACTTTCATTTCTTAAGGAAAAAAAATGAAAACTGAAAACCTTTTCCATCTCAGAACACACAACAAAAATAAAAGACATCTAACAAAGATATCTGTCAGAATGGAAAGCATAGGAAAAACAAGCATGGCAGTGAAATGCACAGACAGAGAATTTGAAGCAGAAGAAACCGAATTACAGAGGGGAGAACATTCTGGAATAGCAAGTGTGCCCCGCGTTGGGCGCCAAAATCTGTTCCAAAGCAATCGGACAGACGTTTGGCACTCCGTACTCGGAGTTCCTCCTGAGGGGAATTATCTTCCTGATAGGACGCTTTTCTGGAACTTGATTAGCTGGAGAAGCCAGCTGATGGTCTGACTGATGTAAATGGACGTGGGTGTACTACAGAGAGATAATCAGGGCTGGACTTGAAAGTCAGAGAAGTGAGAATATTTTTCTGATTGAAATCAGAGACAGTACAGAATTTCCTGGATCAGACAGAGACAGGCGAGACACAAGACGACACGATAGGTTGATGGACAGACAGCATTTTCATGTTCAGAATTGTCAGATTCAAGCAAACCAAAGGTGACAGACAAAAGCCAGAAGAGACGACTGAGATGGCTCTGCTACACAATACGGATGGGTTTCCTACAGCGAGATAAGGCCTAAATGCATTTTTATGTGGGAAATTGGCTAAATCTGACCAAAAGGAACCCGTCACTACCCGCACTGGTACCTTTACCTGAAAATACTGTGAGAAGGTATATCAAGCGAATATATCAATGTCCAAGTAAGCTCATAGACTGATCTAGGTCTTAATAAGACAAATGCTGCATATCTTTAACATCTGATCCCGAACGGCATTAAAATACGGCTCAAACCTGCATATAATATGACAAAATATAAATGCACATTCTGCGGCTTGTTGCTATGCCAAGTAACACATTATGGAAAATGGTAAAAATAACCAAAATGTGTTGCAGATAATCAACAGCTAGCTTATTAAGCAGCTTTATTCATTAACAGAAAGCACAAAGGAAAGGGAAGGAAAAAGATCGTAAAGCTCTCACTGTGTGATTTGAGTCATAACCTATTAAAAAAACCAACCAATAAAGGAGCCATCTGAAGACCTGACCACTGTTGGATCGTGGACGTCTTCTGCTGTCAACGAAGTGTTGCGAGCCATCCTGAAAGAGAGAGCTGTAAATGCCGTGTCTGTTACAGCACTGACAGCCTTTGCAGGCCGAGCGTGGTGATTGACATTCATAGAAAAAAAAACATGTGGCCGCCGAGCGTAGGCAGAAATGTCCACAGTAGAGAATAAAGAACTGCGTGAGCTCAAACGACAGTGACACGGATTCAAGCGTAGCTTCCAAGGCTTTAGGAGTAGAAAACAAATAAAATGGAGAAACAAAGCAGCAAGAGAAGCTTCACATATTGCACTGAGTCCCACAGTTTTGTATAGATCCAATTGAATGTAATTTTTGAGATATTTACATACAGTACGGACTCGAGGGATGACAGCATGATTATAAAGAATGTGAAATGGTCAGCAGTTCCAGCCAAAGACAAAAGGGAAAAAAACAAGACAACATAGCTAAAAATAACGGTCAGCTGCTGGAATAAAAAGATGTTGACCGATTACCGCTCTGACTGATAAAATCTCTCTCAAAAAAAACAAAAAAAAAGCCCGGACATTCTTATCTCAGCACCCGGACCGGCTACCAAATATGACTTTGGCTGGAACGCTCTCATCCTCATGTTTTTCCCCCCGTTTTGAGGGTTTAGTTAGCGCCTTCGTGTTGATTCAGATACGTTAAGTCTGGATAAACGATCTCCGAAAGAGTCCTCTGCTCATCCAGCTGTGGTTCTCTGCTTTAGCACAGGTTCCAAGGGTCCACACGGAGAGCCCGGTTCTGGTACAACATCACTCTAGCACAGCTTGAGCTTGTAGGCGGAGATCTCCATTGGCTCCAGATTGATGGAGGAGTCGTTAGAGAGCGGAGGCTGAGAGTGCATCAGAGACAAAGACATGGGCTGCAAGAGCTGGAGATCCAGCCCACGGAACAGGCCTGAAACGGAGAGCTAGGAAGAAAGATCAGAGACTCAGATTAAGAATGACTAAATATAGCCTTTATCAGTGTGTGTGTGTGTACTAGTACAACTCTCTTTGTGAGGACCGGTTTGAGTTTTAGACTACTGGAGTGAGGACAAAGAGAGTAAAGTGAGAACTTTTTGGCCAGTCCTCACTTTCTAAGACCCCTTTAAAGGCCTGTTTGGGGGTCAAGACTTGGTTTTAGGGATAAGGTTATAATAAGGTTAAGGGTAGGTTTAGAGTCAGGGTTCAGGGTAGGTACTTACACCGTGTCCTAACCAGATGCGACGGCACGATGCGATAAAAGGTAAAGTATAAAAGGAGTTTTTGTCCTTACTAGCCACGATGGCGACACGCGATGATTCTATTTTAGAAACGGTTTCTATTTTTCTGCGACATCAACAACACGAACAACAACACAAAGTTATGGCAATGAAAATCTCAGTAACTGTTTATGTGCTTTATTTAATGTTAAAAGCATCTAATGTGAGTTTGAATATCATTTTGTGTGTGTTTATAGCCATACTGAAAGCAACATTTACATTCACCTCAGATCTTCAAAATAAATTAAAGGAAACAAAAATGTTCAAACGGTCAGCTCATTGTGAGTGTATTCTATGACAAAGATTGTTTCAGTAACTCAGTTTGTATTTTTAATAATGTTAAAATGGTTTAATATTCATGAATGTGTGCTTATCCATTTTGTTGCGAGTACCGGGAACTTGCAGAGAGAGCCCGCCCACACGCTCTTCTGATTGGGTTTGATTGACTTTATCACGTTTCATAGTCGCGTTGCGTCTGGTGTGGACAGACAAATTGTTTGTCGCTGGAATTTTATCGCATCGTGTGGTTAGGACACGGTGTTGTGATGAGTAGGGTTAGGGTAAGGAGCTAGAGATTTCATTGTGTCAACAGTGTTGGGGGTAACGAATAACAAATAACTTGAGTTGCGTAATCAGATTACTTCTTCCAAGTAACTAGTAAAGTAACACATTACTTTTGAATTTACTTTTTCAAATAAGTAACACAAGTTACTTTTACACATTTATTGACTGACAGCTCTCCTGTCCCCATGTTGAGAGAAATAAAGTGTAGAGGTGTTGTGCGCGCTGTGTGAACATGAGGGTAATTGAAGTTCTAGACTAAATGTGAACATGCATTTACTCATCTCACTTGCACGAAAATGTTCAGTATTCCTCAAAATGAATAAAAACAGTGAAATGCAAACTCAGATTCTTACGCAAACCTGTAATAATTAACTATATTAAATTACACAAATATACTTCATGTATTTATTCTCACTTTATTAACCAATGTCTTTGCTGCTGACCTTCAATGATCTAATTCAACCAAACCATACTAATAAACAAAAATTACTTTAGATTAGATTTAGAAATAAACTTGAAATTCCATCTCTTGTATCCTATTCCTCTTTAATCCAGAATGGCAGCATAGCTGAAAGGTGTGTTTGAGTTGCGCCCTCTACTGTACAGCCGTAAATATGCTTTTCCTTCAGCCTGAGGCTTATTCATTTCACTTTTGGTGTGGAAGGGCCTTAACATTTGCCAAAAATGGAACTTTTTGTTGTTGTTATTAAAAAACAAACAAGCAAGCCCAGGTGAAAAAAAACATAAAGCAAAAGTAACATAACATTACTTTTCATTAAGGCAATTAGTTACTTTTTTTAGGGAGTAATGCAATATTATAATGCATTACTTTTAAAAGTAACTTTCCCCAACACTGTGTCAGTGAATGTCATCACAAATATAGATTTACAAGAATGTGTGTGTGCTCATTATTTCAAATCTTTTTAGTTAACCCTGTTTTCTCTAAGGACACTGACCTGGCCTTGTGTGGTGGAGCAGTTAAAACCAGGATTCTGGGCCTCCAGACCACAGTCCAGGCCCAGTCGATGGAGGAGCAGAGCCGTATGGGGAGATGGAGAGTGAGCGTCCTGCTGATAAATGAAACGATATGAAATAAATGTCGATGAAAATAAATCTCTCACCAAACACACCCACAGTAAAACCACCAGACCACAAGATCTCAAACACTTAAAGTGTGATTAGTTTTCCAAGTCCTCATCAGTTGCTCAGCAGGTGAAATCAATACAGACACACTTTTTTTCCCAGGACTCTCATTTACCAAGGTTTGGATGCTCCTGAGGTTCAGCAGGTGGAAGTCGCAGGGCAGGGTGCCAGCCAATGGAGCGAAGGTACGCATGGGTGGCACACCATGTTTCCTGGGCAACACAGGCAGGGCCAGCACCTCGTGGTTCAGGATGGTGGAGGTCATGTGACTGAGCAGCGAAGGGAAGCTGACCGGTCTGCTGTCCACCGGCTGGAAGACAAAGACGTGCATCAGGAAACACACAAGTAAAACGACTTAATGAAAGTGCACTTACCTTGACATCACTCAAAAAGAATTTGGACACTTTTTGGGGTCAATGTATGAGATGAGCTCAGTTCAGATTCTGCCTCTACATACTACTGATCTACTGCCTGTTATATGATCCACCATATTTTTTAATGTGAAAGCAGGCTATTTTCTTTGAATATGTGAGACTTACAATTCAATTAGCCACTATAGGCAAGTAACTAGAAGAACAAAAGTGCAGTAACAATAATTCTGTTAAAGTGTTAAAATATGGTAACAAGCAGCATAATGGAATGTTTTTCTACAAGTAAAATAACTGGAAGGCTTCTGGAATGACAGCAGAAGCCTTGCACATTCAAGTTAGCAATGGCCTTGCCTGCTTTTACATTAAAAATAAGGTGAATAAAAGGTTTGGGGGCTCAGCAACAGAGGTATAGATAGCGGACAGGCAACGACCTTTGGCTTCTTAATCCAGGTGGAAACCTGACACTTGTTGCTATGGTAACAAACTGAACTAGGGCTCTCCAAACTGCTAGAGCACTATTCTCCACCACTGCAGTGATGTTACCTCTTGCTGGCCGTCTCCTAAAATACCTGCAATGATTTTGTTTATCATGTTAGTGACTTTGGCATAGGAGCCAGCAGGCTGCATGCATGAGGAGAGAAAGACATGATGATAAGTGATAGACAGATGGGAAACAAAAAAAAACATAAAGAGGTAAGTAAAATGCATGAGGAGGGCTTGATGAGCTGTAATGAAAGGAAACACAAGGGGGAGCTCTGTTAAAGCCCATTCCTATTAAATTATTATCCAATATAAGACACTATATTATTTATAATCTTTCAGGCGACAGCATGATTTGAATAAAAATATATATAATTTAAATCGCCGTGTAAAACTCTAAAGCGCATTAACTATTATTACACACTTGCCAGCTTTTAGACACTAGTCTCAGAACCACACTGTCCCTGGAGCCTTCACAAAGCTCTCATGAGTAACAATAGAGAGCCCCCTACAGGCCACTGAATGAAATTAGAGTTTATATACAGCTCACACTGCTAAAGGACACCCATGTTTTGGTATGCATAACAACATCTCTCTTGTGAAGCCGAAATTGCAGGCTCCAATTAGATTAATCAACTGCTACACAACTGAAGCCAGTGAGAGTGCACAGGTTTTTATCAGCCAGGAAATAAAATTGTATTAAAAAAGGTATTGGGCTGCACTTCTGTGAAAGAACTTGTCTCATCTAATACTTCAAATATTTTAAATTTTGTTTGAGGCTCCCAGTAGCATGTAAACTACGTTGAGCTTTGAGCGTAAAGCTGTAATAATAATCAACGTTTGAGCGTTTATTATTATTAAAGAAAAAAAAAAACAGAAATAAGACATAACTAACCCCTACCCACAAAAAGATTTTTTTTTTACTTTAAAAGAAGATATTATATTTTCATTTAATTTCATTTTACTTAATTTAATTTATTCTGTGTGATAAGCTGCTTTACATGCCTGTCAGGCAAAGGCTTCCTGTCTAAGTAGCATGTAATAACCTAAAGTTTGAGGAACAACTAGTCATTTTTTTTTGTCATCTAATTCTTAAAATATATATATTTAGTTTAGTTTGAGGCACTTAGAAGCAAGTAAACTCTGTGTTCAGTTTTTTTTTTTTTTATTCTTAAATAGGGTTGGGTATCGTTTGAATTTTAGCTATTTCAATTCCGATTCTGCTTATTGATTCCGGTTGTTATCGATTCCAAGTTTCGATTCCAATAAGGTAAAAAAAAAAAAGTCAAACATTTAGAAGCTAAATATCATGAACAGAAATCAGCAGCCTTCAGACCACTTACACTAGGAACTTTTGGCTCTATGTTTTTGACAAAAATACAAACTACACTAATATAAATTTCAAACATTATTAAAGATGAGTAAACAGTAATAAAATAAGAACAAATAAACAAATTAGAAATAACACAAATAAATATAACTGAACAAAGTTCAGGTACAGAAATTAAAATTAAATGTAAAATAACTGCATAATTTTCTTTTTATAAATAGAATATAGATTCATCCTTATTAAAGTTACAAAAGTTATTCAGTCAAGATCAGTGAATGATTTTCTATTTCTTTTGTTATTTGATGTACATTAAAGCTGCAGTCCGTAAGTTTTGCCTCTTTGTCGCCATCTCTGTTTGAAACCTGCAATTGCGGCTATTTGCGGAATTATGAACTTTATTTGGGTTGTGCATCGGCACGGCGGATGAATCTGATGTTTGCTGTCATTTACCACACCAGTGTGGATACTGTACTTCAGAATCGCAGATTGCAGTCTTGGAAATATGACCAAAATAAGAATTTTCAAGTAAGTAACAAGTAAGTAACATGTCTGCTACTTTTGTTTTGCTTTGCTCGGATCACATCAAACCGTGCAAATTATTATTATTGTTATACTTTGTTCCCACATTGTTAATGTTAACAACATAAGCATTGCGTGACTATGTGTATTTAGTGTGTATTAGTGTTACCTGTAGATTTCAATTTCTGTAGCCACTCCGCGGTCCGATGTCTTTTGCTTTTGACTACGGGTGAATCTCCAGTTGTCACTGATGATTGTCATTTGGACCTTTCTGGATTACATGATATAACCTACTAGCTGGGACTCGTTCTTTATGTAAACAGACATGGCGTAATGACGCAAAGACGAACTGCTGCATGCTCAAATTTTCCGCGGAAACCCACCAGTACCACTCAAATTATAAAACATTATTACAAGCTTGACGTTGTGAATCGGGCTAAGGTAAGGAGATAGTTTTGAACATTGGCTGGTTATGTACTTGCTCAAAAATTGATTTTGGATCATTTTTAACCAAAAAAGTTACGGACAGCAGCTTTAATGACAGATGGCAGCAGGTTTAATAGGCTGCTGTCACTTTAAGACCGAATGCACGGATCCATTACACTGTTACACTGTCTCAACCGTTTACGTTCATTTAAGACAAAACCGACTGCGTTTACGAGGATATTTTGACATAACTGTGTATATTTGTCTGTTTGGGCGCAGAAAGACACGAAGGACAGCACAATTCAGTATTTGTGCATTATATGAGAGGAACAGCGCTCAACAGCCGTATTGAGTTCTCTTTCACATCATCTTGCGCTTGAATGGTTTAAAATCACATTAAAATGTGCACACAGGAATCGTTAAGTGGAATCGAAATGCGTGTGTCTTATCCAATCACCGGTTCTTGGAAATTTAGAACTGGTTCTAAAATGAAGCCGGTTCTCAATACCCAACCCTATTCTTAAATGTAATTTAATTGGTTGATTTACATGTCAGTCAGTTGGCGGATTTTGGTCAGAAAAATCATGTACTAATCCAAAGTTTGAGTTTGACATTTCCTTCATATCTTTGTGCAATCAGAACTCACATTTCCACTGCTGCTCCTCCTCTCTAGCAAAAGGCGGAAGCGGTTGGCCGTTCGTTTGTTGTCCTTCAGGCCCTGCCCTAAACCCCTGTTATCATCTTGCATCAGTCTGCGGTCTAGGATCACCTCCAGCTGACCTGTAGAAGATGGAAAGAGCATAAGAGGGAAAGATGAAGAGGGAGAGGAGGATAATACGATAGAGCGAGGCAAGGCATTAGACAATACACTCACTTCATCTTCATTATTGTATACATTGCATCAAATCAATACAGAACCAGAGCGCTGTGTCCCACTGTTAGTGTTTTCCACCTCCCTGCCGTCTCAGTCCCTGATTCATGTTCCATCCTGCTAAGAACTCACCGCTATGGAGCTAAAAAGTACCGTACTTCAGTGCTAAGTCGATACTAAATTGAAAACAGCATAATGAGGCAAGTTTTTCAACAGTATTGGCACCCCGATTTGGTACACAGGTGCAAAGTTTGGATTCTGCTCAAAACATGAATATTAATTAAGACATGCTTTTGTTGCTTAGTAACCTTCCTGAAGCATCAAGTCATGTAACCTAATTAATATTAATAAGCCAATTAAAAAGTTAAGCTACACGCTGTGATTTTAAAGTTTATGTAAATAATATCCAATTAAAGTGGTGTGTTTAATTAGGTATTTGCACCAAAATTTGTATTTATAAAAAATAAAAATGTCTCTAATACTGGCTGATAACCAACTCGGTACTAATATATATTGTGCAAGATTGATTTAAAGAGTTCACCCAAAAATGAAAATTATCCCTCTTCACCCTCAAGCTATCCAAAAACCATCCATAATAAAAATATCCTGCCTCTTCCAAGCTTTATGATGGTAGTGAATGGCACTCACGAATTTGAAGCTCAAAAAAGTGCATCCATCAATCATAAAAGTAATCCATTCGGCTGCAGTGGGTTAATGAAGGCCTTCTGAAGCAAAGCGATGAGTTTTTGTACGAAAAATATCCATATTTACAACTTTACATTTACATTTACATTTATGCATTTGGCAGACGCTTTTATCCAAAGCGACTTACATTGCATTATACTATACATTTGTATTTGAGTATGTGCAATCCCTGGGATCGAACCCACGACTTTGGCATTGCTAGTGCCATGCTCTAACCACTGAGTTACAGGAAAGCACTTTATAAACTATAATAACCATTTTCCGGCAAACATCCATATGCAAGTCAGCTTACGGCAGAAGAGTAACCTCTGACCCGATGCATGACGTATTGATATATATTTATCTATATTATTTGCTATATATATATATATATATATATATATATATATATATATATATATATACACAACAAAACAAAACACTGGTCATGAATTAGAAGTCTAAAATGAGAATTTTTAAATAGAAATGTAAAAAAAAAAATAGAAAAGTATTTCGACATAAGAGTAGAGGACCTTGAGTTTGTCGTCCAGCCCTATTTGTTTGAATCTACTCCTACATCCTATGCCATACGTTGCGTCAGAGCTGACTTTTTATGGATTACTTTTATGATGGATGAATGGGCTGAATAAAGCTGATATATATTTTGCAAGAAGTTTTACTGATTTGGCATGGATTACTGTAACATTAGTATTTGCGAACCCAACTCACCGCTGGCCAGGCTGCTGACACCCAGTGCCTGGGCCGTGTGGAGCGTGAGCCGGTACTGGCTGTCCTGAATGTATGCCATGGTGGGCATGGGGTAGAAATTAGCTTGCAGTGGAAGTTTCTGGAAGTACCGGCGAGGCTGGATCTGAAGAGGAGGGAAATCATGGAGCATTAGCTTGATTATCTGGTAGATGAGTAATCTGGGTCTAGGCCAAACAATCATGAACTTCTGCTCCATGAAGAACTCTGAAGAACAAAACGGCAGCTTGATGTGCCACATCTGTTTGAACCTGACACATTATGAATTTGTAGACATGTGAACTTCACCTGGAAGCCGTTGAGGTCTGTGTAGAAAGTGTCTCCGGTCTGGATGTCGGTAACCAGCCGCATAGCCAGCTCCTTGTTATTTTGATCTCTGATGTCCACCATGGTGGTAATGTCCAGAGAAAGACCATCAACTCCTAAACGATAGAGACAAAGAGAGATGTCAGGAATAAATGATCGGACAGGGCAAGATGTCCTTACACGATTATATTTGTGTGCAGAACAGATGGATGTCTAAAGGATGGAGGGATTACCTGGAACATTATGAATGCGGACCGTCTGCTGGAAGTGTTGATAATGTGCCACAACCTCAGCGAAGAGAGGACCTTCCACCACACGCACTATAGGGGCTTCTCTCTGCGAATAGGGCTGAGAACGAGAGGAAAGGAAGGTGTTAATTCACCCCACGTTGTTTGATAAATTGCTTTTCACCCCAGTCAAGACTACCAGAGACTACCTTGGCATTTCCGTCCGGCAGGAAGAGATAGGCCCCGCTCTTATCCTTGGAGGGTCGAGTTCCGTATGTAAGGAACTGAATCTGTACCCTCACCTCCTGGGGATCGTCTTTACGTCGAATGCTCTGATGGAGAAAAGAGTGTGCGAGAAAGAGAGAGAGAGAGAATTAATCATTGTAGACTTATCTGCTGACTCAAGACTCTAAAAAAAGGACACAACAGCATATGTACTTCAAAAATAGGACAGGAATGCATTTCATTCCATTTGGTAACCAATAAGAAAAAAAAACACTTGTCCAGATGACTGAACATAAAAATAGACTGCTGATCTCATAGCTTGGAAACTTCCTTTTTTATTAACATGCGATATTTGCTCAGTGGAGCTGAGTTTCAGGACATTTTTTCCCTTTCCTTTTAAATATTTTCAGTATTTTCTATTGATGCACAGACATTACAATTCTGGCTGATACCGACAAGCTGATAATTTTTGTTAAATGTATTATTATAATTCATATAATGGCTGATATTAAAATTCAACACTATTTTGTCTAAATTAAATTAATAAAACACTATAAAACTAAAAGTTATAAATGTTATAAAACTTATAAAAAGTTAATTTAGGCATGATAACATTATACAGTATGAAAAATGGATATTCATTGTGAGATCTGCTATAGATAAATATAGATTACTGTTAAATGTTATCTACATTTAACTAAAAATGAGCATTAAATGATAAAAAAAAGGTAATTAAAACAAAAGGAAATGAGCATGCACAATTAAATATTCAATATCAGCCGATATATACACCATATAGACTGATAATAAATTAATAAATATTTATTATAAATTAAAAATCTATAATATTGGCTGATAACTAATAAATGGCTGATAATAAAATTCTATGCTATTTTGTCAAAATAAATAAAAAAATAAAAATATAATGAATCATTTTAAATGCTAGAAGTGAATTTATGCATCACAACATTATAAATGTACAGTATAAAAAAAGATATGGGAAATGAGCATGGACAAATATATAGTGTCAGCTATATAGACTGATGTTGAATTAATATTGGAAGATAATATTGGAATTCTAATATTGGAAGATAACCAATATATTGGGCATCCCTGTTTTTTCTATTCATATAAAATCATAGGGGAATAAATTAACTAAGAATGAATTTTGCCATTGATTCAATCAGTGCATATTCTGTCCGTGTTGTTTTAGCAGTTGATTCACTTAAAGTCCCCCTGTTGTCAATTTTATTCACTAAACTTCTTGTGGCATTTTCGCATTTTACCCTCAGCCTTGGTTAATTTCTGCTTCCTGTGAGTTAAAACAAAGGCAGTGCATGAAAAAAATCATCTCACCTCCAGCAGGCCTGTGGTTCCAGAGAAGCCTAGAGTGAGCGACTGGCTCTGGATGTAGAACGGTTGGGCGTCTACCGTTTGCGATCGCACAGGCAGAGGGTCCAAACTTCGTATGCTCTGACCCCGCCCTGGTATCCTGAGCAGCGTTTCAGAGCGCAGGGTCATGGGGGAGTCAGCAGAGTCGTACAGGTGGAAGATGGCCAATCCCAGAGCAGGGAGACGTGCCATGAAAGAGGCCTGAAGGAAGAAACAAGCATGTAGGATTAAGACTGCATTTATTTGAGATGCTTCCAAGGAAAATGAACACAACTGGACACACCTGGTAAACCTCTCCACTCATCTCAACAGCAGACATCCACTGCGCGCTGAGCTGAACCGGTAACGTTTGCCCGTCTTCTGTGAGCACCCTCACTCTTGCCGAATTCACCAGCAGGGTGACCACACACAGACGCTCCTGCTCGACAGGGTTAAACAGCACCAGATACCTAAGGAAGAGGAAGATGAGGAAAATCATATCTACACACTGAAAAAATGACCGCATTTGAAGCATTCAAGATATGACGCATCTCACCTGGGAGAAGATTCTAGCTCGATAAGTGTGCGCTGTGGGAGAGAATCCTGTGTGGCGCGTCTATCATCCTACAATCACATGGACAGAGGTCAAAGGTCAGTCTCTTAAACACACTGGCTGATTTTAGTAAAACCAACACTGCACCTCACCGTCTCTAAGAAAGGCTCCGTCTGGTAGAAGCGGTAAATGTCTTTATTCTTTATTACCAGGAAGTGTGCAGCATTAATGATCACTCGTTTCAGACCGACCAGAGAACGTAATAGCCTGCAGGGGGAAAAAGAAACGAATCAAGAACCGCTTACAAATCGAAAGTCTTCAATTAAATGCTGAAAATGGCCCATCAAAGATGATATTTCACAGACACTTCCTTCGATCTCTAAACATCCTCAGACAGTTAATGAGGATCAAATCTGCAAGCTTTTATCCAGAGACCTGTTTCCATAGTCGATGACAACAGCCTCCTTGGCAGTGCCTGTGATGGCATCATGGTGCTGGAACAGCCCTATGTTGCGTCTGGCGTCGGTCAGGAGGGAGTAATCGGAAATGGGGTAACGCCCTTCCATTCCTGCACGCCTCACGTGAGCCACTGCCAAACTGTAGAGAATTTCTGCCCCTCTACAAGAAACAAACATTCAGTTTTAAAATGCAACAGTGGCATGACACTGGTTTCTCAGCTTGTCAAGTCTTACTGTTTCCTTCAATGAGAATAGAATTAAAAAAGTAAGTAATGACAGTAATTAGGCAATGCCTCGTGTTTAATTCAGGAGAAAAACTTGTCACCCACGTGGAGAATAACTATTTTAATTACAGCAGAGAATAAAGCATAATTGAATCCCTGCCAAATAAAACCAGACACTTTTTAAAGTTGCTAAAATAATAGATTAAATTTAGATACCTCGATGGCAGTTTGTCAGTGCAAATTTAAATGTGTTGCCAATTAAAAATTAAAAGGCTTCCACAAAACCTTGTTAGCAAAATTTGACTGAAAGCTACTTGTTGAATTGTTAACAATGTGTTAAATAACAGCTTTATGTAAAAATGCTCTTCAACCCCAGCTTAATTTGCAGAGACAATTATAAAGGAACCATTTGTAGTTTGATTTCTGTGAAAAAAGGTAAACACTGTGCACTGATAAAACTTACATTTTAATTACTGTATATTAGTGTTTCTCAAAGATTTTGGAAAGGGGGGCGTTCACGAGTTTACACCAAAGATCCAGGCAAGACAAGATTAAACTTGTAATTACTTGCAAAAGAATTGCCTACAACATTCTAAAATCTGCCAGTTTAATGCGATATGTTAGCTATGAATCATTTCTTTTGCATCGACTTATTATTTCAGTCATAGGCCAGCGCTCAAGCTCTGACTAGAATCCAGTGCTGACTAGAATCGTAGCGGAGGAATGGAAAGTTGACAAGCCATTAAAAAAAGTATTGACTTAAGAACCACTTATATTTTCAAATATTTTCAAAAAATCATGTTTCCGTTCACTCAGGTGACGAATGAATTAAACTAAATAATGTCAAAATTATCAAAGTAATTCAATACGCAGACGCAGATTATCTTGAGTTTTGTGTTATAGTTCAAATTTGACATCTACACACTGTCCAATTGATGTCGAAAAAAACGTCAAATTGACATCAAAAACTTGACATCCATTTGACGTCCACACACTGATGTCCAATTGATGTCGAAAAAAAAAACATTCAAATTGACGTCAATTTGACGTCCACACACTGATGTCCAATTGATGTCGAAAAAAAACACATCAAATTGACATCAATTTTTTGACGTCAAATTGACGTCCACACACTGATGTCCAATTGATGTCGGGAAAAAAACATCAAATTGACGTAAATTTTTTTACGTCAATTTGACGTCCACACACTGATGTCCAATTGATGTCGAAAAAAAAAAACATCAAATTGACGTCAATTTTTTTACGTCAATTTGACATCCACACACTGATGTCCAATTGATGTCGAAAAAAAAAAACATCAAATTGACATCAAATTGACTTCAATTTGACGTCCACACACTGATGTCCAATTGATGTCGAAAAAAACCCCCATCAAATTGACGTAAATTTTTTTTAACTTTTAAGGGACCTGGATAATGGATAGAGGGCGCTGGACCAAAAAAGGTTGAGAACCACTGCTGTATATGCTGGCCAGTAACGATAAACACATAATTATTTTCATGTTATAGCCGTAAACCAATAAATAGCTGCTGCTATTAATAATTAATAGTTGTTAGTTAATAATAAATCAATAATTAATAGTTAATTAATTTTATATCAAATTAAAAATTACTTAATTTTAATAAATGACTTATAAATGATCATTTTTATTACATTAATAGCGTTGTCATGCTTTTTCAGATTTATCCATATATCTGCTCTTCTTTTTCTCCCAGACGTTTATATTTTGGAATGTTTCATGAGACAGCAAGTGTATGCCAACTTATGGATGTGCAACTGTGTGATGCTACCAAAAATCTCTGAGGAAACACCTTATTGAAGCAATGCCATGAAGAATTAAGGCAGTTCTGAAGGCAAAAGGGGGTCCAAATCAGTACTAGCAAGGTGTACCTAATAAAGTGGCCGGTAAGTGTATATGAGCTACTAACTATAGTACAGAAATAACATGCATCCCTAGCCAAATCAATTTCTTTCCATCTATTAACAGTGAGATATTAGACATACGTTGGATGTTTCTCTGACTAACCGTAGGTGAGACTCTAACACACGGTCCAGGTTTTTGTAGAAGGGACGTGAGGTGTAGTATCCACTCCAGTAATGGTCCTCTCTGTCTGCATAGGCGAAGAAGTCTCCGCTCAGCACAGGGTAATCGGGTGGTCTCGTCCCCTGGGAAACTCCTTTAGCCTTGTACATCGCATTAAAGTAGTCTGTTAGCGTTGCAAACTGGGCCTGAGAACACAGAGATTTGCATTTAGGGAAATTCCAATTAGTTACGCATTTTCCAAAATCTAAAACATCTTCACTATTTTCTTCACTCACAAACAACTTAAATTATTCATTGAAATTATTCCTAGTTGCGCATCAATGCTGAGTTAAAAGAGCTGTTTTTTTTTTTTTAACAGAAACAAAATAGATCTACACCTAATTAAAGCATCCTCCTGACAAACATACAGACAGTTATTGTAGTTTTGTATCAATAGACAGGTCAGAGGCTCCATGTTTATCTGTAAACGTACCTTTACATGCATTTCTGGGTGGGAGTTCATGTAATCGAACAGTTTCTGGTAGTTGAAGTACTGCTGGTCCCATTCTAATGCTTTATCGTAGCGGAAGTCATCCCCCAGAGGAACCAGCAACACTTTACTACGGAACAGCTTGGATTTTTTACGGTATTGATCAAGCAGAACCCCAGCTCTGAAACAGAAAATGTCAAATATAAAATAAATCCACTGGATTGTTTTTTTTTATTATTAAGGCTATCAATCGATTAAAACAATTTAAGCATTAAACAGACTTAAAAATCAATATGTTTGGGCTCAGTAGATGTTTAAATAAAGAAATTTATACTTTTATTCAGCAAGGAAGCATTAAATCAAAAGGGACAGTAAATACATTTATAATGTAACAAAAAGATTCCCGTTTCAAATAAATGCTGTTCTTTCGATTCACCAGAGAATAATTAACAAAAATATTTATACACAAATATTAAGCAGCACAACTTTTTTGAACATATTTTGAAGACAACTTATTTGAACATTTGAAAGGAAATGTCTCATGAATCTAAAAGTGTACCCATAAAACCCTCTGCCTATTCCAGTAAACCTCAAAGACCTCTGAAGTGTAAGGACCGGTGCAAACTAATTGCTACAAGCTTGTTAATATCCTGGTTTTCTTCTGTGGAGCGAGAGAGAGAGAGAGGGAGGTGGATTTGGGTTTGAGCCCAGTTCAAGCACAACCCATATAAATACAGCTGGCGCCAGCTGGGTGATGGACAAATGAATTTTGTTGGCTAACACAGGAAATTAACCTACATTCATTCTTTGGCCTAACTCCCCCGAATCAAATTAATTCCCTGGTTTCGTATTAATCAGCCCGACAGCCTCACCTCTCGGCCACGTTGGCATCTGTGATAGCTCGGGGTGGCACCTTCCAAGGGCAGTTAACTCGACTGCCCGGCAGCCTCTTGAAATCAAACTGGCAGCAAATCTTCGGGTCTGGGCCACACGTGTGAGGCACATCGTAGCTGTAAAACGGCATCATGTGGCAGAACATGTCTGTGCTCGATTCAGTGTCTGTAGATAAAGAAAATTAAATAAACTCAGATGTGTAGGTCTCTAAGCCACTGAGATGGGTTGGCAAAACTCCTTGGCAAAGCCTTCAAAAGGGGTTGCCAAGGCTTTGTGTTTTCCTAAACCTTTATTAGACATTTAAAGCATTTTCAACATGTAGATAATGATTACAAATGCCATATTCTGGTCTATTATAGTATATAGTTAAGTAGATTTTTAGATTTTCTGATAAAATTAGGGGTACTTGTGTAACGAGATTAGAACCAGCATCTCCGATATGGGAGGCGGGCACACTAACAAGGACACTAAAGACCACAGCCTCTACAATCGCCCCCCTAAACCTCACTCACATCCGGGTCATGGCACCAAATGTAACCGGTCCTACTCGACCCGCTCAGAGCGGGATTCAAACCGGTGTCTCCAGCATGGGAGGCGGGCACACTAACAAGGACACTAAAGACCACAGCCTCTACAATCACCCCCCTATACCTTATTCCCATCCGGGTCACGGCACCAAATGTAATCGGTCCTACTCGACCCACTCCTAATGGGATTCGAACTGGCGTCTCCGGCATGGGAGGTGGGTGCACTAACAAAGACACTAAAGACCACAGCCTCTACAATCACCCCCCTAAAGCCTTCCGGGTCACGGCACCAAATGTAGCCGATCCTACTCAAACTGCCTCCATTATTAATACAATGAGAATCTAAAGGATTTTTTGAACTATCATTCATGTCTGTAGCATAAAAGTGCCAATAATCAAGAACAACTAAGTTGTTGTTGTTAACTAAAACTATTAGAATTGATTTTGTTAATTGAAATAAAGCTGTAATAGAAATTAAATCTGAAATATTAAGTTGAAGTAGTACTAAAATGAGAAATTGAAATAAAAATAAATTAAATTTAAATAAATAAAAATAAAAAAAATGACAGCCATATAACAAAATTACTAAAATAAACTAAAATTAAAATCTGAAAATAACAAATAATAAATAACAGTATATAAATTATACTAAAATAACACTGCTAATAAGGTAACTTTTATGTGTTTATGTGAACACATTTTTGTAGTTGTAGTCATTTACCCCAGGCCTGCCTCCACATGAACTCAAGGCTCCGTGTGGCAGAAAAGTGCTTCTTGATGGAATAATGGACCCTCTGGATCAGCATGCTGGTTATGTTCGCCCGTTTCAGTAGGTAAGGCATCGTGGCGCTGTGCCCAAACGGATCAACAGCCCAGCCTGAGCAAGGGGTCACACCTGCAATAACACACCCATTAAATATTCCACACCAGTCTGAAGGAACCACTTTTAAAATCATACCTGCATCTCTCATATCTATAGCAAATGCAGTAACCACTAAGCCACACCACCCCAAAAAAATAATCATACCTAGATTTCTCTCCAGCCACTGATGGCCTTCAATGAGCTGATCAATCATGGCGAAATAGTGAGCGTTGGCTTCATCTGTCATGACCCAGCCTCCCGTCACCATCTCGAGCTGTCCGCTGAGGATTAGCCTGAAAGAAAAAGGGTTTAGAGAGGATTCTTAAAACTAAAAGCACAGATCGCAAGATGAGGTGAGGAAATCCACAACATTCGATCAGGCTATATAAAGAGTATCCCAGAAGCAGATGGACTAATTAACCTTCAACAGATTACTGAGTTAAGAAGATGAACTGATCAAGAATGGGCATGTGGGACCGAATCAAAACCGACTGAACAAGACGCTGAACAACCAACATTGCAAAGACCCATTTTTCATTCATAATGTGATGTACTTCCAGGAAAATATTGTGGCTCAATCAAAAATTGATTGGACTAAAAAATGGTCTGTTTATGTCAGGTACACTACAGTTTAAAATGTTTAAATAGTTTAATGTTTTTAAAAGTCTACACTCACCAAGGCTGCATTTATTTGATCAAAAATGCAGTAAAAACAGTAATTGTGATGTATTATTAGAATTTAAAATACCCGTTTTTATTTTAATATATTTTAAAATGCAATTTATTCCTGTGATGGCAAAGCTGAATTTTCAGCAGCCATTAAATATATTAAAATCAAAAGTCATTTCAGAGATGGAGCAAGTTATTACATTGGATTTTTAAAACGTTCAAATATGCCTTTCAAAGTACCAGTTTAACATATTATTTACCTTCAAAAGTTTATGTTTTAATGTTATGGCGGATGCACTAACAAGGACACTAAAGACCACAGCCTCTACAATCACCCCCCTAAACCTCATTCCCATCCGGGTCACGGCACCAAATGTAACCGATCCTACTTGATTAAATGCTCTGAGCGAGATTCGAACCGCCGTCTCTGGCATGGGAGGCGGGTGCGCTAACAAGGACACTAAAAACCACAGCCTCTACATTCACCCCCCTAAACATCACTCCCATCCGGGTCACGGCACCAAATGTAACTGGTCCTACTTGACTAAATGTTCTGAGTGGGATTTGAACCGGCATCTCTGGCATGGAAGGCAGGTGCGTTAACAAGGACACTAAAGACCACAGCCTCTACAATCACCCCCCTAAACCTCACTCCCATCCAGGTCATGGCACCAAGTGTAACCGGTCCTCCTCGACCCACTCTGAGTGAGATTCAAACCAGCATCTCCGGCATGGGAGGAGGGCGCAAATTATTACATTTTGATAAAAGATTACAAAGACAGCCATAGAAAAAACAGTGTAAAGTTTGATTTTATATTGGATTTTTAAGTGGTGAAATATGCATTTCAAATGCAATTTTAACATATTATTTACCTTCAAATGTTTATTTAATATAAAAAATTACTCACTTGCGCATTGCCTCTTGTTTAGATACATCTGCACTTTCCCACCATTTGGCAAAGTATGATATTTCTGACCAAATGAACTTCCGACGTGGATCTTCCGCCAGCTTCACCACCATGTTGTTGAAGATATGCTGGGTCTGGTCATAGTAGTACTTGTCAAATGTTTTGATCCATCCTGTCACAAAAGAAGTGCAGCATGAAATCACAGTTAAAATCATCCAAGGAGGGCATACAGATCTGATGTAGTTCTGCCACCACAGCAAGAAGTGACAACAGAATCTGTGCTAAAAACAAACACTCTTTTGATAAAACACTGAAAAGTTTAGAAGAAGCACAGCCGTTTGGCAGCACTTTGCTCCCCCAAGAAAAAACTGTTCAAAATAACACTGTTCAAAATTCAGAGGCACCAGCGCAGGAAGAACAGATCCGTGCTGACACTGAGAATGGCAGAAAGACATTTAGAGTTGCGGAAAACTAATTGAAACATATTGGAACGCTTTCAGTATTACGCAATCTGCATTAAACACACATCAGCACAAAGACCAGTGAAACTGTACCGACACCAATAAAACAACAGGAAATCGGGTCACTGACTTTAAAGTATTAGATTTAGCCCTACAGTTCTTTCATAACGCTGCAAAAAAACGCCAACTGCAGGGATTTGCGAGCAGATTTGGAAACTTATCTGTCCTGTGGGTGATGTTGAAACTCATTGTGGTTTTCTTAAGGTGCTTCACAAATTGTGCCAATGCTGCAAAACGCAAGCCCAGCAACTGACCCACTTTACCGGCACAGCTCTTTTGAATACATATGGCTAGGTGTTAGACTGAGGATGCTGCATCAACAACTAAAATAAAATGAAAAATGTTGCATCCACTTAAGGACTGTGCGTGAAAACTTTATGTGAGAGATTGAAACTTTATGACATTTTAGGTTGCTAATATAAACTTCAAAAAAGGATGAAAAGGACCATAAAATATAATGCAAGTAGGCAATGCTCCAATCAGGATTTTCACAGCATTTGTTTTTAACAAAATATTGTGCAAATTAGTCAAAAGAGACAGTAAAGACATTTATAATGTTACAAATGATGCCTATTTCAAATAAATGCTGTTCTTTTGAACTTTCTGTTAATGAAAGAATCATGAAAAAAACTGAAGAAAAATAGAAAATAGTTTTATATATATATATATATATATATATATATATATATATATATATATATATATATATATATATATATATATAGATATATATATATATTATATATATATATATATATATATATATATATATATATATATATAGTAATAATATTTCTCAATAATACTGTTTTTAATGATTTTTAATCAAATAAATGCAGCCTTGGTGAACATGAGAATCAGTAATTCATGTTTATAAAGAAATATGCTTAATATCAAATTGATATTAAATACAAACCAGTGTATTTTTAAATTAATGTGACAGATGTGTATTATTATTATTATTGTAGTATATATTATTAATTAACAATATTATTATAATAATTATATAATAATTAATATAGTAATATAGTACATAATTCTATGCAGTTATTATATTATACTTTTAATGTATAACATAATACATTATTATCTTAAAATTACTTTCATAATTTGTTTACATTTACCAATTTATTATAAATATCTAAATATTAAATTATTGTATTTATAATGGCATTTCCTGCCTTATTGTGTTAGATGTTTATAATATTACTTTTTAATATTTTTTTCCTTTAATAAAGGGAACATGCACTTGTGAGAAAGACTGAACAGCTTCTGCTGTTAACACCATCTTCTCAGGATTTTTTTTTTTTTTTTTTTTTTTTTTTTAATAAAGACTTAGAGAATTATATTCTTCCTTATAACCAGCGTTATTATGATTTAGCCACATCTGGTTCAGCTGTTGGCGAACATCAAAAATAACACTTATGCAAGATGTTCATAGTCTTCATACCTCTCATACTTTACCTCTGAAAGAAGTAGTTTTGCATCAAAATATCAAGCAATCAGTTATGTGCTCGTCCAAGATCACCAATAGGAAGTTATTATGGGATAATTCTGATTAGCAAGCAAGTGATCGGAGCATTAGTACACAAAGATCAATAATAACTCATGTGCTTCTGAAGCCATATGATAGCTCTAAATGAGAAATTTAATTAGTTTATTAAATGAAAATCTTCTCCAGTGGGAGGTTAACCAAAAATGTAGGGCAGATATAAACTTTATTAGTCAATTAGTGAAACTTGATACTTTTATGGTGCTTTTGGGTCCGTTTAGAAACTTGAGGATTCAGTCACAGTTACATGACCAACAGAAATAAAAAAAAACAGTAGTTACGCTAAGAATAATGCATTATGCATGCAGCAAGAAATCTGATAGCAGGACAACAACTTGAAATATAAACACAGCTAAAGGTTTGACTAATTCAAAACTGAGTTAAATTTTAAATCCTCCCCAACTTCAAAAAAGAAAACTCATAAATTGTACAGTACCAAAGGTTGATGCACCAAACATGTTTGAGTGAATTAAATTTTAATCCCTACCTGGATCGTTGTGCGAATGAGGGACCACAAACACTTGCAGGGGCTCATCGTCCCACTCGTTGGGCTCGTAGGTGATCTCAAAACCTTGCTTCCAAACACCTCCATCCACATTATCGAAGTTCAGCAAGGAGTATACATCCAGCATCTATGGCCAAACAATCAATTCAGAGACTGTGATGAATGTTATTCCACTGATTCTTCTGGAAAAGTCTCCAAACATCTTTACAAAAGCCTCAGAATCTTCACTTGGAGCCACAAAAATTCGATATATAAAGATGTTACATTCAGCGATTTTCCACAAAACTGGGCAAGGTGCGGACTTACTGATAAATACCACATCTTGTGGCAATTTGATATAAGTGACAGATGACACAAGAACTGTATTTAGTGTAGGCGTGACAGCCTGAAGCACAACAATGCACCCAACGGAGAGGAAAAGTGCCTGTTTACAACATGTTAGGTCTTAGACGGGTTTTGAATGTTTTTTTAATACACTCAAAATTTTTAAAAATTCCAAGTAAAGTATCTGAGGATTCCAAAAATGCTATTGTAATTTTTTTAAGAAATTAATCATACTATTGATAAAGGGAAAGCGCTATTCAAGAGGTAGTGCTCTTAAAGGTGTAGTAAGCAATTTCTGAGAAATGCTCTTGAAAGTGGATCGGACTGGGCATCACAACACACTTGCAGCCAATAAGCAGTAGGGGGTGTGTCCACTTATGATGGGGGAGGAGAAAGAGTGAGCAAGAGGGAGATTTAAATAAAGACTGTAGAAAGAGAGATGGCTGAGAGACATTACAAAAGAGAAAAGGTCAGAGGAATATCACTGGAAAAAGAAGGGTTACGATCAGGCAAGAGCTTTAGGACCCGTGTTAATATTAGAAAAGCTTTCCAGCACTTTAGGGACCTAAGAGGGAAGGCCTGAAAACGGACACCAAGGTTGCATTGTTTTTGCTCCATAAAGAGATGCATAGTGTGTTCATGCATTTTGGGGACGGAGCAGTGTTTGTTTGGGTTGATTTCAAATACCAATAGTGTTACTGTTATTAAGAGATACATTTGGATAAAAGCGTCTGCTTTGGATAAAAGCGTCTGCCAAATGAATAAATGTAAATGTAAATGTAAATTTGATATTATATTGACTTAAATTGTATATTATGTGTAGGATTCACTGAGCCCCATGATCAAGCATAATAGAAGACTATTTTCATTCTTGTAAAATACAAGTCACCACATGAGTAACTGCAGAAAGGCAAAAGTTGCAGACTCAAAACTGGGTGATTACTGGTGTAATTCTTGGCAGGTATAACCAGGAAACTCTTAAACAGCTAAAACCACAACACCTGAATCCCAAAGCCGCACTGCAATCCTCTCCCAGATAACACTGCATTAAATTGAAGTCCTTCCACACACACTCCAACCCACTGAGACACCGTTTTGATTCTCACCTGCAGGTCAGTTTGGCTCCTGCGGCCCAGTGCGAACTGGCAATCCATTGGCTTGACGGAGAGAAAGGTGGGCCTGCCATCGAAGGGCAGCACCCAGGAGCCATTGGCGCTACGGAAGGGGAGATGTCCGCTGGGAGAGATGGCCCCCGTATCTGTGAGCTCCAGCACAGAGTCTTTGATGTGGCTGATGATCTGATGGTTCTCCTCCAGGAGCTGCTCCAGCTGCTCGATGCGGTTCTGCAACACCGAAATCTGGCTCTGAAAACAAGGAGGGGGGATGGAGGTGTGATCTATCTACCACCACAATCTACAACAATCACATGACAGACCCGAGTGCTCTAGAGGGGACGGCACACCAAGGAACACAAGACTGGCATGGCTAACCTGTAACACATCTAGAGTTTCATAAACTAAATTTTTACATTTTCAAAAGAAAGTTTGAGTAGTGTCCGCCCATGCAAAACTCACTATCATGATTTTAAGTTGGGATGCACCAATATTGAAATTCCTCCCCTATAATTTATGTCATTTTATGAAAAACGATACGGTTGCCCCCTAAACATTATTCAAGGAGAAGAGGCTTGGTCGACTAAATTTGAATTGCGGACCAGTCCGCCTGCTTTCAAACATACCCGCTCCCACTTTCAAAACACTTTCAAATTCAAACACTTCCATGTGCTTTCAAACGCTCCCGTGCGTTGATCATTATAGCCAATCACAGACATATCTGTTGAGTGCGTGAACACAATAGCCAATCAGGTGCTTACGAATCCGCTCAACAGCACTCAAAGTGTCACATTTTTAAAATTTCTGTACCAATTGGCACCGAAGTCGGTAGTTTTGACAACTCTAGTACTGTGGGAACTATGGTTATCAAAATCATCGACTTTGGTACCAAGTCGGTACTAAAATTTAAAAAATTTGACGATACCAGCACTTCTTACTAGCATTTTGAGCACTGTTGAGAGGATTTATAAACACCTCTGATTGGCCATTGTGTTCAAGCACTCAACATACATGTCTGTGATTGGCTACAATAATCAACGCTTCAAAATCATGTTGTAAATAATCATCAATGATGCTCTTCACACAGATACACACAGAAGCGTTTGAAAGCAGGCGTCTATTAGCGGATATATTAGGGATCCACTGATAGACGCCTGCTTTCACGAACACAATGGCCAATCAGAGGTGTTTCAGAATTCACTCAACAGCGCTCAAAATGTTAAGGGGAAATGCTGGTATCGTCACATTTTTACAATTTCAGTACCGACTTGGTACCAAAGTTGGTACTTCTTACAACCCTAGTGGAAACATTTTGCGATGTTTGAATTTTATACTATTTGGTCTAAATAAATTCAAAATAAAACACTAAAAATCAACTTTAAATTCAAATTTAAAATGTTCTGAAGGGTTTGTTAGTGGACAAAGTCAAAAGAAATGATATTGTGGTCCTTAGATATATCTCAGATCCTTTCTTCAGTGTTGATTTATGGGATTTTTCTGCCATTTTATCATCCCCCAGGGTGATCACAAGTCTGATGGCTTAGAAAAGCAATAGCACACCTCTCTTCAAAAAAAATGGCACAATTTGAGGTATCAATCAGATCCGTAGTACAAAGGGTGAGGGATGAGTTACATGTTAACATATAATACTTAGGATTGGGAGTTGGTTTAAATCCCTTGCTTTAGCAAGTATTACTAATATCAAGTGTCACAGCAGCTGTAAGTATTCACTGGTGCAAATCTCACTGACAATCAAATTGAAAAAAGATTTAGTGCAGGCTTTGAAATACAAACCGTATCTGAATTTGCATAATGTACGTTATTTTTCCTGAGGCTTACGATATGAAGCACATAAAATGTGCTAAATCCCACACCATCAACTATGTGTCATCCTGCTTGCAATTTCTAGAAGAACACCAACACATTTTTCTAATAATTAGGTTTTTTGCATTTAAAAAAGCCTTTGGTTTGTAATAGGGAAAAAAAGCCAGCACTCACAGAGAGTTATTCACTAGCTAAATTAGTAGTTAATTAGCTCAAGACAGAGCCAGAAACAAATTGGTCACATCACTAGCTTTACACTTGCTAGGCTGAAAAACCTTCCCCACCGAAGGCTTTGATAAATGGAGCCATTCAAACAGACCCACACAGCAAAAAATGTAAACCAGGACAAAGGGAAAAAAAAAAAAAAAAATCACAGACTCACCCTCGGAAAGTTCCCAGCGCTCTGTCTCCTGGCAGGATCGTGCTGGACACGGTCCAACATCAGGTAGAGAGAGAAGACGGCCACACAGAAGATGGCCCCGCCGCAAACGGTCACCTGCTTCTTCAGTTTCATCCTCCTCTGCTTATCTGACGGATGCTAATGTCGAGGTCAAAGGGAGCAGAGACAAAAGAAGAGAATGTTAACATGCACAAATGAGGTCTGATGAAGGTCCCAAAAGTGAAAAAGTGTAGTGTTGCTGAAAAAAAAGGGTTTGTCAGCGAGGTTTAAAGTCCACCTCTGCTCTCCAAATTCTAGAGCAGAGGCTCATGGGACAGGGGAGGGGTAGGGGAGGCGGTGTATATACACGGGGGACGCCGATCAGTGGGAGCCGAGCAGCAGTCTGTCAACTGCGACCAAACCACAGCCAATTTCAGCCTCCTTCAAAGTGCCCCTTGTCCTCAACCATTCAAACCGAAGAAAGGCAGGGGGAAAAGAGCAACACAGGTTCTAAACAGTGGGAGCCCAGACAGGGATCTAGTGTCCCTCCGGCAAAGCCTGTCTATGTGTGTGTGCATATAGATGTCGTTACGGTGAGGACATGTCCCCAGCACTTTATCAAACAGCTTCCGACAGGGGTGGATGTAATGGAGGAAGCATCTCCAGTTCTTGAGCAGTTTTCATTTTGTTACTAGGTAATGTTCTCTTCTGCTCTCAGAGAGAAATCACAAAACGAAATGCAAACAAATCTGCGACCACTTATGAAATCCATCGAATGATGTTCAGCGACAATTTTGGTTGAAATAGCATAAAAAAGCTACATAAGGGCTAGGCTTGCTGCGGTAGTCGGTGTTACACGGTGTTCAGCCGTACACGGTCATTTTGCTTTTTTTATAGAAATAAAAACCATTTAGTTCAGTTGGACAACGGACACTACAGTGCAGCAGGAGTCAGATTTCACTTATTACATGATGATGAGATGACTGACAAGAAGATGGCAGCAGAGGATTTGGTGCGCAACAGATCCTGAGCGTCACTGACTAAAATCTTGCAAACTGTGCAGTCAGTGCCGCTGCTCCCTATACACAGAGTATGCGTTATTGCGAAAGTAAAAAGCGAGAGCACGTCCAAAGCCATTTCAATGATAGCGGCTCCCTGATGCCCGCAAATTATAGGCCTGTATACACAGAGTACACGTGCTCACCGATTAAAAAGCGAAAGTGAAAAGCGAGAGCATATTTAAAAGCTATTTGTATAATAATTATTCATCAGTTATACCGGTGTTGTCACAAGTTTATATACCAGTGTGAAAATTTCCTCACCTTAACATCCCTTGGGAAAATCAGAATCCTTCAAATGAAGCTGATGAAAGGATCCTTTACATTTATATTAATCAGGGTTGTCAAGTGATTACATTTTTTTAAATCTAATTAATTACATGATGTGGCGATTAATTAATCGCACATCAAATTTGGCTGAGAAATTACCCCTGAAAGATCATTAAAAATCATTAATGTGTAAAGCATCAAATAGACATTAAAAAAATTAGCTTCAGAAAGAAATGTTTTATTTGATTCAACATAAAATTTATTATTTTTTTGGTGTGAAATACAAGATTATTTTTGGGTAAATATGGAAATATGAGATTATTTTTAATGAAATTAAAAAACAAAATAACGACTTGTATAGTGATGGCCGATTTCAAAACACTGCTTCATTAAGCTTCGGAGCGTTATGAATCATGATTCGGATCACGTGTCAAACCGCCAAACTGCTGAAATCACGTGACTTTGGCGCTCTGAACCACTGATTCGACAAAAAAGATTCATAACGCTCCGAAGCTTCCTGAAGCAGTGTTTTGAAATCGGCCATCACTATATAAATCGTTATTTTGTTTTTTTTGGTGCACAAAAAAAATATTCTTGTCACTTTATAATATTAATATTGAACCACTGAACTCACATGAACTGATTTAAATATGTTTTTAGTACATTAATGGATCTTGAGAGAGGAAATGTCATTGCTGGCTACGCAGCCCTCACTGAGCCATCGGATTTCAACAAAAATATCTTAATTTTCGTTCCAAAAATGAACAAAGGTCTTATGGATGTGGAACGGCATGAGGGTGAGTAATAAATGACATTATTTTCATTTTGGGTGAACTAACCCTTTAAGGGGAGACACTACAATTTTGAGATTTTGCGCTTTTTGGCTTTTCATAAAGTGTTTTTTCAGACTGGTGGAAAGAAAACATCCAAAATACACTTTAAAGTGTATATTTTATAGCACTTTATCTATTTGCGTCTATAGATTTCAATTACAGTAAATATCTTTAAAGGCCGTTTTCTCAAAATGAGTTTTTTCTCCTGCTCTAAATCAGAAATCTCCACTTCAGCAGAACTTACATACACCAAACTTTACAGTTTTATTCCTATCTATATTCTGAAGGTTTTTACAGAGGGATTTGTTAATATATAATTAGCCTGATTTTATACAACATTTTATTCCTAAAAAAATGGTGAAAAATATTTTTTTTCTGGCTGTTGATAGTATTAAAAAGAGATATCCAAAATTCCCTCTGTAAAAACCTTTGAATTTAATATGTCCAAAAAATTTGAACCTGACGTCATCCAATAATCAGATTTTTGTTCTAGAAATGTATGCAAATTAGCGCATATTTAATTAGATAACGCATCATTTGCATATTTAAACATAACATTTTAGAAAACTTGTAATACAAAAAATGTTTGCAATGTTTAATGTAATCAATCAGCTGGGGAAGTATGGTGATATCTATTAGTTAATTTTTTTACCCTATTCACCTGGGGTGTCTCGCCTTAAGTGAGTCATGCATTCATTCATACGTTTATTCAATTCATTCAAATGGCTGATTCATTCAGAAGTGAAGTAAATGGTTTTCCTTTGAATGGCCACTGAATCATTCGTTCAACCGATTCATTCAAAACGCGGATTCAGAAATGAAATGCCACTGTGTGTTGCTCGGAGATAAACAGCTCTGCTTTTTCTTTATATTTTCTTTGGCAAAACTATATTATATGATGTCAATCAACAATCAACTGTATGAAAAGTCAGATGACCTACGTAGGTCTAGGGCAGGGCAAGTGTGTTAAATGCGTTAATTTTAATACATTATTTTTTACCGTAATGACTTATTCTAATTAACGCATCAAATATATATATATATATATATATATATATATATATGCTATATATATATATATATATATATATATATTTATTTATCATAATTTATTGTACAATATAATAAAAATTATACATTTAATAAAATATATAATATAATATTTATATATTAAATACAGTTCTTAATATTGTTTAAACAGTATTGTTATTAACTAAAACTCAAACTTAAATTATTAAAAATCATTTTATTTCATTTAATTGAAATAAAGCTAAAATAAAATACAATACATATTAAGACACATAACTTTAAAAATTACACAAAAATTAGAAATGGTGCCTTGGCAACTAACATAAATAAATATGTTTAAGTACTAAAATTTCTAAAACTAAAATAAAAATAAATTAAATGAAAATATTAAAAACAAAACTAATAAAAATGATTAAAAAAAACAAAATTAGGAAAAAAAATAAGAATAATAAATACTAGAATATTATATAAATAATACTAAAATAACAGTTTAAATGATCTTTGGATTTATAATTGTACTATTACTTTTCCATGTACTGTTGTCAGTTTTGACTTGAAAATGAGCAAATAATTAATTGTGCACAACCTAATTAATATTCAAGTCTTTGCCAATCATCCAAGTGGATGCTGCACACTGGTGGTGGTTGAGGAGAGACCCCTGACATGATAATAAAGTGTTTTGGGTGTACAGTAGTACATAGTAAAGCGCTGCATAAATGCTTCATTCATATAAACGCCTCATTCAATTCATGAAGTCACAACCAGTGCAGCAGTGCCACCCAACTGTCTTCACATTGTGATGCCCGTGTGTGTGTGTGTGTTTTCTCACTTACAGGGTTGAGTGTAGTCCTTCACACAGCAGCGGTCGCTCCTGTCTGAGTCGGTCGAGGAGCCATCGCAACGAATGCAGGTTTCCACCAAGCAGAGAAAGGACCAGAGTGGAATAAGAACGACCTGGCTCAGTACGCCCCCTCTTTCTTAAGCCTTTTTTTTTCTTTCCAGCTTGGCTGAAGGGTCTTCTCAGACACTAATAATGCAGATCTGCTTGTGCACTATGCTTTTAACGCCATAATGTATCCACCAAAGCCTGTAGCGTTAATATTTTGCGGCCGAACACGAGCAACGTCCCTTTTCTGCGCTCAAGGACGACTGACCTTGATTCAGAATGATTTTGGATTGTAAAGTCCGACAACAGGAGGCAATTCTGGGAAGTGCACGAATTGTGCCAAATTTGACAATGGAAGGTGGCGTCTCGCATACAAGATTCAAAAACAAGACAAACCCAGAGCAGCGTGGCCTGGATTTGCCTGTAAAAACAAGCAGGTGTTCTTCCTCCTTTGTCTCGCAAATCTAATATGAAGTTAATCCTGTCAGCTCCGAGTCAGGCAGTGTCTTAGCGCTCTCCAGAAAGACTTGGGATTAGGCCTTTCCTCCAGCACTGGTAAACAGCTCAAACGATCCCACGTCCAAAATGGAGAAGTTCCAGGAACGGCTACATAAAACTGAGAAGGCTACAAAAAGGAATCAGCTCTTGATGGAAGATAGTAAACCTAGTTTTAGAAAACTAATGAATAGGGTTGGTTTGAAGGTCTTTCTTCCATGTTTCCATTTTGAAGCTCAGATTTCCACAGCAAGTCTCGGAGAGTCGAGCACCTGTGAAAACAAACAATCTCAGTGAACTGTGTAGTTTAATGGGTCTCCCAAATATACGTTTAACGAATCGATTACATGCGTCTACCAAAGCATAAATCTAAACAATGGCAGTCAATCAATACAATAAAAAAAATAAATAAATAAAAAAATAAAAAAAAAACGCACATTATTCCCAATGCAAAAGTAAATGGAATTTCGTTGACTAGAGCCTTTATTCATATTTTTTACAATTTTTTATTTTTTATAATTGCTTAATTATTATACAAATCAATGATTTTGAAAACAGGTAATATTAAATAAAATAATTTATGATATATTTAAAATTATATATATATTTATTTATTTATTTTTTTTTTTTTACATTTATATTAATCAGGGTTTTTTTTTTCAAATTTAAATATATTATGCCAGAAAAAAATATACTAAATTATTAGTGACCCACCAAAATTTTGGCAGCAAAAACATATATTTGTCTAAAATAACAATACAAAACAAAAAAATGGGAATTTTCAGTTTTGGTCGGGCCAAAATCTTTGACCAAAACAGTGACGTTTAATTAACGTTTTTCCAATGACGCATTGGAGATGCAGCAAAACTTTAATTTCGGTTTGGGTAAAAAATAAATAAATAAATATTTTAGTGCATCACTAATAGTTATCCATTCTTTATATCATACGTTAAAAATATCTGAATAAAGCATGAAAAATTATTGATTGGAGCTTCACTGTGAATAATGATAGTCCGATATATCGGCCAGGTTGATTAATCGACTGCTATTTGATATAGTTGGCTGATAATTAAGTTTGTTTAACTGATTATCAGAAGCAAGGTCCCTTATCAAAGGGTAATAAACATTTTTAGTACATTTTGAATAAATATTGTGGATATTGTTTTCCTTTATACTGGTCATCCAAGACCATCAGTCATTAAAAATCCCACATAGGTCAAACACTAATTAATTGTGAACACTGCAACAGATAAAAGAGTGTACATTTTTAGTATCGCCGTTTGCTCTTAAAGGCATAGCTCACCCAAAGATGACAATCGTCATTTACAGTTGTTGGGTCCCATTGAATTCAATCATTTTTTTTCCATACTATGAAAGTCAACAGGGACAAGCAACTGTTTGGTTAACCATATTCTTTGAAATATCTTTTTTTGTGTTCAGCAGAAGAAATCAGTTCATACAGGTTTGGAACAACATGAGTGTGAGTAAATGATGACAGAATTTTCACTTTTGGGTGAACTGTCCCTTTAATTAATAAAAATAAATAAATTCTATTGGTGCATCCCTGAAACTGAAACAATCACAAAAATCACTGACTGCTTTAAAATTAAAAAATGTTTAAATATACATATATATTACAATATAAAAGATACACAAAACATAAGTGAGGAAAGAAATCAGTATGTAAAACTACAGCAGGCTGATCTTGCCCTGAAAGTCCCAAAGACTTCAACATGACTGCAGCAGAATTGCTTGCCCACTTCCCAGAAATATACCTGAAATATTGTCTTCTTGTTTGGGAATGTTATCAGCACTGATATCAGCACCCTTTAAGCACATAATTCGTCATTAAACCAGCTTGTTGCCATAGTCAGATCCACTGAGAACCAGTGCAAGCCTTAGCCTACATCTGCATATGGAGGCAAGTTACTCGTTTAGCGCGTTAGATCCGATCTATCCACCTCTAACTGACATTCCCACTGAAAATCACACATATATAAGAGTTTATCGGCTACATCTGCAGGTAAGATCGCGTACTATGCGCGTGCAGCATGTAAATACATTGGCTCTGGTCTATTCTTCAATACAAACGCGCGATCAAGCTACAGAAAACACCCTTTTTATGTTTAAAATCATTATTATGCACTTCTAGCGCCTTTTGAAACGGCTTACCTATTGGTGGCAAGGATTTAAAACGAGAAAGCAGTCACGGGACATCAAATATCTACCCGTTATTTCGTCCTGAAAGACGTCTGTGATCCTGTGCTAGAGCTTGAGAATGGAGCAGAGCATTGTGGGAAGTGAAGTTTTCTGAGGGCTGAGGCGCACTGGCCTCTGATTGGTTAGATTATTGTAGGCGTTAAATGGTACAAATATACAATTCCGATTATTTATCATTATATATAGTGAAGACCGGGGCTAGTTGTCACACTTGTGACAACTATAGTTAATGTTGCTAAGTGCAGGTTTAATTTTGAAAGTCAATTTCTGGATAGATAGATAGATAGATAGATAGATAGATAGACAGATAGATTCTCTCTGCTGACTAGAAAGCAAATATTTATATTTCATTTTAGTGTCCTCTATCACTGCAAATGGAATTCCTTCGTTGGATGTTACTGGACTTATATGGTCAAGACGAGCAAATAAGGCGGAGCTTCGAATCCAACAGCGGTCCAGAGGCTTGGCTCATGAATATTAATGAAGTAACAAGACGTTCGACCAGTAAGATTCGGCAGCGTCATCATCGCGCATCAAAACCAGGAAGCGTACAGGCAGAACAGTCGAGAACAGAGTGAAGAGAACTACTGCAACTATTTGGACCATTAGGAATATTTTACGGCGTTTTTTTAAAAAAAGAAACAAACAGTGTAGACTGTATTAAAAACCCGGGCGTTTTTTTTATCTGGAAAAGCGAAAACAAAGACGTGGAGAAAGGTGAGATTATATCTATGGTCACAAAGCAACTTCACCATAGTTACTGTTACAGCTCTAGACACAGATGTTATGATGCCTGTGTAATGCAATCTGTATTATTTGCAACTTTTAGCATAATTCAACACTTTTGTGTATTGGCTTTTATTGTCCTTTATTTTTAAATTAATTTGTGTTACACAACTGTAGCTATTCAGTATGTACAGTCAATAAAAGATCTGTTGTATTATATTCTGTTTCCAAATGTAATGTGTTTTTATGAATTTGTAGATGACCCAGGACTCCTCTGCACTGAGGGAGGAAGGAAACAGCCATTTTAAAGCCGGTGATGTGCAACAAGCTCTCAGCTGCTACACCAAAGCTCTGAAGATCAGCGACTGTCAATCCGAGAGTGCAGTTCTGTACCGCAACCGAGCAGCATGCTACCTTAAAATTGAGGACTATACCAAAGCAGAGTCAGATGCCACCAAAGGTAAAAATTAGTTTAGGATATTACCTTCATCAGCAATCTTCATCACTCTAACCGAGTTGTGTTCCTCAAGCTTTGGACGTAGATCCAGGTGACATCAAGGCCCGGTTCCGTCGAGCGCAGGCTCTGCAGAAGCTCGAACGGTTGGATCAGGCGTTTATGGATGCTCAGAAATGTGCACAGCTGGAACCCAAGAATAAAGCTTTCCAGGACCTGCTTAGACAGCTAGGAGCACATATCCAGCAGAAGGTGGGAGCTTATGAGAGGTTTTTGCATTTTCAGATCACAACTATTTATGATCTGAAAATGAAACCATATTGTGTTTCTAAATAGGCGGCACAGCTCTCCTCCACAGATGCACGAGTTCAGCAGATGTTCAAACTCCTTCTGGACAGCTCAGCACCCATTTCAGACAGACAGAAGGTGGGCAAGACAACTGTTAAACTTATTATGAATTTTACCACGCAGTCTTTGAGATGTTCTCTGCTTATCTTCACGTTTTTAATCAGGCTGCTCAGAATCTGGTGTTTCTTTCACGGGAGGACGCAGGCGCCGAGCAGATCTTCAGGAATGATGGAGTCAAACTCCTCCAGAAGCTTCTTGAGTCCCAACAGGAGGAACTGATCCTTTCTGCTCTCAGAACTCTGGTTGGCCTGTGTACCGGACACCAGTCGAGGGTGAATAACTCCATCATAATCAAGTTTGATAGTTAAGCCCAAAGACAGGGCTTGAGATTAACATGGATTTCAGCAGTGGCGTGTACCACAGTCACTCCTACTAGCCACTTTGGCGGGTTGAATTTTATATATAATATATACATTTTTCAATTGTAGTCTTTTAAAAAGGCATCTGAGATAATATACTAAGTGCAATGTAGTGTTGTCAAAAATATCGATTTTTTTTTCGATACATATCGATACTAAAATATCTGAAATGTTTCCAATACTCATTTTCCACAGAATAGACACATAATACCAGCTGCACTTTCTCGCTCTTTCATCTTTCCAACAGCAAGTTGACACACAAACCCGCCTCCCCTCACTCACTTGTTTCATTTGCTCCGGATGAATATTGTTGGTGTTACAGGGCTTGGGATTGCATGTATTGAGCATAATTTTACTAATTTCCAAAGACTTTGCGCTTACACCCGAAGTGTGTGCACATAAAGCCGCCTCTCAGTACTAAATTGAGTTATGGACTCAATGAATTGAGTCAAATACACACAAAATAATGTCAAAATGGTCTTGGCAAGTATTCACGTAAACACAGTCAGTTATGTTTTAAGTGAACGTAAACAGTTGAGAAAGAAAACGCACGTGTAACACTATAATGGATCCTTGCGTCAGGTCTTAAAGTGACAACAGCCTAATATACCTGCTGCCAAATTATGAGATAATATTAAAAATGTCTGTATGGCAGTTTTCCCCATGTTAACAGTGTCAAAATTGTGGCCAATGAAAATGCTGAGTGGCTAGTAACTTTGGATAACCACTAGCCACAGTGTCTGGTGAGCAAAAAAAGTTAATGTCAAGCCCTGCCCACAGGTATTGTATCTATAGCTTCTCACTTTATGCAAATTGTTGTGTTTGTAGACCATGGCCATTGTGAACGAGGTCGGCATGGACAGGTTATGTGGTGTCATGGGTTCTGCTGCATCCACCGTGTCTCTTTCAGCATGCCATCTGCTCCAGGTGATGTTTGAGGCTCTTACGGAGGGCATGAAGAAAGAGATCAGAGGGAAAGACGAGGCCATACTGCCAGGTGAGACCGACCTTCACTTTGAGAGCTCAGTTCAGCGACCTACTTTAAGCCCATGACAAGACCAGAAATAATTTCCAGCAGAGAATTTCTGTTCTACTTCTTTAAGACTGGGTTATGGCAGTGTTAAGACCAAAATTAATGTTTAAGGCCGTTATCGCAGTATATCCCATAATAGGTGGATCAGACCCCCGACATGAAGCAGAGGGCATTTGTATCACCTTGAAGGAGTTTATTTTGTGAAAATGACAGGCTTACAGTACATTATCACACTTATTGCATGACTACTCAAATAAGTAAATAAATAAATACACAAACATAAACACCTGAATAAAAACTGATGAAATAGTGATAAAATATAAATGAAATATTGATTTGAGCTTATTTTTTATTGTATTACACAAGAAGAAATAGTAATTTGTGTTCACACGCTCAAAATACATGTCTGTGATTGGCTACAATGATCAACGCTTCAAAAACATGTTGTAAATAGACATCAATGATGCTCTTAACCGAGCGCTTACACAGATACACACGGGAGGGTTTGAAAGCAGACGTCTATCAGCGGACCAGTCCGCTAATAGATGCCTGTTTCAAACACTCCCGCTCCTGCTTTCAAAACGCTTTCAAACAATTCTGTGTGTTGATCATTGTAGCTAATCAAAGACGTATCTGTTGAGCACGTGAACACAATGGCCAATCAGAAATGCTTACAAATCCACTCAGTCACATTTTTAATATTTCAGTATCGACTTGGTATCGAAGTCGGTACTTTTGACAGAAAAATTGAAAAATGATAAATATTTCACTGCAGAATTCACAATTGACCAATCAGATTCCAGTATTCCACAGAGCCATGTAGTAATTTTCTTCGTTTTTTTTTTTTTTTTTTTTTCATATTTCCTCCAGTCTGCAAACCTTTAAAGAGTCTTTAAAACATAATATAAAACAAAATTATTATAAAATATAACTGTAGGAAATTGCTCTAATAGGATTTCAGCGATAGTCGGTGTTACCGATGTTCAGCCGCAACACCGGTTACGTCACATGCCCACCGTGGCACCGACCCCCACCGTCGTTTTGATTTTTTATAGTAATAAAAATCACTTTGTTCAGTTAGAGAACAAACACTACAATTAAAAACTGAACGTGTCTGCTGAATGCAGCGTGAGCCGAACGAGAGTCGCAGCACAGATCAGCAGCAGGAGTCAGATTTCATTTATGATGACAGTCACTAGCTGACTGACAAGACAATGGAGGAAGATTTGGTTTCAAAGTGAAATGTAAAAGCACCTATTTGGCAATATTTCGAATTTAAACCCAGTGCTAATATGGAACCTGCAAAGGATTAGTTGTGTTTTTCTATTTGTTGTGTTTTTCTAATAATAGAAAATAATTTTTTTAATAATAAAAATGAACCCACCTTTTAACCCACCGCCCCTCGAATTGGCGCTGATTCGAAAGTGAAAGTAAAATGCGCACGGACACACGTACATTCATAAGAGTGCGTCTAGTGATGTGGAGCATTTTCAGTTCATTAATTGAAAACAATTGCTCTGCTCCGCACCATTATCGAATTTGCAATTTAAAAGCGAGGTGCAGAAGATGGAATACCCCCCACCCCCCGGTGATTACCGTTGTGGTCAAATTTCCTCACCGACACAACCCTATGCTCTAATAATATATGCAAAACACCCCTTGGTATTATATTAATACTATTAGACATTTCTGGTGTCTTCTGGATATGAAATATGAAAAAAAACTGAAAATGCATGAATTTTGAAAATGTTTTGTATGCGTTGCAGAACCGTCCCGTGAGCTGCGTTCCATGTTGCGTCATCTAATTGACATGCTCCCTGCTTCCAGCGTGTCCGGAGCTGGACGTGACAGCGCCCTCAACCTGCTGGTCAAACAGGTGCCACGAAAATCGTTGAAAAACCCAGACAACTCGCTCACGCTGTGGGTCATCGACCAGGGTATGTTTGACAGTGTTTGACCACAAGATCTGCTCTCATTTGAGATTTAGTGTAGACTGTTTTTCCCTGTGGACATCACTGATGTTAAAATTTACTTGATACCTAAACAGATTATTTCATAGTTTTACTTTTCCTTTTAGGGCTAAAGAAGATTCTAGAAGTAGCAGGAACTGTTCCTGAGGTCGAGGGTGGGCCACCGCTCACAGACAACACTCCCATGAGCTGCTCTGTTCTACTTAATAAGCTTTATGATGACCTGAAGAGTGATAAAGAGAGGGAAAACTTCAGCAAGATCTGTGAGGAATATGTGCAGTAAGTGACACAAGTTATGTGTGTATATATATAGACAGACAGAAGATAGACAGATAGATATATATCCATTGACGTTTTCTACAGGCATCACTTTGGCAGCTTAGATATGGAGAGGAAACTACGAGCGATACAGGCGGTCTCTGTACTGCTGCAGGGCCCCAGTGATGTGGGAAATCGCACCCTGGAGCTGAGCGGTATCATGGATGCTGTAATCTCCCTTTGTGCATCCGAAAACATCACTCACCAGCAGGTGGCAGTGGAGGCGCTCATTCACGCTGCGGGCAAAGCCAAGAGAGCGTCATTCATCACAGCCAATGGCGTGGCTCTGCTGAAAGACCTGTACAAGAAAAGTGAAAATGACCGAATACGTGTGCGAGCGCTGGTGGTGAGTATTCAGACTCAAAGATATCTGAGTTTTGAGTTATCTTTTATTTGCTGAATTCTGTATGTGTATGTGTTTTCTAGGGGTTGTGCAAACTTGGCTCTGCTGGAGGCACAGATTTCAGCATGAAGCAGTTTGCAGAAGGTTCAACACTTAAACTCGCCAAGCAGTGCAGGAAGTAGGTGTAAAAAATATAGTTTGAATGGGTTTTCAGACCCATAAATATACACAGTACACACACAAACTTGTATTTCAGATGCAATTAATCGTTTGACAGCACTACTTATGGACATGAAACATTACACATTTTTCACACATTAAAATACATTGTTGTCTTTATATTTTAAAGAGGAGGTTTCTCACAAGTGCATCATATTTGTAGAGTTTTTACTAATTAAAGACTAATCAGAATATTCTCATGTTGAGCTGTAGCATGAATCCTATGCAGACGTTTTAGTTTTGCAGTTGCAACAAAAGCATTTTTGCTCAGGAGTGCATTAGTAAATTAGACCCCTTTAAAGAAGTAGGTTGATCTATAATTGCAAAGGTGTTATGTTCAGGTGGCCTTCAGCTGTCTTTCTCTTCCAGGTGGCTCTGCAACGAAGCTCTTCCTCCAACATCCCGACGCTGGGCCATCGAGGGTCTGGCCTACCTCACGCTGGACGCCGATGTGAAAGAGGACCTGGTGGAGGATAAAAAAGCACTTCAGGCCATGTTTGAGCTGGCTAAGGTAACACCCTTCCCACTGTTTTGGAGATACACATCCCCCATTATACTAATCCTTGACAGACACAGGAAATCCCTCATGTTCTCGCTTTCTTTATAGTCTGAGGACAAAACAGTGTTATTTGCTGTTGGATCTACGCTGGTTAACTGCACCAACAGCTATGATGTGGAGAAACCAGACCCTCAGATGGTGGAACTAGCTAAATATGCTAAACAGCATGTGCCTGAGGAGCATCCAAAGGTAACATAAACAGAACCAACGAGATGATGGATACGTCCACCAAAACTGAACGTAGTTTCATCATCATTTAGTAGTTTTATCATCATTTATGTTATCTCATTCTGTTTGTCATTCAAAACCCATATCACTATCATATATACTTTTTTTTTTTTTTTTTTTGAGGAACTCAAAAGCAGAGTGTTCACGCTACTCTTTTCCATACAACAAAAGTATTTGTTGACCAAGGCCTGTCAAGCTCCAAAAAAGCACTATAAATGTAGTCTTTGCAACATTTTCATTTGCGAAAACAGACAAAAAGTCATTATTTGCTCATCTCTTTCCTGTTGTTTTGGAAGAAGAAAAGTCATTCAGGCTTGAAACGACATGAGGGAGAATAAATGACCAAATTTTTTTCTCAATGTAGGATGCCCAATCGTTTGTAGAGAAGAGGGTGGTGAAGCTCTTGGAGGCTGGGGTGGTGTCCGCGTTGGTTTGTATGGTGAAACAGGAAAGTCCCGCCCTCACGGAGGCCTGCAGAGAGTGTATCGCCAGGTCTGTCTACTTTGAAGCTCAATCAATTTGGAAATCTGGCAGAATTCAAAGGCTGCTACTGTAAAAGTACTTTAATTGCACTCCAGTTTTGGCCCTTTCCTGCTGCTGGCAAAACTACTGTCCCAAATTCAGATTAAGCCTTAGATCAATTTGCTCCATCAGGGGAGATTGTTTGAAAATGGATTTTAGTGTGCAAAATGGTTATTCTCTGTCCAAGAAAATGGCCCATTTATCAGATAAAATGAGTGGCTCTCTTCCTCTTCCTGACAGGGTGATTTTGGCTCTGGTGGAGAGACATGAGGACAGAGGGTTAGTTGTGGCACAAGGAGGAGGAAAAGTAAGTATATCCTCTCATCATGCCAATTGAGCTACATTTCACACCATTATTTTAATATACAGTACAGGTAAAAGGTTTGTGGTTGGTAAGATTATTTAATGTTTTTGAAAAAAAGTATTTATTTGAGCAAAAATACAGTAAAAACTGTAATATTGTGAAATAATATTACAGTTTGAAATAACTTTTCTATTTTATTTTAAGTAGTGCTGTCAAAATTAACACGTTAAAGCATGCGATTCATTTTTCCAGTTTAACGCATTAAAAATATTTAACACAATTAACGCAGCATCCGTTTTTTTTCCGTCATCTTTTAGCTAGCGTTACATTATATGATCACTCTATCATTCATTCAAGTGCTATTATTACCATTTAAGCATGATAAGATCCAAAAAATAACTTAACTCTGTATCGGCCGCATTGAGTTCTTTTTTGCACTTGAACTGACAAAAACCACACAAAAGTATGCCAAAATGTCAGCTTTGTCAAGTATCCTCATAAGCACAGTCTTAAATTAGTTCAACAAAGTCTTAAATGACCATAAAGAGCTGTAAGGACATCGGATGTGTGTGTCAGACATTAAAGTGACAGCAGCCTAATAAACCTGCTGCTGTCTGTGTCATTAATGTTAATCAAAGAACAAAAGAGAAAGAGAAAATCACTCACTGCTCTTGACTGAATAACTTTTGTAGCTTTAATAAGGATTAATCTATATTTAATTTATAATTTATGCAGCGAAGACTGTGAAGTGTTTGATAACTTTATTCAATTTCTGTACATTTCCTACCTGTTAGATCAAATATTTAAAATACACTCTTTATGTTGTTTCTACATTAATTTGGAGATTAAATGTGAAATTATTACAATACAAAAACATATAAAAACTTTAAAGTTTGGTGCGATTAATCATGATTAATCACAGAAAAAAATGTATGATTATTTAATTTTTTTTTTTAATCAATTGACAGCACTAATTTTAATATATTTTAATCTAATTCAGTGTCACATGATCCTTCAGAAATCATTCCAATATGCTGATTTGGTGTTCAAGAAACATTTCTTATTATTATCAATGTTAAAACAGTTGCTGCTTAATATTTTTGTGAAAACTTTGATGCATTCTTTTCAGGATTCTAGAAAGTTCAAAAGAGCAGCATATATTCCAAATAGAAATCTTTTGTAACATTATAAATGTCTTTACTGTCACTTTTGATCAATTAAATGTATCCTTGCTGGACAAACAAAAAAAAAAACCTCAAACTTATGAATGGTAATGCATGACAGTTTTCTTGTTTGCTTGATGCAGGCTTTACTACCGCTGGTTTCTGAGAGCACAGATCAGGGGAAGATCAAAGCAGCACAAGCTCTAGCCAAGATCACCATCACATCCAACCCTGAGATCGCATTTCCGGGCGAGAGGGTACGTCCGCACCCTATTTAACCATTTTCACTCATTTCAATCAGGAATTAAATGTATTATATGATGATTTATGTGTTTGTGTAGGTCTATGAGGTGGTGAGGCCCCTGGTCAGTCTTTTAGCGCTTGACTGCACAATGCTGCAGAACTTTGAGGCTCTGATGGCCCTCACCAACCTGGCTGGCATCAGTGAGAGACTCAGGTCAGCTGTCACCAACTAAAATGGATTTATGACATAAATTTGAGTGAAAAGGCTTCTCGAACAAGAAAAAATGTACGGAGGGACTTGGATTTGTCCATTAGGAATTGATTGGATGGTTGTGGTTTGCTATTGGTCAATTTCATGTGAGTGACAGGTTGTCCTGCCCACATTCCAGTAAACACTTTATCAGAGAAGAGAAGTTGCTGCAAGAGGGAGGGGAAGTTAGTTTGATTAAAGATTACAAGGGCACATGAATTTAAAAAAAAAAAAAACATTAATAATAAACTGCAATATTCCATTAAAAAATAAGAATTTCTATGGTGACTTTAAGCCAATGAACAGCAGAACAACTCTCAGTCAAACAACATTTTAAATCCACAGGCAGAAGATCATTAAGGAGAAAGCCGTGCCTAAAATTGAGGGCTACATGTTTGAGGAGCACAACATGGTCCGCGCTGCTGCCACCGAGTGTATGTGCAATCTGGCCTTAAGCGCTGAGGTACGTCACTTTTTGGACCAAATTTTGAGCTAAATCCTTCTGGAAAAGACTGATTTTATGGTTTTGTTTGATGCATCAGGTGCAGAAGTGTTACCTGGCTACAGACAGTGACCGTCTCAAGTTGCTGGTGCTCTACAGTGGTGAAGATGATGAGCGACTGAGGAAGGCTGCGTCAGGCACGCTGGCCGTGCTGACAGGGGAAATGCCCGAGCTGTGTACACGTATTCCTGACACGGTGCGTCTTACTTGATTAAAGTGCCCCTATTATGCTATTTTAAAGGTTCACTTTATTTTTGAAGTTGGAGGAGAAAATGAGTTTTTCACGCATGACCTTTCCAACGTGATTATGTAATGCGTGGCACATCACAGAGCAGTGAACATTTGTGGTTAAAAAGTATATAAATTTTTTATTTTTTTAGAAAATGACTGATTGTTTTGCTAGATAAGACCCTTATTCCTCGGCTGGGATCGTGTAGAGCCATTTGAAGCTACAATTTAGACCTTAAACATGTTGAACCCCAGTCCACTATATGGAGAAAAATCCTAGAATGTTTTCCTCAAAAACCTTAATTTCTTTTCTACTGAAGAAAGAAAGACATGAACATCTTGAAATTTTAATTCTGAAGTGAACTAATCCTTTAAGACATTCTTCATCTCAATCTACATTCCTTCTCCTTTTCTCTAGACGAGTCACTGGCTGGAGATCTTCCAGGCTCTGTTGCTCAGTGAAAGTCCGGACCTGCGGCATCGTGGAGTGGTCATCATAATGAACCTCATGCAGGCCGACAAAAGTCTGGCAGAGAAACTGATTGAGAGTGAGGCACTGGAGATCCTGTCTGTCCTGGCTAAAGGAGACGACTCCAACCAGGACTCCGTTCGGAAAGCCGCCCAACGCTGCTTGGATCTGGCTATTGAATACGGCCTCATCCGAAACAATGAGGGAGGAGCTAATGGTAATTCCATGTGATGCAGTCTAATGAGGGTTTGTTCCCAACCCCAAAGCCTTTCATCCACTATGGATAAAAAAGTAGCACACATTTCATACTGTCTAAAGAGACCAAATATTGAGTTTGTTCATTTCCATTCCATTATGTGCACTCAATTTATTTCACATGCACATTCCAAGATATTATATGATTATTGTACTTAAATGTGTGACACACACTGAAAGTATTAATCTTAAAATTATGTTATGTTTGCTTTGGCACATTTGTTTGACCTCATGACCATGTATATTCAAGTCTTAATTGTTGAATGTGAAATTATGTATTCTGGTTTTATATAAACACTACTTTTGTTTGAGGTGTGGTGATCTTTTATTCTGTCTTTCGTTTACTCACAGATTAAGTAGATTCGGTTGGTTTTAACAATGTTGACTTTTTCACACTGTTGTGCAACTAACAAACATTCAAAAAATAACTAAATAAATAATGTAATTTGTAGTGATTTAATTTTAATTTATCACCATTTCCTTTTACATGGGAATTGGTGTGAATATTTCAATGGGAATTTTCCAGTGGCTTTTTGCTCATATATTACACCTAATGTTTCATAATAGGTGAAAATCCTTGATTATGATTAGTGATATTGCTGATAATTAGAGGGGTTTCTAAAAAAAAATATATATATATAAAATATAAAAAAATATAAATATAAATACATTACCATTCAAAAGTTTACAGTCAGTAAGATGTTTTTGAAAGAAAACGCATTTATTTGATCAAAAAATACAGTAAAATGATCATATTGTGAAATATTATTATAATTTAAAAGAACTGTTTTCTATTTTTATATATTTAAAATATAATTTATTCCTGTGATGTCAAATATGGATTTTCAGCATCATTACTCCAGTTTTCAGTGTCACATGATCCTTCGGAAATCTAATATGCTGATTTGCTTTTCAAGAAACATTTCTGATTATTATCAATGTTGACAACAGGATTCGTTGATGAACAGAAAGTCCAAAAGAATAGCATTTGAAATGGAAATATTTTATAACATAAAAGTCTTTACTTGATCAATTTAATGCATATTTTCTTATTAAAAGTATTAATGTTCATAAAAAAAATCGTACTGAACCTCAAAACTTCTAAACAGTAGTGTAAATGAAAAATGTAGCTAAATAGATAAAGCCAAAATGAGACATAAAACTACAAATCGCGTTGAAGCAAACGGCACGAGCCCTCTCACTTTCCATAGATTCCAATGGTATGTCATATGACTCTTCGTGACCAATCAGAGACGTTGAAAACGTGCACGAGTTGTCATTCTTGCAAACGTTGGCGTTATTAACAGGGAAACAGTTGAATATAAATGTATGTAATGTAACTATGGATGATTGTGCCATTTTCACCTACACTAACAAGGACTTTATAAATGATGTTTGTTCCGGAAATCAGAACCGGTCCAGATTTGACATCGCGCTGCGGTCCGGGTGGACCGAGAGGAAGAACGCCGGGCTGTTCAGGTACCGGCTGGACGATCTGGAGACGCGGATCCTCCCCGGTCCCTGTGGATACATCGCACAGCTGAACATCATGAGAGGCATCGAGAGACGAAAACCTCAGGAGATCCTGAGCGTCCGGCAGAATTTTGACCCAAAGCAGTTCAATTTCAACAAAATCAACCCAAAAGAGCTGCTCTTTGAATTACAGTATGAAGGGGGGTGCCATCAAAATGGTTCAAAACGAAGGTGCAAAGTGATAATAAACGTGAGTCCGCTGGAATTCGGTCACTGTCTGCTCGTACCTGAACCGGACCGGTGTCACCCACAGATACTGACCCCTTTGGCGGTCCAAATGGGGCTAGAAACGGTTCTGCTGAGCGCTGATCCAGGATTCAGGGTTGGCTTCAACAGCCTGGGTGGGTTTGCCTCAGTTAACCATCTCCATCTCCATGGCTACTACCTAAACCACCAAATGAGGATTGAGACCTCCCCAGCAGAGCTCATCCTGCCTAAAAAACACTTGTATCGCCTCCTGGACTTCCCAGCAGGCTTTCTGTTCTACACCCAGGGTCCAAACCTGGATTTGACAGTCAATGCGGTGTGCAGCCTCACTGATATTTTGGTTGACAGGAACATCGCACACAACCTCTTCATCACCCGAGGTTGTCCTCCACAGAGGGAGCGTGACCCGTCTTCATCCCGAACCGGGGTGAGGGTTATCGTATGGCCCCGGTTGTCCTGTTTTGGGGCCAAAGAGGAGTCTGCCTTCAATGTGGCCCTGTGTGAGCTCGCCGGTCACCTTCCCTTCAAAAACAGAGAAGACTATGAGACAGCCAGTGAGGACACAGTGCAGGACATCATCCGGAAATATTTGCTGCCCCAAGAAGAGTTCAGTGAATTACAAAAGCATGTCATGAAATGTTTATAGATGGCACGTGTCAAAATATGCTGTATTCAAATTTCAGGGAATATATAATAAATATTTTTGTATTAAATATCAGATTTTATTACCACAAATGTTTCATTCTGTCACTTGAAGTTGCATATGAAGTGCTGCTAAGTTATGTAGTATTATTATTATGTGGTGTGGAAACGGTTATGTTTGTGTATGTGTATATAACAAAAATATGTATGTTTTAATTATGTACATAATCTTTTATTTTAGGCCTATGTAATGTAAAAATTATGAACATATTTTTTTTTTAATTCACATATATATATATATATATATATATATATATATATATATATATATATAATGTATATAAATAAATAAATTATGTGGTGTAAAAGAATAACATAATTATTTAATCGATGTATATTCTGTCTACTATTGCTTAAAAAAATTAATGGCCCGGTTTCACAGACAGGGCCTGGATTAAGATTAATTAATTAACCTTAATCTAATTAATAAAATAGATTAAAAAAAAAAAATCACACATCAAATTTCGCTGAGAAATGATCCCCGAAAGATCATTTAAAGTCATTATTGTGTTAAATGAGAAAAGCATCAAATAGCCATTACAAAAAATAGCTTTAGAAAGAAATTATATATTAGATTTAACATAAAATTTATTACACAAACTTTTAGACTACAATGACCATGAGGCCATTGAGGGTGAGTAAATGATGACCGAATTTTCATTTTTGGGTGAACTATCCCTTGAATGGGTTTTTTATTAATATGGAAATATGAATTTTTTTTTTAATGAAATGATACTCTAAATAAGAAAGTAAAACTGCCAGTAGGTGGCAGTAAATGTCTAAATGAGTAAGTCATTGAGTCATTCATTCATTCGATTCTTTCAAACGGCTGATTCATTCAGGAATGAAGTAAATGGCTCTCTTTATGAATGGGTCATTGAATCGTTTGTTCACCCGATTGATTCGTTCAAAACGCGGATTCATTCAGAAACACACTGCTGTGTGTTGCTCGAAGACGCTCAACAATTCTGCTCTGGATTATAGGTAGTATTTTTGTTGGCAAAATTGAGCAAAAACAGATATTGTGTCTAAAATAACACAATAATAACTTTATTGAACTGTTTGTTTAAAATCAATGTCACAATTTGCACTCGTGCTATTCGGAACTAAAACCGGACTTGTGTGATATTGCTTAACTATGATATAAATATGAGACAATAATTCATACAGGGCATTTATGTCTTAATATTTTGACTTTTAGGTGCATTAACTGCATGATAGGCTACATCACGCAGTAAGTTGTAGCCCTTAAAGGCACAATATGTAAGATTTTTAGATTAAAATATATCAAAAACCACTATAACAATGTTATATATTTTGTTGACTTGTGTACTTACATTATCCCAAATATTTCTAACAACGTTTAAATACAGAGAATTCAGCCATTTTAACCAGGTCACGGAGCGTCATTGCATCGCCTGTCAATGGCGTCATATCCGCTACGCCTTTGTTTTGAAGAAGCGATCTCTAGCGGCGAAAATTACATATTGTGCCTTTAAGCCTTGTCTGTGTAACTGGGGGAATGAGTGACAGTGCCATCTACAACAATTATACAACAAACATTTCAAACAGTTGTGTGCTACGTTTATTTATTTTTAAAGAGACAACGCACATTCATTCATATGAGCGCTTGTGTCCATCATGTAAATGTGAACGATTCAGCCATACAAGCTCATTTTCATCTGCAGGCTCTATCACGTGACCTCATCACTTTGCGTGTTTAATTCACTGATAATTTCTTGGCATTTATTTTAACAGATATATTTGGTGATCTGGGTATTCTATACATACATACAAAAAATAAATAAATAAATAATGTGCACAACATGGTATAGCTTATATCTACTACAGCAATTGTAAAGTACTTCCATACAGCACAAAACTTGAAATCCTTCTCTATAGCTCTCTCTAGTGGTCTGAGGTTGAATCGCGGTTAAAATATTTAGATTTGGGAAACAAAATAAGCATTTGTTTACTTAGTAGGCTACATTAATGTTTCATTAATTTATTTATGTTTTATTTACAGTTGAAATTCAGTTATTAAATACTTAATTTATTTAATTATAAAATTACATCCGTCTGTCTCAGGACTAATACACTATAAACATGATTCCTGATAATATCACGTTTCCATTACAGATTGTTCCATCCTAAACAAACAGTCTGACGTCTGAACTGTACATAATGGCAGTATTTCATAGAAACGCCAGGTAAGCGGACACTATTTTGTATGAATCAGTTTTTGATCAGATCGTGATGAACAAAGCTGGCTCTGATACACGACACGCGCACCGCCCCAACTAACGACGCTCATTCAGGCCAGCGGTGTATGTTTCTTCACTACAAAAGGAGCTTGAAAGAGAAGCTAGTTTGATGGTGAAAAGATATTAATCTTCCCTTGGGGCTCATTATAGTTATTCGACAGGAATTTCACCTCAAAGCGCAGTTTGACTGTCCTGTTTTACAGTTCACTGAGGTAATATCCCTCCCGCGTGTCGAACCGAATCCGCACGCCCGAGAGGATCCAACACAGACAACGTAAAGCCACTCTTGCGTCGTTTAAACGCTCTCTGTGGCCTCAAATACCTATTAATTCCAGGTGATGGTTGCTGTAACGAACACTAAACCGGTCTGAGGAGACCTGTGTCATCTGTTTCACACCACAACAAAAGCCCTGCTGAGCATCTTGTGTACAGGTCCTGTCTTCTAACCTGGTACCACAAACACTCCAGAGGTGATATATTAGCCTTTTATCTTTACTGAACTGATTCTAGGCCTACTTGTTGCTGTGAGGTTTGACCCAACCAATAGAGGTCAAACCTTGACTTGATTTCAACGGGATGGGACAGTGATGACTAAACATTCAAGGTGCAAATAAGGGTTTGATGGCCCCTCTTAACACTTAAACAGAGGACACGTGTTTAAAATGCTCACATAATTATGTGAGATTTACTTATGCAATCAGTAAAAACCATATTTAAATGTTCAATCATTTAACATTCCAGTCAGTCCTACCAAAAAGGATCTTTAATTGGCTAATACTGAAACAACTAAATGGCCGTAATTTATTATTTCATTTTATGCTAATCTCTTAATTGGGTACAATGCATTACATAAGAGAAACGAATTAAAAAGCCATATTATATTATATAAAGACAGAGTAAGAGGAGACATACAAAAAACTAATGATCACTTAAATGCTCAACGGAGAGGGGAAAGAGTTTGCTTAAGCAGAACGAGCCCCTCTCCTCACAATGACCCTTGGGACTTAAACAAGGGAAAATGGAAGTTGAATTCAAATGGAGTGAGTATACATGAACCTTAAAAGCAAATAATAATGCTTTGTTTTTACATTTGCAAAGATAAAGAATAAAACAAGAAAAGTCTTGCTCATGCATAAAGCCACATACTCCATGAATCAGTAACAAATTTTATTCAGCACTCAAAGATCTAGGATAACCAGCACGTCCACCGAGTGACGCCTGCAGACAGAAGACCGTTAGCCAAGCGCGACGGATAACATTTACAGTGTACATGTAAGAACACTACGTACTAATTACTGTACACGAAACTGGTGGAGGTTTAAACCCTCCAGTGAAAAACTTCAAAATAAACTGCCTGGATCTAATGGGAGCATAAACATGTCAATGTCTAGACTGGGTATAGTGGCTACAGCAATTCCCTGAAGCATATCTAGTCCACTTCAGTCAACATTCAGGTTCCAAACTCCATTCATTTTCTCCATATAAACCTTTAATACAGACCCCCTGTGAGCTACGAGGTTGATAATCAATGATATTTGCTTCTGCTGAAGATGTCATCCTGCATCATTTCAGCTTATTTTAAAATAATCATGTTTAACAGCAGAATTCTTGGTGAAAAACTACATTACCCATGGTGCTGTTGTCATGCCGGCTGTATTGAAGTGCGCAGCGATGGAGAATTCAAAACAGTCTTTAATAAACAAAATCCAAAGGGAATATGCAGGAGGTACTCTAGGGAAAAAACCCACAACCACTATATCATAAACAACATGGCACAATGAACTGAGGATACTCAGGGCTTAAATACACAGGGAGTAATGAGCTAACTAAATGAAAAACAGGTGAACATAATCAGTAACAAAGGGAACTAAGTAGCAAACAGAACAGGCAAAGCAAACAGGAAACAGAATGAAAATGAAACACAAAGAGAAGGCGTGTCCTCGCACAGTAATAAGAGTCCAACTGAGGAGAGAGGAAGGGGAACGAGGGGCTGGCGAATGGTAGGACTCAGGCGAGATGATGGCAGGAGAGACCACAGTGGCAATGATTGTGGGAGGAGCCAGTGAGGAGACAAGAGCAGGAAGAACCAGGCGGTGTACCAGAACACAGCCAGGATGAAGGCCCATGACAGAGTCAAAGGAGGGTGGAGACTTGGCTGGTCTTCAGGCGGAGCTGAAGAGCCAATGAGACCACGCGACACAGATCTGGAGGCGGAGCCATAGCGACAAGCGTTCGAATTGGAGACTGAGGACCAAGGCTGAGTCGGAGGGAAGGCGGAGCCTGAAGGGGCGGAAGGATGAAGCGCATCTGAAGGTCCGGAAGTCCATGGCACAGGTAGAGCGACGATTGACCAAGGCGAAGCCGGAGGGACGAGGGAGCCTGGTGGAGCCGTAAGGACGGCAGCCCAAGGTGGAGCCAAGGGAGGGAGGAGCCAAGGCGGAGCCGACTGGTGGAGCCAGGGAATCCCCTTGTCAAGGCAGAGCTGGAGACCGGAAGACCCAAGGCAGATCTAAAAAACTAAACAGACTAGAACATAATCTTAACAGCTGTACAGAAAATTCCACAAATTAAAGAGTCGAAACAAGTGAAAAATGTCAAAGTTGCCAAAAGATCTCTTTAGCTCCACCCACTCCCTCAAAGCACCGCAAATTATGTAATCAAATCGGTCTCCCTACTCTCTCAAAATATTTAAATATTTGAATATATGCATATTTTGCCATAAACTTAAAATATATTGTTTTATACAGCCTATATAATCAACATTTTTAAATGAGTAGTTTTATATTTCTCCATCATTTTTAATTTGATTATGCTGTTTGCAATGCTTCATGGGATTGTAGTTCTTTCTACTCATTAAATCCGTTAAGTACATAGTCTTGTACCTTTATATTTTTGTCCGATTTTCAAAAACTTTTTTCTTCAAATCAAAGTTGGCTTGGTTCTTAGCTTAAAACATTTTAATGAAGACTATTTTGAAATCCTCATGGGAGAAATGAATGGACAAAATACTTCGGGAACCAATGCAGCTGAAAAAGTGGACAAGCACTGTTGCACTCTATAACCTCTGCCATATAGGAACCGATTGAACATTTCGTCCTATAGCCTTGCCCGTCCTCCTCCAAGTCCATACTTCGGTGACATAATGCCAAATAGACTGTCAGAACAAATGGGACACTTGACAACCATCTAAGACCACAAGTACACATTAAGTGTGCCATTTGGGACAATGTCAAATACCCAATGGAGACAGGAAATGGTCCGTTTAAGCAGGATGTGTTCCTTTTCTAAAAATATTTTGAGCCTCAGGAATTACACCTTCACCATGTCAAAGTTCTCAATCTTCACAATTAATTACAAGGGGAAACAGTAAAAATTAATGGTCTCATTCAGGCATACAAGCACAGATTCTGTCAGATCAGTCATTAACAAGTTCAGCCCACTGACGTCCAACATGTCCACTGAGTCAATGCCCGGAGAAAGAAAAGCTTACCAAGCTTAACTGTAACATACATGGACATTGCATTATGTACATTATGTACCAATGAAAAAAAACTGGTTAAAGTTTAAAAATGCTCCACAAATTAGGGATAATTACTTCCTTTAGAAAATTAATTAAAATAAAATAAAATAAACTGGCTCCTCCTTGGCCAGATCCAGTTACAATGACAAGAATCCCAGCAAAAACAAAATGTTCAAATGTTATATGTGCAGGGATTTTTGCCTGGGCAATTTGTTGATTTATTTTATGTGTTTAAATATTTGAATGCATGCATGAAACAAAATCTGAGCATTGAGTTTTTAGGTATTCTTTCTCAAAAATAAAATAAAAAATAATTATTTTAAGTTATAAATATTTTAAGTTAGTTTATCAAACCAATCTAATAGTTTTCAATTTAATAGTTGACTTATCAACTCAAACTTAGCTCTTAACACAGAACAATTAACAAAAAACTTAATGAATAAAATTATGCTTAATTTAAAACGTCATGTGACGCGTAAGTGTATAGTATATCATTGAATTCAGGACGTAGTACACTAGCTGTTCATTTAGGACGTAGCCAAATACTTTCCCGCGTAAATGGCGACATCTTGGTAGCGTTTTTAAGGCATATGGCGTCAGATGTTCCGTGGCTGGCCGAACAGATTCATTCTAAATTCTAAAATTAAAAGTTTTACCATGAAATTTACTAATAACCATATATAAACTACTGAACTGATTCCAAATATCCCAGCAGCAAAACATGTGCCTTAAAATCCAATTTGCATCATCAAACTGTGTTCAAAAGCAACATGTGGCGTGACTTGTAGCAATCGGTCATCCAGACGTTTCTCGCAAAGATTTTTTTTCTTTTTCTAAAGAAGGGGGCCGAGAAATGGAGATACAGACACACCTCCGCGCTCCCGCTGCGTTTAAAAGTGACACTAATGCGCGTCCACGTCTCTTAACAACATCACCAGTCCTCTCAATGAACGACCTGCAGACATGGGGAACTGCATTGCGAACATGTGCGACCGGCCAAAGAATACTAACATTAAATTCAGTTTACCTGCCGTGTGTTTCGTCTGGCAGTTGTCTATGATTATTCTTTTTGGGGTATTTATGCGGTATAATAAGGAGTCAGATACACACTGGGTTGAACACAAAAAGAATGACAGTACCTTAAGAGATATTGAGAATGACTTCTACTTCAGATATCCAAGTAAGTGCATAATTTTGTTTTCTTTCTTTTTCTCTCTTTTTTTTTTTTTTTAAATTATTGCCTATTTAAAAGTAATTTATCATTTTATTTCCCTTATTACAATTTTGTTATGAGTATTTATACCCATCTAGGATATAGTATTAAACTACAAAAATAATCTACAAAATAATTAAATGATATAATATTTGCTGGTTTAATGTCATGGTCATATTATCAACAAATTCATCACCATTCATTGATTGTGATATTAATGTTTTCTCTTGCTCGTACACTTGGAAACATGCATACCTCCTTATGCACATGGGACTGTGGTACAGGGGGAGGTAGAGGATTCATTTGCTCTTTGATTATGTAAGGATCACTATCCATTGTCATCTTTTGATTCTTTGAAGGTGTGGTTGAATTTTTCAGTCATATATAGATCCTCAGTCTTCCAGCCAGACTCTCCACTGTTCTCCAACTATCAAGTGTTGGATGACAGGTGGCGTATGAACTCGGACACAAACTATTGTTTGCGGACTGATCAGATGTCATTGAACGAGTTTTGTCATGGTTGAGGTGTGACTGTCGCCACAGAAGTCTGTTGGAAGAGTTCATCTTCTAGTAGTCCTCTTGTGTTAGTTGTGATTGGGTGTAGTGATGATATGCTCCATGTAGCTCATTTGTTAGTGGTGTGAGATTTAATACCTGTAAACAAATGTATCACACCTGCTATATCCGAATGGACTTGAGTTACTTGGCACAGAAAATGTTCTTTGTGTATAAATACAGTCCAAACATCTTGTAATTGATCCAGGCAGATGCTAATGTGGGAGTTCTGGTTGTTTTTTGACACAAACCTGAAACCTGGAGTTTTGTGATGGAGGCATCTTTGGTTGAGAAGGATTTCAAGGTGAAGCTTCATGCCAGGCCAGAATGAAAGGATAACCTTGCTAAAGAAGCAAAGTGTTGTCAGTTTCCAGAAGAGATGTCATGGTAACAATGGCCAGCAGGCTCTTTTTTTTCCTCTGTGCAAATAAGGGCTTGCTCAGAAACCACAGCACTGTCTGTTGTCATTAGCAGTTTTTTTTTTTTTTTTTTGTGGTGTCACCAGCATCTAGATGTCCTTGCGTGTATACTGTGGAAAACATCTCCACAATTACCAGCCTAGCCCTTTCCTGTTCTGGGAAGCTGCGGTGTTGTTAATTTTCATCTCTGCTACAATTTAGTCAAATTTGGTGCTGCTTTGACCTCAGTTATGTCACCAAAAGGCTCAGATTGCAGTTTGTGATTTGCTAAAACACATTTGTCCTTAGTCATAGGAGGGTAATGCAACTGGATTTTTTTTTTTGTTGTAAATATACATTTTGTCTCAAATCTTTTGTCTTCCTTTTGCCTATGGCAGGCAATATAGGGAAAAAAATAAGAAATATGTTTTAAAATAATAATTTACATTTTATGTTCACTGAATTTGGTAATAGTACTATTTAATTCTGATTTCAGAAGACGGATGTAAAGTCTATAATGATAACTTAAATGTATAAAAAGTAATGAATAAAAATAAAATCTGTTTATACTGTATTTTCCATAAATACTTTTATTCAGCAAGAATGCATTAAATTGACCAAAAGTAACAGTGAAGATAAATCAAATAAATGCTGTACTTTTTACATTTATATTCGTCAAAGATATCCTAGAAAAATATGTTGCAGTTTCCACAAAAATCAAGCAGCACAACTGTTTTCAACATTGTAATAATAAGAAATGTTTCTTGAGCACCAAATCAGAATATTAGAATAATTTATGAAGGATCATGTGACACTGAAGACTGAAAATTCAGTTTTGTCCTCACAGGAATAAATTACATTTTAAAATGTAATAATAAAAAAAAAAACTTAAAAATATCGTGTTATTTAAAAAAAATAAATAAATAAAAAAAAAATACTGTATTTTTGAACAAATAAATAAATAAATAAATAAAAACCTTTGTCAGCATAAGAGACTTCTTTCAAAAACATTCAAAAATCTTACTAACACAAAACGTTTGAACGGTAGTTTACATAAAATAAATTTTAGATTTTAGAGTGCTTGGGAAAGTTATTTTTATCAGTAATGTTACAATATTGTGTTACTCCCTAAAGATGTAACTAGTTGCGTTACTTTGTTACTTTTTACGGAAAGTAATGCATTGCATTACTTTTGCATTCCTTTTTCTCATCTGGGCTGGGCTTTCTTGCTTGTATTTTTGTATTTGATTTCTAATGATTCTCGATATGATCTTGCTTGACTGAATTGGACTTTTTTTTTTTGTTTGTTTGTTTGTTTTCCTGCAGGTTTTCAGGATGTTCATGTCATGATCTTCGTGGGTTTTGGGTTTCTCATGACCTTCCTGAAGCGCTATAGCTTTGGTGCTGTTGGATTCAACTTCCTGGTTGCAGCTTTCGGCATTCAGTGGGCTCTTCTGATGCAAGGCTGGTTCCATTCTCTGGTTGATGGAAAAATCAAGATCGGGGTAGAACAGTAGGTTTCTTCTCTTTTGTGAGCTATTACAGTTGCCAAAGGGACCAAAAAAGTTTTATTTAAAACAGATACATTTATACTGTCCAGCAATTAATACTGGTATCTGATTCTCTGCACCAGAATTAGCTGATTTGTTTAAGGTTTTATTTAGAAAAGCAGCAGTTTTTGCATGTGAATCTAGTGTTGATAACGCAATACAACTTTGAAGGTGTCACTTCTCTGTGGGAATGAAGGATTTCTTTTGCATTTAAACCGTAATTAAAAAAAACAGCCTGACCAAACTGGAATGTGAATGATCCTAGTATGCAGATGCAGGCATTTTATACTGTTTATTTTATATCCAGTGCTGTTTGCTACTTTGTATTAAGGATATGAACCTAAAAAAGTTAGTGTGGTTTGTGTACTCTTCACACTGAATTGGACTGCTTAAAACATAATGCAAATTCAGGGATGAAAAGAAAGGTAGAAATGTTTCGTTTAAGAGTTTGTTTCCTCTGTGTTCAGATTGATCAATGCAGATTTCTGTGTGGCGGGGTGTCTGATCGCTTATGGTGCCGTACTAGGAAAGGTCAGTCCTGTGCAGCTGTTGGTGATGACGCTGTTCGGGGTCACGCTGTTCGCCATTGAAGAGTACATCATCTTGAACGTCCTCCATGTGAGTCTGATCGCTGTTCTATTAGGCTGTCAAAGTTAACCTGCACCAACCAATTTTTTTTATATATATATATATATATATATATATATATATATATATATATTATATTATATTATACACAGTGGGTACGGAAAGTATTCAGACCCCCTTAAATTTTTCACTCTTTGTTATATTGCAGCCATTTGCTAAAATCATTTTTTTTCCTCATTAATGTACACACAGCACCCCATATTGACAGAAAAAACACAGAATTGTTGACATTTTTGCAGATTTATTAAAAAAGAAAAACTGAAATATCACATGGTCCTAAGTATTCAGACCCTTTGCTGTGACACTCATTTATTTAACTCAGGTGCTGTCCATTTCTTCTGATCATCCTTGAGATGGTTCTACACCTTCATTTGAGTCCAGCTGTGTTTGATTATACTGATTGGACTTGATTAGGAAAGCCACACACCTGTCTATATAAGACCTTACAGCTCACAGTGCATGTCAGAGCAAATGAGAATCATGAGGTCAAAGGAACTGCCTGAAGAGCTCAGAGACAGAATTGTGGCAAAGCACAGATCTGGCCAAGGTTACAAAAAAAATTCTGCTGCACTTAAGGTTCCTAAGAGCACAGTGGCCTCCATAATCCTTAAATGAAAGACGTTTGGGACAACCAGAACCCTTCCTAGAGCTGGCCGTCCGGCCAAACTGAGCTATCGGGGGAGAAGAGCCTTGGTGAGAGAGGTAAAGAAGAACCCAAAGATCACTGTGGCTGAGCTCCAGAGATGCAGTCGGGAGATGGGAGAAAGTTGTAGAAAGTCAACCATCACTGCAGCTCTCCACCAGTCGGGGCTTTATGGCGGAGTGGCCCGACGGAAGCCTCTCCTCAGTGCAAGACACATGAAAGCCCGCATGGAGTTTGCTAAGATGGTGAGAAATAAGATTCTCTGGTCTGATGAGACCAAGATAGAACTTTTTGGCCTTAATTCTAAGCGGTATGTGTGGAGAAAACCAGGCACTGCTCATCACCTGTCCAATACAGTCCCAACAGTGAAGCATGGTGGTGGCAGCATCATGCTGTGGGGGTGTTTTTCAGCTGCAGGGACAGGACGACGATCGAGGGAAAGATGAATGCGGCCAAGTACAGGGATATCCTGGACGAAAACATTCTCCAGAGTGCTCAGGACCTCAGACTGGGCCGAAGGTTTACCTTCCAACAAGACAATGACCCTAAGCACACAGCTAAAATAACGAAGGAGTGGCTTCACAACAACTCCGTGACTGTTCTTGAATGGCCCAGCCAGAGCCCTGACTTAAACCCAATTGAGCATCTCTGGAGAGACCTAAAAATGGCTGTCCACCAACGTTTACCATCCAACCTAACAGAACTGGAGAGGATCTGCAAGGAGGAATGGCAGAGGATCCCCAAATCCAGGTGTGAAAAACTTGTTGCATCTTTCCCAAAAAGACTCATGGCTGTATTAGATCAAAAGGGTGCTTCTACTAAATACTGAGCAAAGGGTCTGAATACTTAGGACCATGTGATATTTCAGTTTTTATTTTTTAATAAATCTGCAAAAATGTCAACAATTCTGTGTTTTTCTGTCAATATGGGGTGCTGTGTATACATTAATGAGGAAAAAAAATGAACTTAAATGATTATAGCAAATGGCTGCAATATAACAAAGAGTGAAAAATTTAAGGGGGTCTGAATACTTTCCGTACCCACTGTGTGTGTGTGTGTGTGTGTGTGTATATATATATATATATATATATATATATATATATATATATATATATATATATATATATATATATATATATATATATATATATATATATATATATATATACACATACAGGTGCTGGTCATATAATTAGAATATCATCAAAAAATTGATTTATTTCACTAATTCCATTCAAAAAGTGAAACTTGTATATTATATTCATTCATTACACACAGACTGATATATTTCAAATGTTTAATTCTTTTAATTTTGATGATTATAACTGACAACTAAGGAAAATCCCAAATTCAGTATCTCAGAAAATTAGAATATTACTTAAGACCAATACAAAGAAAGGATTTTTAGAAATCTTGGCCAACTGAAAAGTATGAACATGAAAAGTATGAGCATGTACAGCACTCAATACTTAGTTGGGGCTCCTTTTGCCTGAATTACTGCAGCAATGCGGCGTGGCATGGAGTCGATCAGTCTGTGGCACTGCTCAGGTGTTATAAGAGCCCAGGTTGCTCTGATAGTGGCCTTCAGCTCTTCTGCATTGTTGGGTCTGGCATATCGCATCTTCCTCTTCACAATACCCCATAGATTTTCTATGGGGTTAAGGTCAGGCGAGTTTGCTGGCCAATTAAGAACAGGGATACCATGGTCCTTAAACCAGGTACTGGTAGCTTTGGCACTGTGTGCAGGTGCCAAGTCCTGTTGGAAAATGAAATCTGCATCTCCATAAAGTTGGTCAGCAGCAGGAAGCATGAAGTGCTCTAAAACTTTCTGGTATACGGCTGCGTTGACCTTGGACCTCAGAAAACACAGTGGACCAACACCAGCAGATGACATGGCACCCCAAACCATCACTGACTGTGGAAACTTTACACTGGACCTCAAGCAACGTGGGTTGTGTGCCTCTCCTCTCTTCCTCCAGACTCTGTGACCCTGATTTCCAAAGGAAATGCAAAATGTACTTTCATCAGAGAACATAACTTTGGACCACTCAGCAGGAGTCCAGTCCTTTTTGTCTTTAGCCCAGGCGAGATGCTTCTGACGCTGTCTGTTGTTCAAGAGTGGTTTGACACAAGGAATGCGACAGCTGAAACCCATGTCTTGCATACGTCTGTGCGTAGTGGTTCTTGAAGCACTGACTCCAGCTGCAGTCCACTCTTTGTGAATCTCCCCCACATTTTTGAATGGGTTTTGTTTCACAATCCTCTCCAGGGTGCGGTTATCCCTATTGCTTGTACACTTTTTTTCTACCACATCTTTTCCTTCCCTTCGCCTCTCTATTAATGTGCTTGGACACAGAGTTCTGTGAACAGCCAGCCTCTTTTGCAATGACCTTTTGTGTCTTGCCCTCCTTGTGCAAGGTGTCAATGGTCGTCTTTTGGACAACTGTCAAGTCAGCAGTCTTCCCCATGATTGTGTAGCCTACAGAACTAGACTGAGAGACCATTTAAAGGCATTTGCAGGTGTTTTGAGTTAATTAGCTGATTAGAGTGTGGCACCAGATGTCTTCAATATTGAACCTTTTCACAATATTCTAATTTTCTGAGATACTGAATTTGGGATTTTCCTTAGTTGTCAGTTATAATCATCAAAATTAAAAGAAATAAACATTTGAAATATATCAGTCTGTGCGTAATGAATGAATATAATATACAAGTTTCACTTTTTGAATGGAATTAGTGAAATAAATCAACTTTTTGATGATATTCTAATTATATGACCAGCACCTGTATATATAAAAATACATGATCGAGTAAAATCTATTTTATTTTACAAACCCAGCAGATAAAACTATATGGAATTGCATTCATATCTCATTCACAATGTTTTATCTGCTAAAGGTTAACTCTGTCAGTATGTTTATATATACACTAGCATGAACTGTTGATGAGCTCAAAGCTAAGGGTCATTAAAAGTATTGAGTTCAGATGAAGGATATCAAATAGCTTCATGCTAACCTTTGTTTATTAATTCAATCCCTGTTAGGCTAGAGATGCTGGCGGCTCCATGGTGATCCACACTTTTGGAGCTTATTATGGTCTGTCCATTTCATGGGTTTTGTATCGGCCTAATTTGGATAAAAGCAAACATATGAACGGGTCTGTCTACCACTCGGACATGTTCGCCATGATTGGTAAGAGTCCATAAAGGGGTGATTTCACTTTTTTAACTTTAGTGTGTAATGTTGCTGTTTGAGCATAAACAACATCTGCAAAGTTACGACACTCAAAGTTCAATGCAAAGGGAGATCTTTTCTTATAAAGAATTCGCTGTTTAAAGACTACAATAAATGGCTGGTAGGGACTACAACGAGCTTCTTCCCGGGTTAGTGACATCACAAACCCTAAAATTGACATAAACCCTGCCCCCAGGAACAAGCAACAAATGGGGTGAGGCCATGTTGGGCTGCTTTAGAGAAGAGGAAGAGTTGTTGTAGTAGAGTGTTGTTGCCATGCTGTAATTTTATGTCGGACTGCTTCACAAACGAGGGTCAATTCAACACTGGATTCGCAAAAAAGATTAACATTATGACACACACTAGTCGATGAGTTGAATCAACTCCACAGCAACTACATAAATTTGTCCACTAACCATTCAGGAACATCCAGTTTCATTCTAAAAGTTGTAACTTCTTCCTGAGTCTCTCCATCAGTGTCAGACATTGAACACCATTACTGACGACAATCATTTTGGCTGCGTGAGATTCTCCAGCTTTGTTGTTGTTGAGCAACCAAAGCGTGAGCTGTTAAAGCTCCGCCCTCTTTTGGAAAGGGGGCGGGAGCAGCAGCTCATTTGCATTTAAAGGGACACACAAAAACGGCGTGTTTTTGCTCACACCCAAATCGGGGCAAATTTGACAAGCTATAATAAATGATCTGTGGGGTATTTTGAGCTGAAACTGAGACACATTCTGGGGACACCAGAGACTTGTATTACATCTTGTGAAAGGAAAGGAGTATTATAGGTCCCCTTTAAATCTTGTTGAGCTTAAGCTTGTGTTATATTTTAAGATTAAACATAAAGGCCTGGTTTCACAGACAGGGCTTAGATTAAGATAAGATTAGGCCTTAGTTCAAGTGGGATATTTAAGTAGCTTTTATAAATGTGCCTTAGAAAAAAAAACATTACTGGTGTGCATCTTGAGACAAAACAGTGGCACTGACATATTTTAAAGGCAGGAACACACCAGGCCAACGCCAACAAACTAGTGGCGATGAAAGCAGACTGCGGGGTTGGCTCACGTCGGCAGCATCCGGGTCCTAAGTTGCCCTGACACACCAAACCGACGCTCGACAGCTGAGTAGCACGTCCGCTCTGCGCCCGCATAAGATGAAATGCCTTTCCGTACCAGCAGGTGGCAGTATCTGAACAGCCAATCAGAATAATCAGATGGCCTGATGGACCGATGAGCTCAGAAAAAAAGCAGACGAGGACCAACTTCAGCCACACTGAGAAAACTTAGTCGGCCAACGAACAAAAACTGCCCGACGGCCGACCGTCGGCTTGGTGTGTTCCCGCCTTTAGATAAGTCAGTGCAAGTTGGTTTCAGCTCAAACATGCATTTTATTCTGGGACTAGGCTTAAGCCTTGTCTGTGAAACTGGGGGACATTGTTTTTAGAAACTGAAAGGACTACTGGACATTCTGTGCAACTTGAACTAAAGCTTGCTTAGCAAATACACAAAAGGACACTGATGCAGCGATTCACTGAAGGCTCAGATAGTGTTTGCATTCTGGTGTTTTGTGCAGGAACCCTCTTCCTGTGGATGTTCTGGCCAAGTTTCAACTCTGCCATTGCTGATCATGGAGACGGTCAGCACAGAGCTGCCATCAACACATACCTGGCCTTGGCCTCCACCGTCCTCACTACAGTCGCCATGTCCAGCCTGTTTGAGAAAACAGGAAAACTAGACATGGTAAGCATCCTTTATTAATATTTCTTTGTTTTTGTTTTTTGCAGACCTGACTCACTTATTTGCAGGATGAGACATGATCAAAGTAGAATTATTTTACTTTATTTTATTTTTTCACAGGGTCATAACCTGGAAATTTTAGATTATTTTAGAAATGTGATTTCCAGGTCTGGAAAGCTTACAGAAATTAATACAATAAGATATTGGAAATGATTCATATTAATATACTGAATATATAACACACATTTTTGTAGTTATGATCTGTTTTAAATATTTAATTGGCTAGATTGTTAGGTAGTAGTAGTAGTAAATTATTATTATTCTTTTTTTATTACATGCAATTACAAGTCATGGAAGTTTATTGGAAGCTTGTGGTTGGCCACTGAATTTCCTTGGCTTGTCCAGTCAGTAATTCAGTTTCTCATTTAAACTGTTTTGAAATGTGAATTTGAAACTAAATGATGCATTTATGCTGTTTAAAATGGCATTTATTATTATTTTTTTTTTTTTTCCAGGTTCACATCCAGAATTCCACGCTGGCAGGCGGAGTTGCTGTGGGAACAGCAGCTGAGTTTATGCTGATGCCATACGGTGCTTTGATTGTGGGATTCTTCTGTGGCATCATTTCCACGCTGGGTTACATTTATTTATCTGTGAGTCTTACCTGTCAGAGGAATGATTCCAGATAATTCTCACAGACAGTGAGAGTTATTTATTTAACTGGATTTATTCAATCAAGAATTTTGTTACAGTAAAAACTTTGATGAAATTGTCTTCTGTTATGATTGCATAAACCTCTCATTTGTCTCTGCTCCTCAGCCGATCTTGGAGGAGAAACTGAAGATTCAGGACACGTGTGGCATCCATAACCTGCACGCTATGCCAGGAGTCATTGGAGGAATTGTGGGCGCCATCTCAGCCGCTGCCGCCACCAGCACTGTTTATGGACATGAAGGGTCAGTAAACAGGCAAAAAATAAATATTTTATATATATATATATATATATATATATATATATATATATATATATATATATATATATATAATGAATATGAATGAATATATATTTCATCATCATCATCATAGTAATAAAAATACAACTTTTTCTTAATAGTATTTAATATTAATAATTATCATAATTAAATAACTATCATCATCATTATTATTATTAATGTTATTTATTATAATAGTAATAAATTACAATCTTAATACAATTTTTATTATTTTATAATATTAACAATAAAACAAAAAATTAATATTAATGTTTTATTATAATTAATAAATAACAACAACTATTATTATTAATAGTAGTAGCAGTAGTAGTCTTTTTTTTAATAATTATATTAAATAATGTTAATATTTGTATTAAAGGCACAATATGTAAAATGTTTGGATTAAAATATCCAAAAACCACTAGAACAGTGTTGTATATTTTGTTGACTTATGTACTTACATTATCCCAAATGTTTCCAAGAATGTTTAAATCCAGAGAAATGAGCCATTTTAACCAGGACACGGACCATGTCCGTGTGTCGCCTATCAATGACATCATGCCCGCATTACCCTCGATTTCCTAGAAACCATGGAAACGCCAAAGACGCTTTAATATATTATGTGTTTATTAGACAGGTGAGCAACTGTTTGGATACATTAATTGACAGAAAACTAATCATGTTATATAGCTTAACACAGTAAGTCTTATTGTTTAAATCTTCATTTATCACGACTACCACGACTTTTACCATGACTAATATCGATCTAGCTTACCTCAGTGTCTCATAGCAGCCGCAGAGCGAACGCAGAGTAGCAATATAACAACTTTCAACACATAAATCTATCTAATATGATAATAAACAGCGCTGCTTTACTCCACATACTCCTGACTGGAAGAAGTGGAAGCGGCGACTGCGGCATAATAAAAGCTCCACTGCTCTCGAGTTGCGTGTCGCACTCGTCTCTCATTATCAATTGCTCCACAGCCTCGTTCCGCTCCAACGGCTCTCAGCCACACCCTGCTTCATACTACAGTAATGTTAATAATTCTTTAATACATTAGCTCATCCATGAATATGATTTCTGCCTGAGTCTCCAGATTCTTTTCCATAAGCTGTAGACATGAAGACAACACCTCCGATTCCGCAAAATCAAGGCATCAGCAAGCTACGCTTTTGTTTTGAATAAGCAACCTCTAGCGACGAAAAATTATATATTGTGCCATATTTGTCCATTTCAGGTTGAAAAATACATTTGACTTTGAGGACACGTTTGCAGAACGGGTGCCCACTGTCCAGGGAGGATACCAGGCAGCAGGACTGTGTGTGGCCTTATGTTTTGGAATCGGAGGCGGCATATTCGTTGGTAAGAGTCTTTTGAAAGATTTAATCCATTTTAAGTGCATATTGTGATGCCTTCCCGTTGTGTTCAGCAGTACACCATACAATACTTATGAAAAGCTTGCGGATCTGAAGAGCTTTTGTTGCAATTGTTTGTCATGTAGTGGCACAGGTGTGGTGTTTGTAACATGAAAACTAGAGAAGACAGGGTTGGATGACATTTGGTAGTCATTCTACAAATACACCTGATCTTCACCTGAATAGACAGGTGTATTCGATTTCACTTTGTAATGGAAATGTCACATTTATCATGTTGACATCTGTATTGTTACAACAGGCCTGGTTCTGAAGCTGCCCATCTGGGGTGATCCTGCAGATGAAAACTGCTTTGATGACGAGATCTATTGGGAGGTCAGACTTTTTTTTTTTTTTTTTTTTTTTTTTTTTTTTTTTCTTCTTTGAAAATTTTACAGAAAAATTGTTTTACTTCACAAGGCAAACATATGAATTATTTTAATTATCACTCAGTGAGTCATTTAACCATGTATTGCTGTCTTTGGAAGGCTTTTGTCTTTCAAACACATTAAAATGAACAAAAATTTCGTCATTTCAAATTTACATGCAGTCCAGGGATTGCCCAATGATTTTTATCAGCTGATATATTTACTTGAATTAATGCCTGAGATATGAAGCTAGGTCAATAATAGAATTAAGTCAATAATAATAATAATAATAATAATAAATAGGTAGGTAAATAAATAAATAAATATTAAAGTTCACGGTTCTCTGATGCCAGTTAATGGTCACATGACATGCAGGTAAACACAATTTTTTTTTATTTTTTTTTATTTGGGGTTTTATTTTTATTTTAATTTTTTTTTTTATTACTTATTAGCTTATTAATTGCTTAATAGCTTTTCGTTAAACTCACAATCCCTCTGTTGTTCCATCATAAACCCCATTCTGGGAAACCCTGACATAATGTAATATTTAATGCACTTCTTGTTGATAACAAAGAATGGAATATAAATTATTTCTCTTTGTATTTTTTATATCAATATGGTACAAGATTATCCTATTCAAATCAATGTGATAAATGAGTTGGATCAAACGTAATAAAAAAAGTAGTCCATTTATATTACCTTAATGTAATGTAAGGAATTACATAATCAACACGGCACAATTATTTATTTATTTTTATTTTTTGTATGTATGTATATATAGCTCCATTTTATTTAATTTGTAAATATAATATATTGTTATTATTATTTCATTGCAGGTTCCTGAGGATGAAGAAAGTGTTCCTCCCATCCTGGCCTACAACAACCACATGATCCACAACAAACATGCAAACATGTGAGTACAGAAATAAAGCGGTGACCCCTCCTTTTAAAATGGGACACGTCTTCTTCAGTTACTGTTACCTAAATAACAATTTCTTGTCATGCATAAAATATCCACCAGGGGGCACATGAGGGCTCAGAATACCAATGGAGGAATTGGTAAAGCATTTAAAGTTCAGGATGCTTTTTGTACTTTTAGAGACATTTGTACACTAAAAAGTTATTTAAATGTAACAATTGTTTAAAGCTTAATTATGAAAATGCTAGACATGGATAACAGCCACTGAATTGAAAATGCACAATGAATTAATTCATACATAAATTAGTATTTATAATTATCTTTTTCATAATAAAATGAAAAATGAGTAATAATAATATATTATTATTATTATTTAAATACAAGTTACATTTATTTTAAACAAAGAAAGATTGCATTTAGATGCATAGTATTTCTATGCTGCCATCTCAGATCATGTGACATTAGGAGTCGTTTTCTTCTCTCCACCACAAGGTGGCGCTTAATGACCGCGTAGAGTTTAGGACCAGCAAAATCAAACTGAAAGCTGAAAGTAACACATGGTTTCTCATACAGGACAGAGACAAACTTTGTGGAGCAGCGTTAACACGTGGAATCAGATCTGCAGTGATGTGAATCCGCGTCACTGGGAAAAACATCTGCTTTCCTGCTGCTTTCCCTGAAGATAACAATACTCACTACCTGCCAAAATTACAAAGAAGGAGCCTTTCTTTTGCTTTCCATGAAGCACAGACCCATACTATCTTAATGATACAGAGAATACATTTATTTTATCCAATTTGCAGATCCAAATCTGATCAGATTAATCAGAATGATAAAATGAAAAAAAAGATCAATTTTTTTTTTTTTTTAAATAAGATGATTCTAGATTATAGTGACTTCAATGTGAATGTGTTTTTTCAGAGAAAATGTGACCAAAAAAAACATAACCTCTAAACCTCCAAGCTGTTACTTTTTTTTTTTTTAATTTTACAGGTGTTCATTGAAGCATTTGTTATTCAAACATATATATTTTTTTGGTCATTATGATGTAATTATTTAGTTTTATAAGATTAGAAAATGTTTGTCTTAATATTGTAGGTGAGAAACCGCACATTGTGTTCACATTCTTAACAGCAAAATTCTATAATCTTTTATTTATAGATTTTACCCAATAATTTGCCTGTCCATGTCAATCAGCATGCGCACATATCATCTCTAAATCAAATATTTATTTTCTTAATGCTTTAACAAACGGCAACAATGTGCAATATCTGTAAATATTCCTACATGTTTCTCCTGTGTCTTATAATGTAACATACACATTTTATTTGTTTTGACCTTTCAGTGTGTCATCTTTATTGTAAAATTATTAAAAAAGAAACTAATATTAAATCTTTCACTACTGTCCAGATTAAATTATTGAAGTGATTCTTACCTTAAGTTAATGGTCTTAAAACATTTAAATACTTTTTCCAATTTTTTTTTTTTCCTGTTTTGTGCTCAAGGCAACTCTCCAAGGCTATGTTCTGACTGCCAGCAAAAATCAGTTAATTTATTTATTTTACATAGCCTGATTGTTTCTATATGTGTTTTTTTTTTTTATTTTTTTTTTTTTTAAATGTCTGGACTCAAACCTGATTCAAACCACATTTAGAGGAGGTTTGAAATGCAATTCCACTCAGATTTTTACAGATGTGTCTGATTCTGGATACTTTTTACATATTCTGGATGCTCTGGCTGCTCAAATCAGATTTCAAACTGTCTTCATTCTTAATGCGACACACAACAATAACGTCAAAACCAGTGGCGGAAATGCCGAAAGTGTTCATACTGTATTCAAACGGTATGTCCAAAGATTTCAGCCGTGACTACAGCCTGGAACATAATATATACCAGTCTCCTCCATTGCTGAGTTTTCTCAGAGCGCTTATTTGTCGAGCAAGATGATGCACTTGCAGTTAATACTGCAGACAGTCTGCCTGAAAATTTCTGATTTGAGAAAAAATCTGGTTTGCCTGCAGTCTGAACATATGCCTTTGAAGAAAAAAAATGTTCTATATAGAACCTTTAAAGGGTTCTTTTTGGCGCTTTATATGTAGAACCTTTGAGGGGTTCCCATCATGGGATCATTTTATGGATCTCGCAAACATAATTTATCACTAGAAAAAATTGAAATAACCAATTAAACATGAAAGTATTATGCAATCATTTAACACGTTTTTAACCTTTTTGGCATAAAGAGTTAGTCAAGAACCCTAGAGTTCTATATAGAACCCCACTGAACTTTGTTCTAAAAGTGTAGTTTATTAATGTTAATTTGGAGAAGAAATACAGTTTCATCCACTGAGCACTAGAGGAAGGATTTTTTTTTTTTTTTTTTTTTTTTTTTTTTTTTTTTTTTTTTTTTTTTATATCCCAGACTGCTGTGTAAACTTTGTTTGAACCCTTTTGAGTAGTCCAGTTCTTTTTGTTGGCCAGTGACCATCTTGATGTCCCTTGTAGACTCATGGTGGGGTGAAAGGTCATGACATTTGCTTGTCTGGGGTCGATTGGTTGATGTCCGATGTGATCATGCCACATGTCTGCCTCATTAAACACAAGACCAAACAGATATCTGGATGTTGGAGGTCAAAGGGCAGATGAATGCCACAGGTGAATGCGGTATGAGACATTTCAAACCGAAACAGCATAGAGTATATATTTTTTTTTTTTTTTTTTAGGAAATTATATTAGAAATATTTAGCAGCATATTAGAATGATTTCTGAAGGATCATGTGACACTGACTGGAGGAATGATGCTGAAAATGATCACAGGAATAAATTACATGTTAAAATATATTTAAATATACAATCAAACCAAAAATATTCAGGCTTTTTTTTTTTTATATAAATATTTTTGATATTTTTTTACTAGTGGATGCAGGACACTATAGTTCATTTATGTAAGTGAGGATAGCAAAATAAAGTAAACTGTGACATATTATACCCAAAAATTATTCATACAGTGGACTACCAGTAAAATTGATAAAAATTTGGAACCAAAAATTATTCAGACACTTTGACCTGACCATGTTTTGCTTAAGTGTTATCTGATATAATTAAGATGAACTTTTAACACAGTTCAACTCTAAGATCTTGTCATATTTTATTACCATTTTTTTTAAACTATAGTGAATAAACTGAATTAATGAATGAAATGTTCAAGGTGTCTGAATAAATTTTGGTTTGACTGTAAAACAGTTATTGTAATTATTTCACAATATTACTGTTTTACTGTATTTATTAAATAATTGCAGCCTTGGTGAGCATAAGAATCTTCTTTCAAAAACATTTAAAAAATGTTTCCAAACTTTTGACAGGTATATTTTTTTTTATTTTACTTTAAATGTGGTATTTGGGAAAAAAATGAAACCAACAACAGACGAAAGTTTGGAGACGCTTGACTGAAATTGTTTCTCATTTTGAAACATTTTGATCTGAAGGTTTATGTTTTGCTTTTTTTAAAGGGATGAAATGGACAAGTTATTGAAGAAAAAAGCCAACAAATTCCCAGCACATGTCCACTCTTTCCTGAAATTGGTTGAGAGAAGTTAACATTTTGGGTCACTACACAATTCTCGTTCCATTTTCTTTCATTTCGCATAAAATATTTAGTCATAAGCAAACTCTCTTCCTGTCTGTATCCATGAACCTTTAATTTCCCCTCTCTGGGAAGTCAGCATGTGACATACTTAGATCTTAGCTCCCATCTCGTCAAAGGACGTGAGGAACAAACAAACGTTCCAATTAACTGCTTTGGGTTCCTGCGGAGGGAAGCGGGTAACCCCCTCCTTTCTATTTGCACTCACACACCCCTTCTCCACCTTCTCAGCATTCAGAGGCCTCGCTCTCATTCTCTCTTCCCTGCAGGCCTTTCGCGCCTAATGTATATTCATTTACCACTTAAAGGACGGACACAGCACCCTGTTAAAACTAAATCAAGCTCCATTCATGACATGATCCTTTTCGCCGGGCTCAAAGGGCTCCGGTCTGAGGGGGGCCGTGACCCTGAAGATGCAGAGTGGGGTAGAGCGAGGGAGGGGTGGGTTTGATCCTATAGCCCTCTAAAAAAGACAGCACTGTCTGCCTCGACGGTGATTAAGCCGACCAATGGCGGACAAGGCGAGCACGGCGGCGGGAATTTAGAGGAGGCGTGCTGGAGATTAAAATATGTCACGCCCATTCAGAGCCGCTGGGATAAAGGAATAAAGGAGCGTTATAGGAGGGAATGAAGGGATAGTGGGATGAGGTCTTTTCACGGCTGATGACTGATTGCCCGTCTTTTGATTGACAGCCAGTGTGGAGCTGAAGGGTGGGAAAGTTCTGGGTGGGGATGATGTTGAGCTGTGAGAAACGAAGGTTAGGACATTGTGTGTGAGAAGAGAGGCTTTGGTGAGAATCTCCACGCCGGTAATTAGCTGTGACCGTTACAGACGTTCAGTAGTGCGCTGAATATTACAAATAAATGTTTTATGAAGATTAGAAAGGATAATGTGGAATTAAATGTGTGCATTGTGTACAGTGGCCCAAAAATGTATTGAGATGCCCAAACCAGACATAAAAATGGCATTTATTGCAGTCAATAAAGTATCAAAACCAAAATATACCTATATATATATACATATGTGTATATATTTTATTTTAAATGTGTATAACAATATATCTGTCTTTAGTGTCTAGTATAATATCTTAATTTTATTATTTTGTGAATTTGAGGAGGAACTGACTTCATACATCCAATAAAAAAAAAAATCACGCTGACACCAGTTGACTGAGGGGCTTTTTACACCGTTTTCAACTAAAATGAAAAACTTTTTATGTATTCGCGTATTACATGTTCAGTCTATAGGCATCGCCATCTACTGGCCTGGCAGCAGAATACAGCGTTTTTAGTCATTTTCGTGGATCACTGTAAACAGGGATCATTTTGAAAACGTCGTCTGTACGCGAAAAAATGCAAAGGTAAAACCTGGGTCTGAAAACCTAGGTAGCTGACTTGTACAGCAGCATTTGTGCATGAAGGTACCTCACGAAACTGATTTCGGACAGACTTCTAAGGCAGCATAACAGTTTAATGATCTACAGCAAACTAGCGCAAGCTTTGGTGAGAACTAAACAAATATTTAATTACTACAGTAGTAATTTCTCGATAGAAATTATATCAAAATTGAAATATGTTTGTCAAAATTGTACATTTATACACAAACTGAGCAGCAAACACAACTTTCGGACGCCATCTTTATTTTTTTAGCTCAACTGTCACAGAATGGAAAGCACAGGATTGTGGGATATCAAAGGCAGCTAAGGATACATCTATGCTTCCTTCAAAAATCGATCAGATGAAGGTATCTCATGAGAGAGGAAGTGAAGCTAACATTGGATTTGGACATGCCTTGATGCCTTCCTACCTTGAAATGTGTCCTCAGAAGGCAGCATTTTACAGTTTTCGGACGCAGCCTTTGTGAAAACGGTGACATCATGCGTATATGTATTACATGTTCAGTCTATAGGCGCGTAGTGTTTCTTTACAAAACGAAGTCACCATCTACTGGCCTGGAAGCAGAATGCAGCGTTTTTAGTCATTTTCATGAATCCCTGTAAACAGGGATCATTTTGAAAACATTGTTGTCTGTACGCAAAAAAACGCAAAGGAAAGATTTCCGTTTTTAGTACATCGTTGTCATGTAAACATACCCTAAAAATAAAAAAAGTTCTGTGTGACTTTAGGGGCCTTTATACAACTTTTTACAGGTTTTGGCTGTTCATTTGCACAACAATTTTTGAGGGCCTGAAAATGATTACCGTTATAATCTCTGTGTAAACTACAAAACACGAATTTGTGAAAACGGTGACGTCATGCGCATATGTACTACATGTTCAGTCTATAGACGCGTAGTGTTTCTTTACGAAATGAAGTCGCCATCTTCTGGTCTGGCAGCAGAATGCAGCGTTTTTAATCGTTTTTTGTGGATACATGTCTTGTCGTCTGTACACAAAACCTTTTTTTCCATTTTTAGTAGATTAGAGTCCAAATACTTGTTGCTGTGCCCTTGATGTAGATGCATAACAGAAATTTGTAGTTATTTATTTACATTTAACGATTTAATCTTACAATTGCAGTGTTTTCCACTGTATTTCTGCTGGACTAATGTGTATGAACCCAATAAGATTTTGAGGTCATGAGTGTTTCTGTGCTCCACACTCATAAACCAGCCTGTAAATCTAGACACAGCTCTATAAACACATTTACAAAGGCGCCAAACCGGTCTTTCACTGTCTTTGGTCTGAGCCCTTCGTTTATATTCTAGTTTCATTGAGGAATCTGTTTGTATTATGGGATGTTGGTGTAAATCTCATTCAGGAAAAGCTGCAGTAAAACTTTTTACTGATGCATGGCCCGTGTCATCCAGCTCTTCTGTGTTGATTCAGGTGAAAGTACCTTATTAGTGTTAGTTTTAAGAGTCTTTACTGAGGTTTTTTCTTTGCTACATTTTTGGTTTCTAGTGATGAACCAGTATGTCGACCAGCCAGATTAATTGGTCAATATTTTGAGATCCAAAGCATCAGCTGAAAACTGCCCTTTCAACCAATCAACAGAACCAGTATTTCATCAAGTAACAGTTTTAAAAAGACCAAGTGCTTTTTATGTTTTCATGTTTTCCAAGTCAATTTTGTGGGGGGAAATTTTATTTCTTAGAGATTTTGATTTCTAACATACACTCTTAATAATAAAGATTCATTATTGGCATTGATGGTTCCATGAAGAACCTTTAAAATCCATAGAACCATTTCCATTTTACAAAAGGTTCTTTATAGTGGAAAAGGGTTTTTTAGATTTTCAAAATGTTCTTCACAGGAAAAAAAAAAAAGGTTTTTAAGAACTGTTCACTGAAAGGTTCTTTGAAACCTTTATTTTTAAGAGTGTATATGTACAGTAAGTGTGTCTGCATTTTTTCCATTTAGAGCAAATTTAAAGTAAAGGTTTGCTCTTTTTGATTGTTTTATGACGTTTCCTGCAGGCAACCTAAAGTGAAGAAACTAGACCCTTTGGGAGGAGGATAAAGCTTCTACAGTATGCAAAGGGTCGAGGAGTTGAGAAAAACCAATGTATAGTTTAAACTTATTAATAAGACCATATTTGATAACTATAAGTTCGATTAATAACCGTATTAGCTTGGCCGATTGACAGTTTTCTCTTATATTAGTGCCGTAATCTACCAACAACCTTATCAAGAGATAATGCATTTTCTGTTTTCATTTTAGTGAATTTAAAATTATGTATTGTTTTATGTATTGTTTGCATTATATAAACCATTGACCACCCTGTTTTCTAAATATCATTCTGTCACTGAATAACCTATAAATCATTCACGATTTTATACTATAGTTTGGGGTTGTAAGATTCTCATGCTCAACAATGCTGCATTTATTTGATCAAAAATACAGTAAAAACAGTAATATTGTAAAATATTATTACAATTTAAAATAACTGAATATATTTTAAAATGTAATATAAAACGGATAGTTTAGATGATTCTGATTGGTTGAAGCCGTTGTAAAAAATTCCCGAAAACATACAGCTGACCGCATTACATAAGTATCTCAGCTACTGAATGTGTATGTTGCTTTGTCTGTCTTAGCAACCACTCTTAGCAACATAAACATATATTTATCCTCTATTGATTTTGTTCACTGCATTATGTAGAAGAGTATTGTGAGAGAGATATCGAGTGACTGAGTGTATTACCTATATTCAAATTTAGCATTTTCCTTCAGGTCAGTCCTATGTTCATATGCCTTCTGCCATCTTGTCCTTTTAACATTTAATGGGTTTTCCCGTGCCCTGCTGACGCTGACAGCGCTAGTCAAAGCATTTGTCATTTGCGTCTTGTTCCGTGTTTCAAAACAAATTTCAATATAAAAGCAAAGTACCTTTAAGACGACTCATTTCACTCGGCGGCCATCTTTGAAACGCCTCTCGGGCATTCAAGTGCAGCTCCTATCTCTTTGAATGGGGAAACATCAAATTCTCCAAAGCTTTCGATTATATTTCATATTTGAAATCACTAATGAAATCTGACAACAACTGTCTCATAAATTTTGTTTCTAAACGCTAGAAACATGACAAAAAACTGTATTATTCAGGCTGGATCAAGCTAATATGCATGCACAGTCCTAAACACGGGTCTCTTGTGTCTCATTTTGGAGGCGCGAGTTTCTATAGGAACCGGAGCTTCTAACGGCTGCTGCAGTGATGTGACGACTTTACCATTTTTACCACCAGATTGGCTCTTATTTAGAAGGCGGGACTTATTCCGCCATATTGCGCGTTGCACTTTCTCCCATTCAAAACAATACGAGTGACGCGTCTATGTTATAAATCTGTTATTCTATAGTCTTTGATAAAAGTCTTTGCGACTGAGTGACTCGCTTTCATCTAATGGCGTAATATATGTAACTTCTGTTGCTGTTCACGGTCAGGGACTATTTTTTCCAGCGGAAGGAAGCCTTTTAGTTATTTTACTTCATGAAAGTTGCATTGATACATATTTTTGGGCTTTAACATTTGTATTGTGTGGTAACCAAAGTTTTATAAAAGCAATAAGTCCCGAGAAGCCATGGTTTACAGTAAATTTACTGTAATTCACTGTAAACCACAGCTTCTTGGGGCTTATTGCTTTATTATTCCTGTGATCAAAGCTGAATTTTCAGCATCATTACTCCAGTCTTCAGTGTCACATGATCCTTCAGAAATCATTCTAATATGCAGATTTGCTGCTCAAGAAACATTTATTATTATTATTATTATTATCAATGATGAAAACAGTTGTGCTGCTTAATATTTTTGTGGAAACTGTGAATAGAAAAAGTTCTAAAGAACTTTGAAATAGAAATCTTTTGTGACATGTCTTCACTGTCACTTTTGATCAATTTAATGCATGCTTGCAACATTTCTGAATATTATCTACACTTTTGATTAAAGTTTCTTAGCAAGAATATGTTTAAGAAGCTAGATCTTGTATTGTCATGAAGATGTTAGATGCCACTGATTCTATAAGCTTTGGTGTTCCTGCTTGATTTATTTATTTATTTGTACAATGTCCTCCTCCTGATCTTGTTCCTGACACTCCCCCCCACCTGTCATAATTGGCGACCCGCCGCCGGCTGTGCGCCTCGCACACTCCAGGTATCCGGTGACTCAAAGGGTCGGTAAGTGCCCCTGTCAGCACACCACGGTGAGGAACAAGAGATTAACCCTAATCCAATCCACTCAATCCTTCTCCTGCGTTCCTCTCGCTGTTCCTTCAACCTGGAGGAGGAGCCGTGGCTTTCAGGTCAGCGTTGGAATCCCTGGTCTGAATAGAAGCCCACCAGAGAAAAAAAGCCCTCGCTTTAGCACGGTGACTACGGCTGGTTGGCTTCTGAATGGCGCTCTGTGACAAAGGGCCTCTTTCACAGGACGCTGGCTGCCAGCAAAGGCAGAATAAATGAGGAGGATGCCACCGCAGATGTCTGAGACGTCTCTGTTAGTGTTTGATTGACGTGAGGCTGCACGCTCCAATCCCCGGCCCCTCCAGACCCGAGGCACCTGTCCGAGAGAGTGTTGCTTTGTCTGACCTGAAGATGGTGTGGATCCCATGTTTCCATCAGAGACGGCATCACACACGCTTCTATTTGAGGCCATCGGCCTGGGCATCACCTCTGAGATATATGTGGCAAGACTCCTTCCTTGCTGATCCGATACTTCTCTGAAAACACAGGAGCCAATTTGTTTCAATACATCACATTTATAGTGGATCTTCACCATATGTTGTGTTTATAATGCATGCTTGTGTATACTGCATTCAGTATTACATTTAATAATGGAGGCTTGATTTTTTTATTTTTTTTTTTATGCATTTTTATAGGCGAATGCCCTGTTCTAGGAGAGTCAAAAATGTAGGCCTATAATTTATAAATAATATGTATGCAGGAGAACATTACTGCTGCAAGCACCACTAATAATAATAATAATAATAGATTAAAAAAAACTGTTAAAATGTTTTTTAAAATTATAAAAAGTCAAAACACTCAGATAAATGTAATAATAATAACAACAAAAATGTATAAACAGTTTAAAAAAAATTAAATGTTTATTTTAATATTAACACTCAGGTAATTTAATAATAATATTAATAAATAATTAATAATAATATAAATATTCATTTTAAAGTTTAAATAACATTGAAATGTTTTAAAAATGGATGCTAATATCAAAATACTCAGATAAATCAATGTAATAATTTATAAATATTCTTTTAAAGTACTCATTTTTTTATATAAATTTTTCTTAATATCTTAACATCTCAAAACACTCAGATAAATGTAATAATAATAAAAATTTAGAAACGTTGATTTAAAAAAATTATTTAATAATAATAATATAAATATTACATTTTAAAAATAATGGTAAAATATTTTTAAAATGTATGCTAATATCAAAATACTCAGATAAATGTAATAATAATTTATAAATATTCATTTCCAACAATCATTTATAGATATTCATTTTTCTTAATATCTTAATTTAAAAACATTCAGATAAATGTAATAACAATTTAGAAACAGTCATTTAAAACATGTTAAAATGATTTTTTTTATGTTTTAATATTAAAACACTCAGATCATTTAATACTACTAATACAAATATATAAATATTCATTTAAAAAAATAACATACAATTTTTAAAAAATATTTGTCCTGATATCTTAGATAAATGTAATGATAATTTATAAATATCAAATAAAATAATATTACAATATTATTAGTAATATTTCAAATAATAATTTATAATTATCTTAATACCAAAACAATCAGATAATTTAATAAAAATAATATTTATAAATATTCATTTTTTTAAAATGTACCTAGACATTAACATACTCACATAAATACAAAACAATCTGAATTTTAATAAAATTTTGGAAACAAATTAGATTTTTTTTTTATCAAAATGTATCACCTATCTGAAAGATTATGACTTCATAAAAAACAGAATATTTACTTAAAAATCTTTTTTTCAGCATATATTTAAATTATGTAAAATTGAAATTTAATAATTTAATGTTACATTATTGAATATATACATAAAAAATAGTAGGCACAGTAAAAAAAAAATATTATTTTGAAACTTTCTAACATTTTTAGAGAGCATGTACTAAAGAGTTTGATGTAATATACTAATTATTCCTTTGTAAAACTAAAACTCTGCGAGTAATGTATTGTCATATCATTAATATTACTACAGTAATCACTGTTTTCCCATGTAGTGTCAGTGTATGTTTGCTCTTGTTCTCTCATGTGTTTGTGTATGCTGATCACACTCATGGTGTCTGGCCCCTGCGCCCCAGTCAGGGCCCTGAGGTGGGGCGTCTCACTCAGACTTGGGGATATATGGGTACCACATTGTCCCGAACATGTCTCCTCTCTCCTCCCTCTACCCAGTCGTGTTCTAGGACTGTCTGGATGGCTTTTCCCAGACAGCCACCCTCCCTACAGGGGCTGAGAGAACCGTGACCCCCTCTGTCACCACAGCCCTCCAGACAGCAGGGGTCAGAGGTCAACACCAGCTGTCACTTTACCCCACGGCTCAGAGTCACTGTTGCATTATAGTCCTGATTAAGGGATGGAGGAATGCAGACGCACATTCCTCGGGACGTCTCATCAGAGTGAGACAATAATACAACTCTTATTTACAACAAATAATCTGCCCAAAATTGGTCATGAAGAAACATTTTAGTTTGAGATGATCTGTAGGTTATATTTTAGCCATACAAATAGTGTTTTTATTCCTTTAAATTAAGTACTTGGATGTTTAAGTCATTTCAACTTAAATTACATTAAACTGGCTTGAGTTGAATCTTGTATAACTTATTTTGATGAGTTAACGCAATGTAAAAACATATGTTGTTATAACTTATTGATCATAAATTTTTTACAGTGGTAAAATTTACATTATCTGATACATGATACAAAAAAATAAATACATTGTTGTTTGATTAAGTGTATAAATCAGTGAAAATATGTTTTTTTTTTTCTTTTTGTTCAAAAACTACATGTGTATCTCTACAAATGTAAGGGTTTTTAGTCAAAAGTCCAGTTACACAAATGTGACCCTGGACCACAAAACCAAAAGTCATAAATCGCAAGGATATATTTGTAGCAATAGCCAACAATACATTGTATGGGTCAAAATTATCGATTTTTCTTTTATGCCAAAAATCATTAGGAAATCAAGATCAGTAAATTTCCTACCATAAATTTAGTAAAAATGTATTTTTGTGAGTGAATATGCATTGCTAAGAACTTCATTTAGACAACTTCAAAGGCGATTTTCTCAATATTTTGATTTTTTTTTTTTTTTTTTTTTTTCTCAGATTCCAGATTTTCAAATAGTTGTATCTTGGCCAAATATAGTCATATCCTAACAAACCATACATCAATGGAAAGCTTATTTTTTTATGACTTGTTTTGTGGTAAAGGGTCAAATATGTGTGTTTTCTATGCATTTGTATGTTGGTTTTAAAACCCTATGATCATTTTTAATCATTTTTGTGAATTCTATCAAAACCAAAATTCTTATAATCATATATATAATGAAGTATTTTAACTGAAATTAAACTATTCAATTAATCAGTTACAATATTTGTTGACCAGAGCAATGGATTAATATGTTTCCTTTCACACTTTTGCTGTTTGCTGAATTGTTTTATGTTTTATGATACAATTTTATAATAGGTCAATGTGTATCTGAATTTTTCCCGGGCTTTAACGCTGAAAATGTCCAATAGCTTTTTTTTAGGCTATGCAGAAAATATATTTCGGATATAAACCCACCCTGAAAAATATTCACTGGAGTAAAAGTGTGACAACTAGCCCCGGTCTCCCTTACAGCGAGAAGAGCCGTAGTTCTAAATGTATTTCCTTTCATGAACTCCTCCTACTTTTTTCACTCATAATTTTTCTTTTTGAATTTTTTTTCCTCCTCTTTTACCTGGTCAGGTATACGTTGGGAAAAAAAAATATTTTTTCGATGTTTTTAGCTAAAAATATGATCAACTAAAATGTATAAATACGAAAGTTTTGACATCTGACCATTTTTTTCGATCTCTAAATATATTGTTTCTCTCATTTGTGTAACGAAAAAATGCTTAAATTCTGTTTTCAGCACAATTGTTGGTCTTTTTCGTACAATCTAAAGCTTCTTAAATGTAATGATGATGTGAATTAAAGGAAAAGACACGAGTAAGGAAATATATAATATAATATAGGCTAATGATTCAAACGAAAACTAATAACGACGTTCAGAGAAAGATAAAATTTAATCTTTTTACGCACAAACTATTAAAATGCTGATAGTCATTGACTTGATAGTTCATACTTAATTTTGGTTTTAACTGTTATATTTTATTAAAAACAGACAATTTTTGTGTTGAATGCAGATGAATCCAATTCACACAAAATAACCCCTCACATTTTCAACCATTCTTTCTTTTTCTTTTTGGAAAACAATTATAGCAGATAAATTAGTAGATTTTTTAAATGTATAGTAGTTTAGTAAAATATTATTTTTTACACAGTTGTGGAAATCACCCCATGTTTGTCTTCTGTGTTTTGTTGATTTTAATAGATATAAACCTTGTTGTTATTTTGAAGAAAGCAGTAAAATAATCTGGTTTGAAATTACACAATCACAAACACTTTGATATTAATGCGGGATTTTTAATAGATTATATCCAGAACATTTTGGCCCAATCGCGTTTTTTATAATTTATAAATTGCGTGTTTATTTCATAACCATTTTTTTTAAGCCATAAGAGTGAGTAAATGAATAAACAAGCTCATCAAAGCGCTGCCACATCTGTTCATTAAGAAACGAGCCATCGGCGGAGCCTCGATCACATCATCTCACACCCGCTCACAAAAGCGACCTGCGTCCTCGCGCTCTGATTGGCCAGTCCGCAGCACTGCGCTCAGCCGGGGCTGTGATTGGCCGGTCCGCGGCTCACGTCACTGCAGGAGAGAACATACTGGGCAGGATGCTGTGGACTGGTACCATAGCTGCGCGACCAGCATCATCGGCATCACCATAATCAATATAATCAATGCTGCTGTGGAGAGTTAGCCACCTGTTGTAAATGTTTCAGTCAGCACGCGTCCAGAAAGAGTAGAGTGGCTTGTTTTGAGGGGAAATCCATTGTTTGTTGAGACATTTATAGGAGACATTGTGGATTACAGACATGCTGCATGTTTCGTGTGTTCCATGTGCGGCTGCACGAGGACGCTGATGGTGATGCCATTTGCACGGAGGGATTCATAAGGTAAACTGTGCACTGTTTCAGCTGAAATACGTTTTGTTTTCAGTCCATTTGATTTTTAAAAAAAGAAAATCCAGAAATAAATATCATAACCTCATTATCGATAGATTTATCGTGTGAACTATTGGCTCTTTTACGAATTTATTGGTTAGAATTGAAGTGGATTCTTTATTGGATTCTTTAGTGGATCCTTAACACGCCTTAAATTTTACATTTGATCACACATAAAAAAAAAAAAAAAAAAAAAATGCATAAACCCATTGGGTGTCGTTCATCCTTGACCGTTGAGCCAATGTGAGGTAACCTTCTATTTTCAAAGACATGAAAGTTGACTAATATCCCACATATTGATATGGTAATAATAAACGTCATAATTTTTAGTGGTCAGAGGTTGTATGTCGCAATTATAAACAAATAAAACAAACTTTCCAAAGAGGTCTATATCATTAAATGATGTCACCTTAAACTCAAAGTGCTTCCATAATGTAGGTGTGGAAGCACCACAAACAATTGTGGTGGTGTGTTATATAATAATGCCATTAAATATGATAAGGCCTACAGTATTTAAATGGTGAGAAGACCTGCCATAAGGAAAGAGTGTGTATGTTTTTGGAAATGTACATTCTTTATTAAATATGTGCAACAGAGTATAGTGTTTTTGCAAATCATATTATCATCTTTTTTGGGGGAAAAAAGGCATATCTCTTCTATAGTATGAATCTTGTTTTATTATAGGAGTGGTTTGTTTTGTGATATGTTTAGACTGCTGAAAAATCTTAATTTTGGATTACAGGAATGGCATTAGATTTCATTTGAATTAAGTAAAGATATGATCAATGTTACTTGAGCACTATAGAAAAAAACTTTTGAAATAATAATAACAATATCTATATCAAATAAACATCATATGTGACCCTGGACCACAAAACCAGTCATAATTATAAAGTATAAAACACCAGTCATTTATTTTTTTTAAATAAATAAGCTTTCCATTGATGTATGGTTTGTTAGGATATGACAATATTTGTCCGAGATACAACTATTTGAAAATCTGGAATCTGAGGGTGCAAAAAAATCAAAATATTGAGAAAATCGCCTTTAAAGTTGTCCAAATGAAGTCCTTACCAATGCAATTCCACTCACAAAAATACATTTTTGATATATTTACGGTAGGAAATTTACAAAATATCTTCATGGAACATGATCTTTACTTAATATCCCAATGATTTTTGGAAAATCGATCATTTTGACCCATGCAATGTATTGTTGGCTATTGCTACAAATATACCCTTGCGACTTATGACTGGTTTTGTGGTCCAGGGTCACATATATACATTTAAATTGCTCTTTTTTAGGATAATTCATTGATAAACTCTGAGGCATTTCGTGTGTTTTAGTTCTCTAAGGTAAATGGCTTGTTGATTCTTCTGCTTTTTTTTGTCATTTCTGTTGATCATTTATTTAACGAAATGCTTGCAATTTCTTTGTAGATGTGTTTCTGCAGTCATAACATCCAGACCAGCAATGTTCGACCACAGCACTCGGGCCTGAAACCTCTTTCTGAGGGTTGGTTTCTCTCTTTGGTTATCTAGCTGTATGAGTTTTAACACTTTTCATAAAGCTAGATAACCGAAAGTAGAAATAACTCTCAAAATCTGTTGAAAATAGCCTGGAAGCAAGAGAGCACCTGCTTTTACCTCAGGTAATTTCACATGTATGTTTTCACTTAAAAAAAAAAAAAAAAAATCATCAAATCAGAATTATTGTCCAGATTGTGATTGGTTTTTCTGAATGTGTTAACTCACAAATGATGTTTCTTAAGTTGCCATTAGTCTAAACCAGTTGTGTGGAGCATCTTTTTGTTCTTTTCTCTTGACAATCATTTTAAAAGATAGACCTGCACAGTCAGTCACATAATCGTGCAGTGCTTTAAAAACATTTTGAGAGATTCCCATTTTGTAGATTTTCAGCTCATTTTGATCACATCGTCAGGTGAAGGCCATTGATTGTGACTGGTGAGATACTCACTATAGCTCAGCCTTAAAAGAGGTACTTGAGGGCTATTTGTTGGGGTCTGTAGCCTAAACGGAGGCCTCAGGATTGTCCTGTAGTCCTATTTAGACTCGTTGTGCTGGATTTCCCCGTGTGAAAGACAGAAACAATGGCAGCAGTACAAACACTTATTCATTCTCTGTATATACACACAGGGAAAGCGGCCTATCATTGCATTCAGTGGCTGCCTAAATGAGGCTGCATTTAATTCTTTAGGAAAAACCTCTCGATAGAACAGAAATCCATTGCAGTAGGTAATGATACACACTGCTGGCTAATTGGTTAGACTCAATGGAGTGCATTTATCGCTTTAAAAGCCAGTGAGGATATTCCCATGCCTTTCTGCAGTTTCTAGATTGGACATCTTCAAAAGCATGCATATAAAAATGCACATTTATAATTTATTTTAAATAAAATGAGCTTATATAATTTTTTTTCAATAAAAATATTATTATTATAATATATATATTTAAAATAGAATATATATATATACTTTTATTTTATATACATTAATATATTAATTATATATTTATTTTACATCTAATAATAGTTGTTTTTGATTTATTAGGTTTAATAATCAAAAACACATATTATTAGATAAAATATTATTTACACATACATATATATATTCTGTCAATCGATTAATCGCATCTTATTGATTAATCGCATCTTACGTAAAGGTTTGTAAATATATAATATATGTATATTCATATACACACACTTATATTAGCTCTGTCGAATCGATTAATTGCTCAGAGTAGTGCTCAGAGTATCATAAGCTACAATAGAGAGAGATTAAAGGAAGTGAAGGAAGCAAAGAAAGGTAGGATAGAAAGGTATAGATTAATTGCGATTAATCGTATCTTACACAAAGGTTTGTAAATATGTAATATATCTGTGTGTGTGTATATATATATTTATACATACATACACACACACACACATGTGTATTAGTTCTGTCAAATCGATTAATCGCGATTAATTGAATCTTGCATAAAAGATGTAAATATATAATATATGTGTATATATATATATATATATATATATATATATATATACACACACACACACACACACTCACATACACATATATATATTTTTTCAAACTTTTATTTTAGATGCGTTTAATCATGATTAATCGATTTGACAGCACTATATTATATATTATACAGTTCTAGTATATGGGAATTTTTTCCCCTAATAACCAGCTTGAAACAAACAAGGAGATTGCCATGCCAATAATAACAAAGAGTGTTTTTTTAAAGCATGTTGTATCTGTTTTTGGTACTTTCTCTCTCTCTTACTGTCTTGTATTCACTCTTTCCCTCTCGCCTTTCATACAGACTCTTATTTCCATCCACAATATGGCACAATAAAGACAACAAGGGCACAGACATCAGTGAGAGAGATGCTTGGAGGAACATGGCAGTTTCCATTTGCTACATCTTCCTTCCTCCGCCTTTACCCAGAAACCCCCAGTGCCATCTGTACCCCTGTGGGGTGCGGGAGAATCCGTGCCAGTGCCAGCGGCGACAAAAACCTTGTCAGCGTCCTGGAGCCCCGACACAGACGGCACAGGGAGAGAAGGGAGGCCATCTTGACGGAGATCTTACACGGGAAGCTAAGATGGCTGGGCTGGCACATGAGGTGAGTTGCATCATGGTATTTTTTGTGCGTGTGTGTGTTTATTAGGGATATTAAAACCCCCTTCTTTTGCCCCCCTTGCTTATAGCCTATCTGATCTTACTAGACTAATTAGCGAGAGGGTTTTGGCGGGGGCTTGGCGAGGAAGGGGGGGGGGGGGCAAAGAAAATAAATTAACTGGCAATGACTCTAACAGCGACTGCCATCTTCCTTTGTTAAAGCGGCACTGTGCCTCCTTAATACATTAACAGAGACTGTTCGTTAAGGTCGAGATTCAGATTCATCGGCAGTAAATCTACGTCTCTAAAATTACGTTTGTCTCATTAACTCTATCTATCTATCTATCACACACAGATGTATATATATATATATAATTTCTCTCTCTCGCTATATATATATATATATATATATATATATATATATATATATATATATATATATATATATATATGCTGTGCAGTTCAGTCATCAACATTAAATCCATCTGATGTACCTACAGAAGGGAAAAATGATGGTACACTTTTGTTTTTGTCCTTTTTATTCCCCACAAAAAGAGAAATGTACTTCTATAGCAGGCTTATTTACAATTCAGATTTGTTCCTTATAGCAAATAGTTTTGTAGCTGAGGACGGATAACGAGGGGTGGGAGGATAAAAAGGAGAAAATAACGAAACTAGGGCTGCTAATGAGTGGTGCTAAGCAAAGATCCTCTTGACATAGATGCAGTGAATGAGAGTGAGGGCTGGTGGCGTGTTTAAAGAGACAGGCGACGTCCCAGCATTTTCGTGGGTGATGATCCTGTTGCATTCGGCGGGATTTATTTCGATTTCGATTTCAGAAGTTTGAGAATACTAAATCGGGCTACATAAATGCGAATGAACAAATGCATGAATTGTTTAAAGAATAAACACATGATTGAATTAGTGAATGTGTGAGTGAATGCATGTAATCTTTTGAAAAATGCAATCAATCCGAATGTAGATAATACATAATTATATTTTGTCAAATACATGCAAAATTTAGAATTGCTTTGAACATTTTTCTCTCATTCAAAATAGATCATTTCATATTATACCTCTTGCCAAAGAAATAAGGAGATATTCATGTTGGCGTGAAATACTTTTGGAAACTTGACCTGCGAGGTGCTATGTGATTTTATATATATAAATATAAATATTCCAGATAGTCTCTCAATTGATCTAAAGTCATAACAAAAAGCATGAACCAATATATATATATCCAATTATATATATCCAATCCATTATTATAACCAATATCACAACATTTTTTTCTTTTGTCAGATCCACTTAGATAATTAATGTGGTTCAAATAACATAATATTTTGAGTTTCTGTTGATTAAAATAATCGACTTCATTGTATTAACTCAAATTTTAAATTTCAATGAACTCAAAATGTTAAGGAAACAGGTAACTTACTTTTTTAAGTTAAACCAACAATTCTTATATATATATATATATATATATATATATATATATATATATATATATATATATATATATATATATATTGGTTCATGCTTTTTGTTACAACTTTAGATCAATTTAGAGACTAGCTGGAATATTTGTACTCTAAAAATGCATTTACCATACTTAAAATAAACTACACTGTAAAAATGATTTTTTTAAAGGTAATAAAACAAAGATTATTGAGTATTATTAGTATTTCTACTTCAAAATTTCACATTTAATTGGTAACACTTTACAATAAGGTTTCATTAGTTAACTACATTAGTTAACATGAACAATGAACAAAACTTCTACAGCATTTCTTAATCTTAGGTAATGCTGATCAACATCTACTAATACATATTAAAATCAAAAGTTGTATAACATTAGTTAATGCACTGTAAATTAACATGAACATGAGTATTAACTAACATTAACAAAGGTGAATAAATACTGTAAAAATATATCATTCATTGTTTGTTTGTGTTAGTTATTTCTTTGCTTACCTTATTGTAAAGTGTTATCGCTGAATTCAATGTGTTACTTTCTGCTTACTAGCAATTTCTGAGTGAAAATGTTTTCTACACCAAATGTTAAAAAGGTGATAAATAGTCAAAAATAATATTTTTACAGCTATAATATTTTAAATGATTTTATATATACTTTCTCTAATATGAGTTCTAACCTTAAATCTTGATTAAAAAAAGCTTTTCACTTCAAGTCACAGTATCTTGATGTTGCTCTTTGGCCTTCACACAGACACAATGCAATTTTCCAAACAGCATGGGTCTCCCCTCTGCCTCCCCCCAGTCTCAGGCCCTGGCAGAAACGGCACGTCGTGCCCCTGGCGATCTGGTTCGGGGGTTTTATGAAGGGTGAAGCTGGTATGAGGGCCGGCAGCTGCAGCATGCGTGGCTTTAATGAACAGAACGTGGTGTCGGCCATTAATATTCTGCCCAGCTCACGGCTGGTCCCTCGCTCTCAATGGAGGCCCCCGTCCTTTATAAAGAGCTCCGCTTTCCCACCATTGTCAGGGCCGCTGCTCCTGCGGCACGACTGGAGAGGGGGCAGGGTGGGAAACACCGATGCAGACCAGACACCACCAGATGCCAAAGACACGAGACGGTTATGCAGATCGCAGGGCCCTTTGTGTGTGTGTGTGTTTGTGTGTACAGGGGTGTGTATGTTTACAGACGGAGGCTGTACGCCACCTGATCATCTTAATTAGTTTGCATGTAGTTAATACGTGTCTGAGTCTGAGTGGGATGCAGATGTAAATGTGCCAAGTGTGTTTTTGTGCGTTACAGAATGTGCTGAAGGTGATTTTGTTCTCTGTCGTTTCTTGATCGCATCCAAATTGAGCTGTGTTAAAATCGTTTTGAGTTTTTAATAAATGCTCTATTGTTTTAGATGTTTACATTTTACATTAGATACATTTTTTTTTTAAAAATTAAAAAATGTATAAGCTATAATTTGTAAGTTCAAAAGTTTAGTGTCAATAATATATATATATATATAAGAATGCATTAAATGAACTAAATGTGACAGTAAAGACATTTAAAATGTCAATTTCAAAATAAATGCTGTTCTTTTCATCTTTTTTTTTTAAATGTGATAATTATAAGAAATGTTTCTTGAGCAGCAAATCAACATATTAGAAGGATTTCTGAAGGATTTCTGGATTAATGATGCTGAAAATTCAGCTTTGAATCACAGGAATAAATTACATTTTAAACTATATTAAAATAGAAATCAGTTATTTCAAATTGTAATAATATTTCATAATAAACCTGTATTTTTAATCAAATAAATGCGGTCTTGGTGAGCATAAGAGACTATAAAACATTAAAAAGTCTGACCAACCCCATTTTTTAACTGTAGTATGTGTGTGTGTATATATATATATATATTTGAAATATACCAATATATGAAAAATCATTGCAGTATATAACAAAACATTAAGCCGAGTTAATTTATTTTACTACACAAATACATTTTTCAAGCACAACTTATCAAACATATTTAAGTGTGACTTAGGTGTCCAAATACTTTTTGGGGCCACTAAATATCATGTTGGCAGTGTATATTATATGTTTTACAGGTACCAAACAATATAAGTTCAACTGCAGTGATGTATGTATTGTACTTACTGCTGGTGAAAATAATTGAGAAATGCCCTCAGATATCGGTCTTTTCAGATACAGTAAAGAACGACACTGTTTGTTGATGAAATTAATAGACCTCTGGGAAACGTACAAGGCTGCACGGGTTGGTGATTTGCATCGGCATCGTGATGAAGGTCATATGACATCAGAGGCGGGCACCTCGTGCACTGTGAGCTCTGCAGAGTAAAGAAACCATCAAACAACAAGCCCACCTCAGTTTCACCTCATCAAAGACAGGGCAGAGAGAGACAGAGAGAAGTAAAAGAAAATGATAATGCTGATAATATGGCATTACAGTGATAAAGGTTTGAAAATTAAAAAAGAAAAGAAGGAAAATAGGGACGGGTTTGTAGTGCGAGATTGATAGATTGAGAGGATGGAAGGAAGGAGGGGCGACACGTGATGAGGAGCCATGTTTGACTTCCTCTGATGCTTACGGCTGCTGTAAACCACGGTTTTTATAATGATGTTTTTGAATGATTTATTTTTAATGATTTATTTAATCAAAAATGCAGTAAAACTGTAATAGTGTAAACATTTTACTATTATAGTAACTGTTTTCTGTTTTAATATATTTTATTATGTAATTTATTCCTGTGATCAAAGCTGAATTTTTAGCATCATTACTCCAGTCTTCAGTGTCACATGATCCTTCAGAAATCATTCTAATATGCTGATTTGATGCTCAAGAAACATTTCTGATTATCAATGTTGAAAACAGTAATATTTTTGTTGAAACCATGATACATTTTAATTTGCAGGATTCTTTGATTAATAGAAAGTTAAAAAGAACAGAATTCATGAAATAGAAAACTTTTGTAACATTATAAATGTCTTTGCTATCACTTTTGATCAATTTAATGTGTCCTTGCAGAATAACGAATTTCTTTAAAAAAAAAAAACAACCTTTTTGACCCTAAACTGTTGAACGTGTGATATGTAATATCTGATAATAATGGTAATCTTCTTTTGAGATTGATTTTAATGGCTGGTTTCTCAGAGACCACAGTGATATATGACTTAAAATAACAATAATAATAGTAATTTTAAATGAACCTCTTATTTGGCCTTCATATTCTTATAATAAGTTCCTCTGACCTAATTAAAACCCAGCAGGCAGATATTATTAAAGCTTTAACCCTTTGTTTAACCACAGCAATCAGAGAATCTTAAAAGAAATACAAGACATGAAAAAGGTTTGTGTTTGGTTTATATCGATTTCAGTAAACATTAATCATGCTATTTGCATAAAAATGTGCTGTAAAAGCTGTGATGCAGTGAACTAACTGACCTCTCTTTCCTAAAACAATCTTTCTAATATCTAAAATAATAATAAAAACATCCCAAAAACATGCTAATCACTGAATAAAACAGGAGTATTTCAAGTTAAAAGCAAGTTAAGCTCATTACCACAGATAACTATCCTAAACTCTAAACTGTAAAGACAAAAATACAATGACAGTGCACTTGCAGTGAAAGTCTATAAAAATAATTGTTGGTTTAACTTAAAAAAAAGTAAGTTACCCGGTTGCCTTAAAATTTTGAGTTCATTTAAATGAAAAATTTGAGTTAATACAGTGAAGGCGATTGGTTTAATCAACAGAAACTTAAAATATTATGTTATCTGAACCACGTTAATTATTGAAGTTGATTTGACAAAAGAAAAAATTACAATTATTTTAGAAATTGTTTAGTATTTCTCTGTAAACCCAAAGCTTGCTAAAACATGCCTTTCGACAGAGCTTAGCTTGTATTTACCTAGTGATATTCAATCAAAAAATCCATCCGTCGCCTGCTTGACTAGACAATCGGCATGCTTTTTGATCGTGAGCCTGATTAAGAGAAGCGTCTTGCATTATCTGTTAACACAGTCCGGTAAGATTAAATCAAGATCATGTCTGCTGTGTATTTAGGTCAACAGCCATGAGCAAAAGTCTGTCATCTTCATATGTCTTTGACTGTGTGCTGTTAAACTGGGCTAAAGTCACACTCTATCAAGTGTATATCTGCTCTTAAACAGTAACAAGGGATGCTGTTGAACTGTTAAAGTCATTAACTGTAAGTGGCAAAGTTACTTATCACCAGAAAATAGTATTTCTAATAATAATACAAGTTATATTGTGCAATTCCTTTAAATATCATCAGATCTTTTAGGTGTTTATAATGTAAGCTATATTGTGCGATAGATAGATAGATTCCACAAATATATTAAATATATCCCACAAATATATGAATCCATCATCTGTCATTCAGAGTGACAATCCTGACAATCTTAGTCTCTTAATGCAACTCCGGCCAAGAACTAATCTATCAAGAAGTCCAGATCTTAAGGATCTTTAAAGTTATGGCGGATATTCCTCCATCCCCAGTTTTTAGAGATTATGACACAGGGGAAACCCTTAAGATGAGCGGCAAAGCAGAATAAGCTCACGACAAGCACTTGACCTGATTTTTTAGTCGGATTTCACTCAGTTGTCCGATTTCTTCTGGGATAAGGTCATTGTGTCATCCTCAGATCTATGTTGGTTTGTTTATGGTTTAATTGCCTGAAATGTGCTTTAACACATGAGCCAATGAAATTACCAATGTATTGAAAAACATGTTTATAGTTTATTTATTAGGGCCGCTCATTAGCTGATGCAAAGTGCCTGTAACCCTTGAGGCTCGTGAGTTTAATTGAGCCTCTGTGGTGAAACGCAGGAAAAGCCTGATGAAGACAACAGATCAAACATCAGCTAAACTAGGATTTAAAGGGATAGTTCACCTAAAAATGAAAATCCAGTTATCATTTACTCTTGTTGTTCCAAACCTGTATGACTTTCATTTTCCGCTGTGTTTTGTCCATAACGAAAGTTAAGGGGAACTTTTTTTAAAATGTTTTATTTTGTGGACAACATAAAGTGAGTAAAAGATAACACAATTTTCATGTTGGGCTGAACTATTCCTTTAAGGCAAGACACTACAGGCATAACCACAGTTTTTTTCGTTCACTGGTTAATTTTAAGATCTTGGGCTATTTTTCTTCCATATAACGTCTTCTTTCAGAGTAGTAGAAATAAAACATGTGTTTTATCTATTTGTGCCTGTAGATTTCAAGTACAATATATATCTTTAGGCTGTTTTCTGAAACTGATGTTTTCCCCCCTAATGCACTAAGCCAGAAATCTGAAGGGTTAGTTCACATATCATTCACCTGATTTATATAATTTATTTTAAAACATGGTGTATTTTCTCCCCCTTTCTGATTAATGGAGTGATTAAAAGAAATATCCAAAATCCTTTTAGTAAAAACCCTTAACTCTACGTTTACATGACAACAATGTACTAAAAACGGAAACTTTTTAAACGTTTCGCTGACAGGCATCAACATTGTCAAAATGATCCCCGTTCACACGGATCTGCAAAAAACAACTAAAAATGTTGTATTATTCATCCCAGGCCAGTAGTTGGCGATGTCACTTTGTAAAGACACACTATGCGCCTATAGCCTGAACACGTAATACTCATGCGCATGACGTCACCTTTTTCAAAAATTTGTGTTTTTGTAGTTTACACAAAGACAATAACGGTATTGTTTTAAAAATCTTGCTTGCCGTTTTCAAAAGTTTTATGTGTTCAGGCCCCCAAAACGCCGTTGTCGTGTAAAAGAACAGCTAAAACGCATAAAAACACGGCACCTAATACATCAGCAAAATTAAACCAATTTATTTTAACCTGGCTTTATCTAATGATAAGATTGGATAGTTCTGGAAATGTATGCAAATTACTGCATTTTTAATGAGATAAATCCTCATTTGCATATTTAAACAACTTAAACTTATAATAATGATAATGTTTTATATTTATAGTGCCTTTCTAAAAACCCACCCTTATGAAAATTATGGTTAATTTTTGTAAGGGTGGTTTTTATCATAGTAAAACCATGTTTTTTTGGCACATACCATTTGTATAACCAAAAAAAAAAAAAAAAAAACATAGTTAAACTATGATTTTTGTAGCAAAACCATGGTTAATTTGTGGCTACAAGACCATGTTTTTTTGGTTTTTCGTAAGGTCAAGGTCGATTTACAAAGTTAGATTCCAAAAAAACATACAATTTTAATGTCTTAACACACTGTGATTATTTAACTGCTGAAGTGTGGTGATTTATTAGTTAAAAAAAATGTTTGCTACCCTATCCACCTGTGGTGTCTTGCCTCAACTAATTTAGCCAGGTGAAACGATGCGAACAGTCAAGTTCAAGTTCACAGATGTCTAGACCTGTCCCGTCCTATACCGTCCCTCTTTCTTTACATTCAGAGGGTCTGTTTGCCCTTTGACCCCTGCGTAAGTTGCTATGGGATGACGGCGAGAGGGTTCAGTAATGTTCCCGTGAAAGGGCCATGCTGTCAGGACTGTCTTGTGACGTCCCCCCTCCCCGCCTGCCTCCGCAGCTGGGCACGGTCCCGGAGCCTGGGAATCTTCGGGCTCAGACCTGGTCCACCCCCCACCGAGACTCAGTCTAGCCGTATTCTCACCCCGCCATCTGCACGATCCCACTCTGAGCCCAAGTTCAAATCTAGTCCTATCTCCCATAATGCACAACACTGAGGTGCAAAGGTTCAGTTGTAATTGCGATAATGCGTGTTGTGTTTTTACGCACTGTTCAGTAAATATAAATGGAGATCTGCCAAGTAAGACCGGCGTGGCTTATCGGTTTTGTAATTGGTTGGCGATGCTCTGAAGGTGTGTGTTGGAGTCGGAAAGAGAATTACTGTGTGTAAGAATGTGTGTGTGTGGCTGTCGGGCAGCAGGAGGGTATAATAAAAGGAGTCATTTGCATAAGCTGCATGGAGCCCAAAGAGGGTGTTCGGAGGAAAACAACAAGAAAGAAAAAAGGACAAATCCTACGTTGTGTGGGCAGAAAGAGAAAGCGAGAGCTCGCGTATAGGGGAGAGGGTGGAAATTAACAGAGAAAGACTTGAGGCTGCTCCCCTGTGGTAATGAAAGGCATCAGGATCCTCTATGCATAATATTTGAACACTGTGACAGAGCGCATACAATGTTTACAAAGAACCATTGAAGAAGAGAGAAAGAAATTGATTACGGATCATTTATTTTGCTTTTGATGAGCGTGGAACGTGAAAATATTAAAATTGTATCATCGTCACTCTCTGTATGTCTCTGTGTGAAGCTGTAGCGGATTGTGTTTTGAGCGGCAGGTACAACGACACTGATCATTTGACTAATAATGTCTGTGCAATTAAAAAAATCACTGTTTAAGGAAGTTAATGCACCTCTGGTAAAGCATTGATGTGTTTCTCTTTTACAGATGTGGGCTGAACTCGATGGATACACACACTTGTGGGATGAAAATCGACTAATTATGCATCCCGAGAGAACAATGGGAGCCTCAAGCACCTGAAAGTTTAAAATCATGTTGATGTTGATGATGTGTGTATATGAGAGCACAAGTATCGTCTTTAATAAAAAAAAATGTATTGTACTGTATTGTATTTTCGTTTAGATCATGTGAACCATAAGCATACAGTTGCTTAAAGATATACACATATGTCTAAACTTGTAGAGTAAAAGTAATTTATTCATTTTTATAAATGTATTTTTTTTTTTTTACTCTGACAGGTTTTAAAAATAGAAATATAATGTACATTTTATATACACCATTTTTTTTACCATGTATTTTTTACTTTATATTCTTGTTATATCTATAAAAAAAATATGTATTGTTTGTATTGTATTGTACTGATAATTTAATAAAAAAATAAGTGTGATTCAAACGTGAATTATATAAATAAGAATACATTTTAAGCGTTGTATTACATTGAGTCAGATTTTGTCACACATGGCAAACGTGTGAAGAGTTAATTACTGTAAGATAATTGGCTATTTTTAGGCTAAACACTTTTGAGATGATCATATTGAACGGCAGTTTTCAACGAGCAGCGACGCTTATGCAAATATCTGAGGAATATTTACGAAGTTTTGTAAAATATTTTATTGAAAACACTTAAATTATTTTAGCACGATTTATTTAAAATCCAAAATCCAAATTTACATTTACAAATTAACATTAAAAAAAAAGACTAGCTACACCTTTAAGAAATAGGAAAACACCCTTCGAAAATGTAGCTGATTTAGGCTAATTTGTCATGAAAACGCTCTTTATAATTTAGTACTATAAATTGGAGGGTCTGTAAGTTGATATCTGAATTATTTAGTCTATATTAATATATAACTATATTATTTATCATAAAACAAATTTCACAACAAAGCATGTATAATTTTCTATCCGTGTAAGCAATGTTATTAAAACATCAATTCCTCTCATTCCTCATACATCCGTGCAAATGAGTGTGAGAAAGTCTCTATCAGTGACCTCTGAGCCAGCTAGCGTTAAGTGTTAATTAGCCAATGAATGGAGGAGATGTGATGACCAGACGCTAAAACGTGCTGGGAATCCCGCACGCGAATTCACTAATCCTACTATTGTGAAGGATCGTAAATGAATATTCATAAACTAAGCCTTCGACATTGGAAGGATACCGAACAACCTATTTAGTATTCAAAACACAAACGTTCACCATTGGACAGTTATGAATCAACGTCAGCGAGATCAAATGAATATTCAAAACACAAGCTTTTACCATTGGACGTTTTAGCAAGAGACGTCAGATGTACTTTTTTAATATTCAGGAACTAAGCTTTCGCCATAGTAGAATTCGTAAATTCTCGACAGGAAAAGGATTTCTGTACACATACACGGATAAAATAAACTCGGTATTTGTGTGTACAGTTGTGGAAATGAGGGAAAAGGTTAACTAAGTACCTTCACACATAAATAAAATTATTGCCTTTAAAATATTTTACTTATAACGTCAATTTCTTAAAAGAAAATGTCTGAATTGTGACTCAGTATCTTACCTAAATTACACATTCATTCACAATGGACCCTTTTCACGGACTGTGATGACGCGTTTTAACCAGGTTTTAACGGTCATCAGCATCAGTAAATCTCGAAAAGTTTTTTATATTTTAATTTTTTTTAAAATGTATGTACATCTATAACACTATACTTAGTATTGTGTTACCTTTTCATCAAATTATAAAAAAAAAAAAAAAAAAAGTTGCTGTGAGGGTGTTTATAATACAGTGGCTGTGGGAGTGACGGTAAAGTTGACATCTTTCTCTCTTCTGACTGTCCTTATCATGTTGAGTTTTTCTTTTGCTATTTGAGAAAATGGGGACACACAAAAATATATTTAATGTATTCTCTCATTCACCGCAATTGAATTTTACCCAAATATGACGACTTCCGCTTCGAGAAGTCCGGACATGTGAAAAGGGTCTATAGTTCAAATAAGTCAAATCTTTACATTTTAGATTTTGTTGGATCTGTAATGGGTTCTAAACTGAGAACAGTTTGTTGAAATAAGAACAATCACTCCTTTCAGGCATTTATTATAACCTATAACACAAGATTTTCAAATTCATAGACAAATGTAATCTTGTAGAATAAATTATATTACAGATAACAAATTACTAGGCTAATCTATTAATGTTTCCTGTTATATATATATATATATATAAATTTTACAATTGTTATTGTGCTAAAAACAAAACCATAAAAATAAATGAATAAAACTATACAAAAAGCAACAGAAACACATAAATACATAAGAAGCATTTTGGTTCTCTACTGGTAATGACCTTGACTTCTTTAGACCAGACCACTAAATGGACACTTAATGGAGTCCAGATGAATGAATATCAGATGGACAGGGACCGGCTGGTTGCTCCCTAGAGGACAATAAACTGGACCAAAGCCACAGGTCAGAGTTCAGAGTGACAGGTCGAGAACTGCTAATTGAGTGGCCATTTCCTCTTTCTCCCCAGTGACCAGTGAGGGCGGATGACACCGAGATCCCTAAAAACATCTGCATGTCAATGAGCCCATGACCATTACAGATAGATAGATAGATATTTTCATTCCACAACTGAACATTTTCTTTTATTTCGCAGGATTTCTGTCTCTTCCTGAGGATATATGTGTATTGCACGTTAGCATACCAATAGAGCCAGAGCCTGTGAACCCCCCTGACCCCTTGACCCCTCTCCCCCAAACATGAATAGCATCACTCAAGGCCTGGACAGGCTTTTCAGCCGGCCTGAGTCGTGCCTAAGCTCCTAAACATGATGATTTAATGTATCCTCAGCCCCCCGGGTAGCTTTTGCAGGGACTAACAGAAGTTTGTTTAAGACACAAACCCCCCTGTAAAGACATGCCTCCCCTTCTAACGCTCTCTCTCAGTTACTCACACACAAACGTCCCGCCCCTCCTCTTCTTCAGGCTCCACACTTGGCAAAATTAAGGGTCTGATCTAACAAGGGCTCTTTCATCCGCTGAGAAAGTATCTGTTCTTCTGGCTTCTGTAGGACTACACTGGCAAAGAAAAGAAAGAACATTTACTCATTCTGAACTGAACCCATAATAATCTGCACATTAACTCACTGCAGAAGACATGAGAGAATGACCTGGAAATAGAAGAGAGAGAAAGAGAGAGATTCACAAATATAAAGAGCTGAAGACATGGTAGAATTTACGGTAGTGTTCTAAATTTACAATATTTAGGTTTCACTATATCATTACATTTATTATAAACTCTAGGATTATATGTAATTAAAATATAATGAGCTATAAAACAGCTTTAATGTTGTTTTGTACTCCTTGTTGTTTTATTCTAATGAATAGGCATATTATAAATATATAGCTATGCTAACATATTATTTTTGGAAAAAGATAAAATTATTAAATAGAAGATTGACAGCAATAGGCTTAGTATAGGCCTATTTAATTTGATGTTAAAATACATTTTGTTTCAGTTGCTATACTATATTATGTTATATTATAAAAATGTTAAGTTATAAAATTATTGTGCAAGAGTTCATAGAGGTTCATTTCCTATAGCGATAGCGCCCTCACGCGACAACAGCAAGAATACGAGTTGGACATTGAAAGCTCCTCGACAAACATTTGCAGAGCGACTTGATAAATTAACGCAGATAAGACTGTGTTAATATAGTATTTTGTTTCTTTTTTGGGGGGAGCTTTGTATTTTAAACACATTATATGCTGTATCAAAGCCGAGAGGTGACATAAAATCGCAATATTAGCCTACTGACTGAAATGAGACAGTTATCGCGCAATTAAACGTTATTTGTTTATTGTGAATGTTGGTTACGTCTTTTAGCATTCTTTAACCAAAATGAACGAGAGTACACTCCATGAAGGCAAAACTACGACCCCGGCAGGACTCGAACCTGCAATCTTCTGATCCGAAGTCAGACGCCTTATCCATTAGGCCACGAGGCCACTTCCTGTAACAATGAAAATGTGATCCTTAAAACGTTGTTGTAGTCGAAACTCTCAGAGACATTTTGTTATATCTGGAAGAAAAACAACAACAGAAGATGTGAAAAAAAGCGATAATGCAAACATAGGTGAAGATGAACGGAAGAAGATTCGGATTTTTATTCTTTCTAGCGTCTCCACCGTTGATGAAAATATCACAGACGGCGTTATCACGTGGCACCAAAGCACTGGGTGTCGCTGTGAGGCAAGTCGAGATAGAAATACAGTATTTCTTCGAATAACACTGTAGTATGCATGTGTGGTGCATCCATATGTCTGTGTAGGGTCAGTTGCTGCGTTTGGGAGCAAAATGTTTACATTACTATAAAGAAAGCCGTTTGAAAGTACAGCAGCATGGACAACGAAGCAGCGTCATTTATCCAACGGTGATTAATCAGGTATTCTGATGTGAGGTTGTCACGGTTGAGTTTGTGAATTCTCAGATTAAATAAAAAAGAAAGATGCTTAATCAGAATATTTTAAAATACTTGTCCTCGTATTTATGTCTGCAGTAAATAAAACCGAACTTCTCATTGTAGCTCCAATTATGTTCAACTTTTACCTCAGAAAAATAAACCGTTAACCACTAATAATAATAACAACATATATTTATTATTGTTAAATATAATATAATGTGAAAATTTAGTATGAATTTTTATATTAAATTTATAAAACATAATTAAGCTTATACATAGCCAGTCTTGAGATGGTTATTTGTGGTCTGTGAAATGCATCTCATTGTTTATTTTTCATTTACCAGGTTCTTCTGAGTATGTTTCATCCAGTGCCTTAAAATGATGCTCCGTCTGATATCATGTCACCGGTGGCGGACGGTCGTACAAGCTGGAGTTTGGTTAAGGTGTTGCTCCACCTCAGTGAAGCCCAAACGCCAGCAGGGCTCAGATCAGACCCGTCTGAACCCTCTCAACATCCAGATGCTCTCCAGGAACCTGCAGGAGCAGATATTTCGGGGCCAGACACAGGAGTACACAGATGAGGATGTTGAACGCAGTATAAGACACTTGAAGCAACATAAACTCTGGGGAAAAGAAACAGACCTGTTACCTGACGTAGAACTCAAATTACCTGAAATGTACGGCAATGACATTGACAAGCATTTCCGATTGCTTGCCCAAAAGCAGAGCCTTCCTTACCTGGATGCGGCCAGCCAGATTCTGAGAGCTCGGCTTCCCGGGATGCCCAAGGAATGGGCTTGGGAAGTGGGCTGGACTCGGTATGGGGCGGCTGGAGAGTGCCACAGAGTGAATTTCCCCGATGAGAATGCTATTGTGTTTGATGTAGAAGTCTGCATGGCAGAGGGACACTGTCCTACTTTGGCCGTGGCTGTTTCCCCAACTGCCTGGTGAGGGCTATTTACCATAACAGGTCAGTGTTTGTCATTCATCTCACCACTGATTCCAGACAAACTTTTTAATTTGGTGTTTCAGGTACTCGTGGTGCAGTAAGAGGCTCGTGGAGGACAGATACACCTGGTCTAGTGATCTGACGCTGGCTGATCTCATCCCACTGGAGACCCCCACAAACTCCAGCCAGCCGCGGGGCGGTGTGTGGCAGGAGAGGCTCGTGGTCGGACACAATGTGAGCTTTGATCGGGCACACATTAAAGAACAGTACTTACTGAAGGTGAGATCCATTTCAGACTCATTTGAGTCTGATTTCACACGTTTCTCCCTTTTTCTGTTGATTCTAAGGGTGCAAGGATATTAAAATTCTATATTATTTGGTCTTAAAATATTGATAAATTAAAACTGAAACTGTAAAATGTAAAATGCTAATGATTTTACATGCTAAAAACAAATGTAAGCATCAGAACATTATATTGTAATGAAGGGTTTCCCAAACTGGTCAATTGGAGTTAATAAAAAAAAAACGAATAATTAATTGAATCAAATGAATAAGTTAATAATTTAAAAATAAAATTATCATAATTAATCACTTTTATCTGTGTTTTTGCATGTCATGTGACCATTAACCAGCATTAGAAAACCGTGAACATACCAATTTTGTTTAATTATTAAAATATTAACAAATATTTTATGTAAAAGGGTTGTTAAATTGTAACTAAAATTAAAACTCATTGCTAAAGCTACAATAAAATAAAATCTAAATATTAGATGAAAAACGTATACTTTGAAATGTTGCGTTGGCAACTAACTGACATAAAATAAGTTAAAGTACTTAAAACTGAAATACAAATAGAAATTTGTAAACTAAAATTAGAACTAAAATTAAAAACTAATAAAAAATACAAAGGCACATAACAAAATTACTAAAAATTAAACTAAAACTGAAAATATAACTGGAAGTATACAATTAATGTTATTTTCTAAATTTGATAAAAATGTGAAAATAAAAAACTAATTACAAATATTAATAAATAATATTATATAAATAATATTACATTTAAATATGTTATTTATGTTATTTATATTATTAAATATGTTATATATTAGTATGTTTTAAGATTAACTTCAGGTGAACAATTAACATGTACAATTAAATATCCAATATTAACCCCAACTGTCACCGTCCCCCTAGCGGGACGCTTGGCACTGTTTTTATTTATTGCCCTTTTTTGTATCTCATATTTTAGTAATCATCATAAATTAGGTATCATTCGAAAGCTTAAGAACTCAGAATTCGTTCTGTGAAAACTGTTTTAAAATTGGTTATTACTTTACCTTGGAAACAGTACTTTAAATTCTTTTAATTGGGCTCCTCCCCCTAGTGGGCGTTGCCATGTTTCATATTACAAAATTTCTTTTAACTACTTTAGTCAAAACCTGACAAAACACATATCGTCGGAAAGGTCTGAATTTCAAGCTTCCATATTTGGCATCTGTTTAGTGATAGAACTGATATTTGGACAGAAATTTATTTATTTGTTACAGGAGAATGCACCAAAAAAATTTCAATGGAATGTAGATGACACCCAGTGGCTATTTTTGGTACAACGCCTAAACAAAATCTCATGGGAACTTAAATTTTTGAGATATCAACTTCAAATTTGGAACACAACTTGGTTAGACATATGGCTTTGATTTCATATAATAAAAATTATTTTGTAAAATATATATTTTATATAAAATATAAAAAAGTGAGTACAGTACATTTCATTTACAGTAAATTTAAACTTCTATAACTTTTTCATAATTAATTTTTTGAAGTGCTTTCAGTGTACTTCAGCAACAATCTGCTGAGTATCTTCTTTAAAACAAGACCAAACTCAGGTCTGTAGTCCAAAGCATTCTTGAATAAAGTTTGGATACTGCATTTTCACGTCTATACGACCAATTAGACAAAATCTCTAATATCAGCTGATAACAATATGATTTTGATATATCGTGCATGTGCTTTTGGGTTGGTCTGTGCAGGGCTCCAAGATGCGTTTCCTGGACACAATGAGTCTCCACATGGCGATCTCAGGGCTGACGGGATTCCAGCGCTCCCTCTGGATGGCCAGCAAACACGGCAAGAGAAAAGGCCTACAGGAAGTGAAGGAGCACATGAAACGCGTCGGCCGTCGCTCTGAGGGCCCGATGGTTTGTGCAAACCTTTTGTAAGATCAGCCTTAATAGTTTACTGTACTGTAGAGAATATTAAATCGTATGTATTTTCTCATGCAGATTGGCTCATGGGAATGGCTTGATATCAGTAGTATTAATAACCTTGCTGATGTTCATGCTCTCTACGTGGGAGGAGAACCGTTGAAGAAAGAACCTAGGGATGTGTTTGTGAAGGGTAGCATGTCTGATGTTAGGACCAATTTTCAGGTAAGCAGGATGTGTAAAGAGGCCATAATATGGCAAGTTTTTTTAAGGTCTATTAGAATAGGTTTTCATGCTTGAATGTTTCTTCATGTCAGTAATGTTCTGTTTAGTTCTTGTCTCTATTAAGCCCCTCCTTCCGAAAAGCACATTGTGATCTGATTGGTTAGCAACTCCACAGCAGCTACATAAATTTATCCACTAACCGTTCAGAAACGTCCAGCTTCGTTCTAAAAGTTGTAACTTCTCCCTGAGTCTCTCCATCAGTGTCCGACTCTGGTTTGAACAATGTAAGGCTGAGCAATCCTCATTTTGGCTGCGTGAGATTCTCCAGCTTTGTTGTTGTTGAGCAACCAAAGCACAAGCTGTTAAAGCTCCGCCCTCTTCTGGAAAGGGGGCCGGGAGCAGCAGCTCATTTGCATTTAAAGGGACACACACAAAAACGGCGTGTTTTTGCTCACACCCAAATAGGGACAAATTTGACAAGCTATAATAAATGATCTGTGGGGTATTTTGAGCTGAAACTTCACAGACACATTCTGGGGACACCAGAGACTTGTGAAAGGGGCATAACAGATCCCCTTTAAGGATGCTGCATGTTATGCTGCATAAACAAGTTATACCTTTTCATAAATGAATAAAAGTACAAATAAAGGAATAAATCAATTAATAATGTCTCCTCTGTTTGTTTGATGCTTTAGGAGCTGATGCAGTACTGTGCTCTTGATGTTTTAGCCACACATGAGGTCTTCACAGAGCAGTTTCCTCTCTTTATGGAGAGGTATGGCACTTAATTTACATAAACCCACCCACAGCTTAACATTGTGGCATATTATTGTTTAAGTGACCTGTCACCCGTCATCTGTATTTTTCTAGGTGTCCTCACCCAGTGACACTTGCAGGTATGCTAGAAATGGGCGTGTGCTACCTTCCTGTCAATCAGAACTGGAGGCGGTACTTAGAAGATGCTCAGGCCATTTATGATAAGCTGCAGAGAGAGATGAAGAAATCGTTGAAGATTTTGGCTGACGATGCCTGCCAGTTATTGGAGGATGATCGGTAAACACGCATTAGTTTCTTTCTCTAACATTCATTGGAGTCCCTGACAGAAAAGTATCCACTTCCACAGACCATACAGTTCTTTATTTGCTTACTTATAACTCGACTGGTGTAAAATAGATTATGCTAAGTTTTAGTGCTCAGTGATCCAACATTTAGTTATTATTGGTGTGGTCTGCTGTTCAGGTACAAAGATGATCCTTGGCTGTGGGACTTGGATTGGGACGTTCAGGACTTCAAGCAGAAGAAAATGCCTGTAAGCAAGAAGAAAGCCAAACAGGAGGCCGAGGCAACAGCAGCAGCTAACGAAAACGTACCCAAAGACTGGGATGAGGGTAAGGGTTTTTTAATTCCACATTTGATCTTGCATTATGATGATATAACATTGCTTGAACATTTTTAATATTTTTCAGTAGCTGGCTCACAAGATGAAGGTTTCAATGCTGATTTACAGTATTTTTCTTTTTTGAAATGTTTGAAAAAGTTTGCTGTCAAAGTAGTGAAGTAGTTTGTGTTAAAGTTCCTTAAATACATTACAGTTCTATTATGTCCCTTTTCACAAGATGTAATATAAGTCTCTGGTGTCCCCAGAATGTGTCTGTGAAGTTTCAGCTCAAAATACCCCACAGATCATTTATTATAGCTTGTCAAATTTGCCCCTATATGGGTGTGAGCAAAAACACATCATTTTTGTGTGTGTCTCTTTAAATGCAAATGAGCTGCTGCTCCCGGCCCGCTTTCCAGAAGAGGGTGGAGCTTTAACAGCTCGCGCTTCGGTTGCTCAACAACAACAAAGCTGGAGAATCTCACGCACCCAAAATGACGATTGTCAGTATCGGTGTTCAGACTTACATTGTTTAAACAACGTTTCTATTTGAATATATGTTAAAATGAATTTTCAGCATCATTACTCCAGTCTGTAGTGTTACATGATCCTTCAGAAGTCATTCTAATATGCTGATTTGTACCTCTCGTTATTATTAAATGTCATGGAAGTTAATTGATCAAAAGGTTCAAAACCCTGAATTAGGATAAGAGGAACAATAACATTATTAACCCTCTGTTTCAGACCCAGGTCCTCCTTTAGAAGAAGATGAGGCTGGTCCAGACCCCAGAAGAGAGCTTTTACAGAGACTAAATGAGACCGTCAGCTGCCTGCCAAAGAGGAGACAGCACTTACCAGCCCACCCCAGGTGAGTGCCGCCCCCTGTTATCCCATTTGTGTAAAATAGCACAGGGTTCCACATTGCATGTGTGCACATTTTGTTTATTGTTTATGGTCAGCTGGTACCGTAAGCTGAGTGTGAAGATGTCTGAGGCCGAGGACTGGTCTCCTGGAGCCAGTCTCATCAGTCTGCAGATGAGGGTCACGCCCAAGCTGATGGGCCTCACGTGGGACGGCTTTCCCCTGCACTACACCGACCAGCACGGCTGGGGTTACCTGGTACCAGGCCGCAGAGATAACCTGGACATCTCAGAGGATAGTGAGGGACCTGTATGTCCATACAGGTAAAATAAAGCGAGGATAATAATGTGTTTATTAGGAAAACAGACAGTGGCTTAACAGCATCTTTCCTAAAACTTGGTTTCCAGGGCAATTGAGAGCATCTATAAAGAGTATTGTGAGCGGAAGGGGAAGGAGCAGCCCCAATATCTGGACAGCCCACCTTCTGATGACTTCATGTTGACAGACAGTGCCGTGTGGCAGACGGTTAGAGCTTTGCATGTTACTAAACAGGGTTTTTAGGGCTTGTGTTTTCCGTGAAAGTGTCTGCATGTTTTTGTCATGTGTAGGTTGAAGAAGTGAGTCGACTGGAGGTGTTTGATGATGAAGTGCTGAGTACAGCAGGCCCATCCAAGATGATCAAGGTTCGCTTCATTTAAACCTCATGATAAACATTAAATTGTTATATAAAATTTTTTTTATAAAAAATTACTAAATGTTATATTTTTTAAATATCATTAGTATTACATGATATTAATAGTATTAAATTATAATTAAATATTTTTAAATATTATTAAAAATATAAACATATAATTAATGTTATGATATATTATAATTTAATACTATCTAGTATATCATTTAATATTAATGGTATTCTTAAGTAATAACATTTTATATTTGTAATAATATTTTTTTTCATAATTTAATACTATGATTAAAATTATTAAAATTATAAAACAAATTTGAAAATATAATTAATATTAACTTATATATTATAATTTAATGCTATCTAATATATAATTTGATATTAATTATATTTTAAAATATTTTTATAATTTAGATAATATTTTAATCATAGTATTAAATTATGAAAAAAAATATTACGAAATATAAAAAATACTTAAAAATATTAAAATTAAATTATATATTATAATATATAATATATTATATAATATATTCAATTGTCTGATATATTTTATAGCATTTAATATTAATGATATTTTTAAGTAATAGCTTTTTATATTTGTAATAATATAATCAATTTAATACTGATTAAAATTTTACATTTTAAAATTATTTACATTATAAGAAATATTATTCATATTATATGATATATTAAATAGTATTAAATTGATTGTTATTTAAAATATTAATTAAAAAATTTTTTTTATGAAAGTTTGCAATTGTTTTTATAGGAGGAATTTGTCTTTTTTTCAGTAGTAATACTTTTATTTGCTTATTAGAAAAAACAAAATTCATTACCCGAAAATGGGAACGGCAAGTGCTCCTATCACCATGGAAACGGACCATACAATGATGTCAACATCCCTGGGTGCTGGTTCTTCAAACTGCCTCATAAGGTATAGGATTGCGTTTCTGTCCTCATCGCACAATACAGTCATTGAAGTTTTAGTCATATAGACTCAAACTGTTTAAAATCACAGGATGGAAATGAGAACAATGTGGGCAGCCCATTCTCAAAAGACTTCCTGTCCAAAATGGAGAGTGGTACGCTTCAGGCAGGACGTGAAGGCACGAACGCCACACGGGCACTAGAGATCAACAAGATGATGTCATTCTGGAGAAATGCCCAAAAACGCGTCAGGTTTGAGATTTCCAAATGTGCTCTCTTTTAAATATGATGATGTTTTGAAAGTGTCGATGATGCTTACAGCTGATATTTCATCTGAACTCTCTTATTTTGTCTCTCTTTGAAGCTCCCAAATGGTAGTATGGCTCCGCAAGGCAGAACTGCCGCGCACCGTCAGACAGTAAGTTAACAGCGTCTTCTAGTGTTTCTTCTTCATTTGATTACAAACTTTTCAACTTATCTGACGTTCTCTTTGCTCCTTCATCAGACATCATGACTATGATGAGGATGGACAATATGGTGCCATTTTACCACAGGTCATCCCAGCTGGAACGGTCACTCGCAGGGCTGTAGAGCCTACGTGGCTGACTGCGAGCAACGCTCGGGTACAACAAATACAGTGGAGCAACCGATAAAAATGACAATAATTAAAGATTTCCATTCATTAACTATTTTAAAATATGTCCACTACTAGTCAAAAAGATTGGAATAATTAAGATGTATTATTGTTTTTGAAAGAAGTTTCGTCTGCTCACCAAGGCTGCATTTATTTGATCAAAAATACAGCAAAAACAGTGAAATTGTGAAACATTATTACAATTTAAAAGAATTGTTTTCAATTTTAATATATTTTAATATGTAATTTATTCCTGTGATCAAAGCTGAATTTTCAGCATCATTAGTCCAGTCTTCAGTGTCACATGATCCTTCAGAAATCAATTATATTATATTATATTTGGTCCTCAAGAACCATTTTTTATTATTAATGTTGAAAACTGTTTTTGCTGCTTAATATTTTTTTGGAAACCCTGATATATTACCATTAAAAAATCTGAGATTTAAAAAAGAAAAGAAAGAAAATTAAAACTTTTTATTCAGAAAGGAAGTATTAAAATAAACAAAAACGACAATAATGACATTTATAGTGTTACAAAAGATGTCTATTTCAAATAAATGCTGGATAAATAAACTCAGGTTTGCCATCACAGGACTAAATTACATTTTAAAATGTATTCAAATAGTTATTTTAAATTTTAATCATGTTTCATAATATGACTGTTTTTACTGTATTTTTAGCCAAATAAATGCAGCCTTAGTGAGCATAAGAGACTTCTTCTTCAAAAAAAAATTAATTATTCCAAACTTTATATGGCAGTGTATATAATATATATTTTTGTTGATTTTATATATATATATATATATATATATATATATATATATATATATGTATATAATATATATGTATGTATTATATATATGTATATATATATATGTGTTGTTTTTTATGTAATTGTATAGTTTATCATCATTGCTGGTTTAGCTCGATTTTGTTCATAATATGGAAGTGCATATCTGCCACAAAAAAAAAAAAAGACAAAAAGTTTACTTTTTTAAGTCATAATTTTGATGTTTTATCTCATTATGACTTAGTATGTCATAATTTTGACTTTTTTGCCAATTTCGACATTATGATGTAGTGTCTCATAATTTGTACTTTTTCCAGTATTTTTCATAATTTTGACTTTTTGTCAGAATTTCAACATTTTGTCATAATTTTGAATTTTTTCATCTTATAATGTGATCGATTTATTGGTGTTGTTGTTTTTTTTTTTTTTTAGAGTTTTAAGCTATTTATGTACAGCACTTTGGTCTATTTTTATGGTTTTGAAACTGTTTTTTAAAAAAAAAATTGAGTTGAGTTGAGAATTTCTACTTTTTATGTCATAATTATGATTTACCAAAGGATTCTTTTTTTCCTTATGTGTGGAAATCTGCTTCCATAATGGTGACATTGAAGTGGCATTAAAAAGCTAAGCAGTGTGTGTTTGTTTGCAGAAAGATCGTGTAGGCAGTGAGCTGAAGGCCATGGTGCAGGTGCCTCCTGGTTATCACCTGGTGGGAGCAGATGTGGATTCTCAAGAGCTGTGGATCGCTGCCATGCTGGGCGAAGCACACTTTGCAGGAATACATGGTATTCCAGAAGCTGTTTCCTAGCTATTAGATTTCAAGAGGCAAATTCTTTGGAATGATGCTTCTATGGATGATCATGAATGATCATGATGCTTCTATGGATCAAACCACACCCCGTAGATCATTCTTAATCTCTGATTTCCAGGATGCACAGCATTTGGATGGATGACGCTCCAGGGAAAGAAAAGTCAGGGCACGGATCTGCACAGCCGTACCGCAGATGCTGTGGGCATCAGCCGTGAACACGCCAAGGTCTTCAACTACGGACGGATTTATGGAGCCGGCCAGCCGTTTGCCGAGCGGCTGCTCATGCAGTTCAATCACCAACTGAGCCAACAGGAAGCAGCCAGTAAAGCTCGGCAGATGTACGCACTTACCAAAGGACTGCGCAGGTAGGCAATTTTTTTTTTTAATTTTTTTATTTTTTACCTTTAAAATTTAAATTACATTATTTAAAAAAACTTGTTTTTAAATACTATTATTTAAAAAAAAAGTATAATTAATATTATATTATGTATTACATACTGTTAAATTATTTAAAATATTATCAAAAAATAATATTATACTATATATTAAATAGCATTAAATTCTGATTGTGTTGTTTAAAATATTATTTAAATATAAATTAAATAATGATAATATATAAATATAAATTAGATATCACATTTATTGATTATGTGCAGATATCACCTGTCTGAGGAAGGCGAATGGTTGGTAAAGAAGTTGGATGTAAATGTGGAAAGAGCTGAGGATGGCACCGTCTCACTCCAGGATTTGCGTAAAATCTCAAAACTGGCACCTCGAAGGTCTGCTGACATCCCCGGCTGACATTTTATGAAAGTCTATGTTGGATAAATCTGCATGTTATACTTTTGTTTTGATCCTTGAAGTACCACCAGGGGGAGCAAGAGGAAGTGGAATCTCACAAGGAAGCGTGTGTGGACGGCCGGGACAGAATCAGAGATGTTCAATAAGCTGGAAAGTATCGCCCACTCTGAGGAACCAGCCACTCCAGTCCTAGGCTGCAGGATATCCAGAGCTCTGGAACCGTCTGCTGTTCAGGATGAGGTGAGGGAACACTTAAGGTTTTCATAATTCATTATTTTAACAGTCTTGTATCATTTATACCTCTAAATTGATGTTTCTGTAATGACATGAAGATAATGAATTAACTAGGCAACACTTTATAACAACTATAACCAATTAATAAACTTATAAAATGTAAGATTGGTGATTTCTCTGCAGAATCATGGGTAATGTAGTTTTTCACCAGTAAATTTGCTGTTGAACACGATTATTTAAAAAGAGTTGAAATAATGCAGGCTGATGGCTTCAACAGATGAAATATACCATCGATTAACTTCACCACTCAAAGTAAAGGTTTATTTGCTTTCCCTATGGAGAAATTTTATTATAATTTTACTTTTGGAACCTGCATTATTTTGCACTCTATTATTAAGAGCCATTATTTGAGTTCACAACTGAATCCTTCACTGAACTGCAAGTCTGTTAACACTAATGTGTAATGTGTAACTGGGAACCATTACTATGATGCATCTTATGTTCGTGAAACATGCAGTTGTCCAACCGGTTGTACATATGATCATGTGTAAATAAAGGTACAATCAAATATATGACAAAAAATGGTGTTTGTTTATCATATATGTTCAGTTTTAAAAATTAATTTGGTGTTGAATCAATAATTAATACTGTATTTTTAATTTTTTTCAAAAACAGTGATATGGCAAATAATTCAGTATGTAAATTAACATTGTAAACCAATTATCTTTAAAGGGGACCTATTATGCACTTTTACCAAGTCTTGATTTTGTTTTGGGGTTTTCTAGAATGGGTTTTCATGCTTGAATGTTCAAAAAACTAATTTTTCATGTATTTTACACTGTTGCAGCACCTCTCATCCCAGTCTGTCAGTAACGCTCTGTTCAGTTCCTGTCACTGTGAAGCCTCTTTCCAAAAAGCGTGATGTGCTCTGATTGGTCAGCTGGACCAGTGTGTTGGGATTGGTCAACCAATTTGAGCATGTTTGGGAAATGTCACGCCCCTTACCATAACCTTGAGGAGTTTGAACACACTACTAAAGCAACTCAACCAGGCCTCGCCCTTTTTTTGCGTATGCCTTGGGTGGGAATTATTTAAATGAGGAATATTGTGATGTGTTCATTCCCAGAAGAAAACTCAAGACTACAATTGAGGCGTTTCAGGGAGTTCAGAAATAGAGAATAACTCCCTTTGGAGTGGCTTAGTTTGCAGACCTTTTTCATGCTAAAACAGCAACATTACACACTAAAGAAGGCTGAAAAAAAGCATAACCGGCACTCTTTAAGACAATATGTATTGTTTATATTTTAATTGTTCACATAAGCCATAGTTTCCATGGTTTTAGTTAATTTAGTTTCAATTTAATTCATGACAGTTCTATTATGCTTCAGTTCATTACCAGCAGAGTCAACTGGGTGGTTCAGAGTTCAGCGGTGGATTATCTCCATCTGATGCTGGTGGCCATGCGCTGGCTGTTCGAGGAGCACGACATTGACGGGCGCTTCTGCATCAGTATTCACGATGAGGTGCGTTACTTGGTGACGAGTGAAGATCGCTACAGAGCTGCACTGGCCCTGCAGATCACCAACCTGCTGACCAGGTGAAGAACAACCTTTGATTCCTGTTACATGCAGCATTATCCTGTGAAGTCCATGCTTGAATATTTATCTCCATTCTCAGGTGCATGTTTGCCTATAAACTGGAAATGATGGATCTGCCGCAGTCAGTGGCTTTCTTCAGTGCGGTGGACATTGATAAGTGCTTACGGAAGGAGGTGACCATGGACTGCGTGACTCCATCCAATCCCACAGGAGTGGAACGGAGATACGGGTTACCACAAGGTAAGACTAAGCCTTAAAGTGCTCCAATTATGCTATTTTAAAGGTTTCTAATTTTGTTTTGAACGTCCCCATCAATAGTTTTACATGCATCCAAAATTAAAAAGCACTAAGTTTCTCATAATAATTATAATAATAATATTAATTAAATGATTTATTTTGGAATTCTTCTGTGTTCCCCAGAAAAAATATCACTTTTATATGACAACATTGTATGGGGAAAAAGTCTGAATACATTTTTAATTCTACAGAAAAGTTGTACAGGTATAACATGAGGGTGAGCAAATGATGACACCATTTTTGATATTAAGATTATAGCAGCATTTTGTGAACATCAGTAACACATTGAGTCTAAATCACTTGTATTAAGACCACAATGCATCAATTTAGCAAGAGTAAGGCAGGTATTCTTTAAATATTGTTGATGTGTTACCGTGAACAAAGTGTTTTTATTTCAACAGGTGAGGCGTTGGACATTTATCAGATTATAAAGATCACCAAAGGGTCTTTGGCCAAAGGAAAACGATAAGCTGCAAGGTTAAATTATTATCTGTGGCATGAAAAGAATAAACGCAGGTCATGCGGACTATCTCAACAGATAAACGGCCATCCCTAGTGTGAACTCAAAACAGGGTGGAGTCCTCCATTGAAATGAATGGATGGGGGTGAAAAAAGTGCAAAAGAGGGACTGGAAGCTTTTTTTTCACTGCTTCCTCCTCTTTTTCTTTGGTGCTTGATTTTCCTCTGAAGGCTGAGAAGCTTCAGTCTAAAGAAAGAAAGAAAGACATCACTGAAGATTAAGAAACCAATCCCATAGTTCTGTCGGAGAATTAACATGTTTAAACAAAGACAAACCTGTTGGCTTTCATCCTGCTGCTGCTCCTGCAGTGCAGCTTCCAGAGTGGCCGCGTTGATTCGGAAGTCTCTGGAAGTGCTCAGCTTCATATACTGCATCAGATTGACCTGTGTAAAGACATTCACAGATGTGCCTCAATGTTTCAGAGGTTTTTTGTTACATTTGTTGTTGTATATGCTGTGCATATGGGCAAAAACTTAAGAGACTTTACCTTGGATTTCTTGGAGAGAAGAATGAGAAACTTCTCATACTGTTCAATGTTGAAAATGAGGTTTGGGATGGCTTTGGTCTCACGAAGAACTTTAGCCTAGAAATCACATCAGATGTACAAAACATTTTCATAAAAAATATTTTTCAGTCTCAGTAAATTTATAAATTCAATAAATTTAAATAGTTCTCACTGAAGCAGCTGCTACTGCCTCATCTTCTTTTTTCTTTTTCTTCAACTTTTCCGGGCCTCCAGCCGTCAGCTCTCCACTCTGTACGAGAAAACATTTAATAATATGTTAAGACACTGTGGTGAAGGTTAAAAAACATCAAACAGAAAGAAAATTGACCATTTATAGGCACATACCTGTACATATGTGATGAAGCAGTAACACTGAGGAGTGAGATGAGACCCTGACAGCTTCACCTGAACACATGAGATGTTTGTGAGTTTATTTAGTAATTTAAAGGGGACCTACTATGCCCCTTTTCACAAGATGTAATAGAAGTCTCTGGTGTCCCCAGAATGTGTCTGAAGTTTCAGCTCAAAATACCCCACAGATCATGGAGCTGCTGCTCCCGGCCCCCTTTCCAGAAGAGAGCGGAGCTTTAACAGCTCGCGCTTCGGTTGCTCAACAACAACAAAGCTGGAGAATCTCACGCAGCCAAAATGATGATTGTCAGTAACAGTGATCAGCCTTAAATTGTTCAAACCGGAGTCGGACACTGATGGAGAGACTCAGGAAGAAGTTACAACTTTTAGAATGAAACTGGATGTTCCTGAATGGTTAGTGGATAAATTTATGTAGTTTCTGTGGAGTTGATTCAACTCATTGACTAGCATGTGTCGTCATGTTAATCTTTTGTGCAAATCCAGCGTTGAATTGACCCTCGTTTGTGAAGCAGTCCGGCGTAAAATGACGGCATGGCAACAACACTCTACTACAACAACTCTTCCTCTTCTCTAAAGCAGCCCAACATGGCCACGCCCTCTTTGTTGTGTGTTCTCGGGGGCAGGGTTTATGTAAATTTTAGGGTTAGTGATGTCACTAACCCGGGAAGAAACTCATTGTAGTCCCTACCAGCCGTTTGTTGTAGTCCTTAAACAGAGACTTCCTGTGCATTAAACTTTGAGCACCGTAACACTGCAGATGTTGTTCATGCTCAAACAGCAACATTACACACTAAAGTTGAAAAAGTGAAATTATAAGGACCCTTTTAAAAAATAATAGCATTTCGGTTAAAAGACATAGTTTAGGATGTCACAGGTTGAATCTAGATCTACAAAAAAAACACGCCTCAAATATTTTTATCTCACTGTGTTTTAGTTTTTATGTTCGGACCAAATGGTATAAAATTTTTATTTTAAAAGGTATAAACATTGAGAGACAGAGAGAGAAAATTTTACATCTTTGCAACATTTCAAGATAAATGTTGTCATAATCGTCATAAGGTTCAGTAAGTTTTTTTAAATGTATCTAAAAAGTCTCTTATTCCCACCTAGGCTGTATTTATTTGATAAAAAAATACTGTAAAAACAGTAATATTGTGAAATATTATTACATTTTAAAATACTGTTTTTTATTTGAATATATTTTGAAATGTAAGTTATTTCTGTGATCAAAGCTGAATTTTCAGCATCATTACTCCAGTCTTCAGTGTCACATGATCCTTCAGAAATCATTCTAATATGATGATCTGCTGCTCAAGAAACATTTCTTATTATCATCAGTATCTAGTCTCAGTAGTTTAATCCACTTGAAATCAGATTCAGGATTTAAACAGACTCGACGTTATTAACCCTCTGTAACTCTAAACAATCTTACCAGTTTCTCCACACGTGCAGGGAGCTGGCCAAGTTGGGTCGCACACAGCTGAATATACTGAAAAATAAAAAAAAGATGTTTTTTTTTATTAATTTTATGTGCAGCACTTTTACTTTTTTGTGTGAAGTTCTTGAGCTGTAAAGATTCCCCAGAACATAATAAAGATTATGAATCATATTACAGTCGTAATTCAGGAAGAGACTCACATATTTGGTAAGTGTAGTGAGGATGCTGTAGGTTCGGCTGAGCTCTCTCATTAGGGTGTCCGTGCAGGGTCCCGTGGGCAGAGCGGTCTGAACCAGCTCATGCAGAGCCGTCAACAGCGTGCCTAACTGAACTGTGACGGCCTTCTCGATTGGGTCCTGCTGGCCCAGTGGCTGCTGGGTATTTCCTAATGCACATACAGGAAGTTGATGCTCATTATCCTAGATCAGGGGTGTCCAGTTTATCTCTAACCCCAATTAAACACACCTGAACCAGCTATTTAAGTGCAGGATTGGGAACCAGATACTAGCATACTACTCTTACTATATCGTTAAATGCTAGTATGTGATTCTGAATTCAGCAACTGTCTTACTAAGCATACTAGAAACTTCCAAGCTGGTGTGTTAAGATAAGATGGAGATAAACTCTGGAGGACAGTGAGCACCCCTGTCCTAGATTATGGAAATCCAGTCCTGGTCCTGGAAGGCTATAATCCTAATTAAAACACCTGAGCAAGCTAATCAAGGTCTTCAGGATAGCGAGCAACTTCTAGGCAGGTGTGTTGGAAGCCTTCCAGGAAAAAAGATAAGACATCTTATGAGATGTTTGGTGCGTTTTACCTGAAATGGTTCTGTCTGAGCTTATCTGGCCTTTCTTCTTAGCGATCAACCAGTCTACTTCATCCAGCACCTTTCCAACCTGAGACAAGACTAGAAGCTGGGAAGGAAGAGAGGCAGACAGTGCGCTCTTTTAACAGGTATGAAGATTTAAAACTTTGTTTCTGAAGTGTGTCCGTTCTTACTGTGGTGGATGCAGCCGTTTTCATGCTGATGATGGCAAAATGAGACTGTTTCTCCACCTCTACGTCCTGTTCAGAAACAGAGACGACTATTCTAGTGAGGTAAGATCAAATGTAATGTCTCCAGTTGTTTTCTGCACAGTTTTGCTGTCTTGAGAAAGACCTGAGCGCACTAGAGAGATTTCATTCGTTTAAAGAGGCGACAGTACCTGGTCGATGTCTCCCAGCTGGCTGTGTATGTCCTGGCACATCTCCCAGAGCAGAGACACTGGGCTTTTATGCAGAACATGCAGGTTGAACAGCAGGGACAGCAAGCCCTTAGTGAGAGAGATGTCCTCTGAAAGAGAGAATATGGTTAAAGAAGGGTTGGAGATACAAAATTAAGCAGCAATTTTATTTGATCATCACATTTTCTGTTCCATCAGTATCGGTTCCATCAAAACTGTAATTCAAAATCCATTTGTTTACACACGTTTGAGTCATTTTTCATATATTAAAACGTTTTAGTAAGTATACTGTTTTATTGTACAAAATTATTGTTCTTATGCTATAAAATGGATTTTTATCTCAAATGCATACATTTTGAGAGATATATCAATTTTTTTCATTCTTGTGACAATATAAATGCAGTGATACATATTGGATCCCTAATGGTTTGAAAGCATCCCATCTGCCCCTAATATTTCATCTTTGTCTCTGAACAAGAATCACTTACCGAAGTTGGTTTCCTTACAAATTTTCACAGTCCAGGTGAGCATTTGCATAAACTGCACATAAAAACAAAAAGAAAATGTATTGAGATTCCTGACCACCAATGCTGCCATAGAATGAGTGTTTTGAATAGTTACCTGCTGAGAGGAAGGATCGAGCTGTCGCGACAGAACGCTGAGGATGCTGACCAATAACTGAGCTTCTTTACTGTTGAACTCCTCCTCTCCCCCGCTGAGCTGGTTCATCAGCGCTCTCTGGACAGAAACGATCAACTTACAACACCTGCTGGTTTGTGTTTTGTCTCTAACTTTCTCTTACGGTTAATATGGACTGATTGAACAGAGCAAATGGAACATTTTGATCATTCTGGGTTTGAAAAGGAAGCTGGTACCTGAAACTGGCGGATGTAGAAAGCCGTTTGCGCTGTCAGATCAGACCCCTCGCCCTCTGCCTCTCCCTCTGCTTCCCCTGAAACATCTTTAAGACAGATTTTGTTTCATTAAAACACCAGAAACATACAAAACTATTATTCAGAAGTCACAGGAATGCTAAGACGCCCACCGAGAGAAGACAGGAAGTTGCTCATGCGTGTCGGGTATCGCTGTAGCACTGTGGTGAAGACTCGCAGCAGACCCTCCAGACATAGTAACGATACACTCTGGCCCTTCTCCTTCTTCCCAGCATCCTCCACGGTGGACGGCACGTTGGTGTAGCGCCACATTAGCACACTGCATGCAGGGAAACCAGAAATTAAGAAATGCAGCTTCTTTCAAGCTCTAAACACATTAAGCTTTAATGAGGTTTTTAAAGTCAACATGAAATCAAAATGGATGATTCTTATTTTTTTTTATGGAATATTGCAGTAAATAATTTATCTGTCACATCACCATTTTTTTAAATTCATGTGCCCTCGTAATCTTTAATTCAAATAACTTCTCCCTCTTGTAGCAATATCTGTTCTCTAATGACGTGTTTACTGGCATGAGGGCGGGACAACCTGTCACTCACATGAGATCGACTAATAGCAAACCACAACCATCCAATCAATTCCCAATGGACAAAATCAAGTCCCATCCTACATTCTTTCTTGATCAAGAAGCCATTTAACTCGGATATACATCACAATAAGGAAGAAAAGACTATCACAACATCCGTTTCATGCCAACTTTAACAAATGTTTCTTCTTTTGGGGTTCAATTTAAAGGATTAGTTCACTTCAGAATTAAAATTTCCTGATAATTTACTCACCCCCATGTCATCAAAGAAGTTTGTCTTTCTTTCTTCAGTTGAAAAGAAATTAACGTTTTTGAGGAAAACATTCCAGGATTTTTCTCTATATAGTGGACTTGAATGGGGATCAACGGGTTGAAGGTCCAAATTGCAGTTTCAGTGCAGCTTCAAGGGGATCTACACAATCCCAGATGAGAAATAAGGGTCTTATCTAACGAAAGGATCTTTTTCTAAAAAAAATAAACATCTAAATACTTTTTAACCACAAATGCTCATCTTGCACTAGCTCTGCGATCCGCCACGCATGACATAATCATGTTGGAAAGGTCACGAGTGACGTAAGCGGAAGTACCGAGCAAGTGTTTACAAAGCGAATGTGCAAAGACTAAGTCAAACAGCCTTTACAAAAAAAGGTAAAACAAAGATGTCGGAGTTGGAGGAGAAAATGAGATGGGAGTTTTTCACCCTACCTTCCACCTACGTCACATGTGACCTTGAGCTAGTGCAAGATGAGCATTTGTGGTTAAAAATTATATAAATTTTTATTTTTGTTTAGAAAATGACCAATCGTTTCGCTAGATAAGACCCTTATTCCTTGGCTGGGATCATGTAGAGCCCTTTGAAGCTTCAACCTGTTGAATGTTCACTATACAGTGAAAAATCCTGGAATGTTTTCCTCAAAAAACAAAATTTCTTTTTAACTAAAGAAAGAAAGACAAACATCTTGGATGACATGAGGGTGAGTAAATTATCAGGAAATTTTAATTCTGAAGTGAACTAATCCTTTAAATCCAGTTGTTTCCATAATAAAATGTGTCGCCCAATCACCTGGTGATGTCACAGAGGTGGCGGAAGGTCTTGTCAGGGCTCTGTCCCTCCGGTCCGTCTGTGTGTCCGGTCTCCTCCAGCTGCTGGATCTTCTGCAGAGCCACGCTCACACAGTACCGCAGGAAGTCTCCACTGGAACGGAACACAGACAGGCTCTCCTCACGGCTCTGAGTGCTGTCTCTAAAACAAATTAATACTTTTATTCAGCAAGGACGCATTGAATTGTTCAAAAGTGACAAAGACATGTATAACATTACAAAAGATTCCAATCTGAATAGAAACTACCTGAAGAGAGCAGTGAGCAACATGGAGATGAATCCTAGAGACAGCAGGCTGCGAGGGGTTTTGCTGGAGGACGTGGAGCGGCCCTTCCCTGCCCGCTCCCTCAGGATCTCAGACACCTTATGATAGCGCTTGAACAGCTCCAGAATGTCCTCAAAATGGTTCTTACTGCTCAACATGTGCACCACAGAATATGTTAAACACATCTAGCATGTCATGCCTGATTTAAAAGTATTCAGAAACAAGGATTTCACAAACACACACTTGTAATTAGCAGTGATGAAGTTGTACTCCATGAGAACCTCGTTCAGACCCATCACCAACACAGCGTAGATGCTGTTCTTTACTCCAACACTAGAACTCGTTGAAAATTCAGCACACTTATCCTGAGACGCAGAAAATGAAACATGAAAACATTAAAAAAATGTGGTTCTGTTTAATGTTTTTGTGTGATTCTTTGATGAATAGAAAGAATTTATTTGTTTATTAGAGAAATTTTTGTAACATTATAAATGTCTTTACTGTCACTTTTGATCAATTGAATGCATCCTTGCTGAATAAACGGTATTATCTAAGTAAATAATTTTAATTGTTTGACATTTTCAGCTATATTAGACATTACCAACCAGCACTGGTGGGAATTATGACGTACCAACTCAAAATCCTCCAGTTCGCTTTTAATCATGCGCTTTGTTATGCTTTCTAGTGTAGTGTGCAGTTCACTTTGGACTCCGCCCTCCTCATCTTCACCATCATCATCATCATCATCAGTCACACTGCAACCCGACTGTACATTCTGGTTCCACAGCAGGCAGTGAACCGTGCAGCAGAGCAGGTGGGCCTGGAGAAACATACATGACCTGAAGTTTCATACATGTTCAAGTGCAGCGCATCGATGTGATTGAGGCATGGCATCAGTACCAGAGGCTCCTGGAGGAACACCTGATCTCCATGTGCGCTGATACAGGACTCCAGCTTCAGAGGCGGAAGCAGATCTTGCTCAGGTTCAAAGTATCGCTTCAACTGGAACACACAATTGGATCAGTACATAAGAAGGAAGGCATAAGAGCTTGATTTGATAAAGGATGATACACACTTGTGACAGGAGGGTCTGCATGATGGAACTTGCAAGCTGAGAGTTACGACGAAGGACATCGTGGAAACCCTTTAAAATCAAACAAATCACTTTCTCAGTACAGCACAGATGTGAAAAGGCGTGGATCACTGAATATTCTTTCACTCCTTTATTTGTAAATGGGAAATGAGAGGGTCAGACCTCATAAAGCATGAGCCGGACGTCAGCCTGCTGGTTAAGGCACCGGCGTAGACTGCTCAGGATCTCCAGGCAGAAGGCTTCATTAGCGGCAGTGTTGTAGCGCGAGTGGACGTCCGCCTGGACCTGCAATGGGAATCAGTTACGTTCACACATTTAGAGGATTCCTAAACCGGATTGGCTGGTGTTGAAGTGACGTCACAACGTAGTAGCATTATGTAGACCAATAGAAAGCTTCCCGAGGGGGACTTCAGGGGTGTTAACAGTGTAAATAATTTTAGACTTTTTTTTTATTGGCTGCTTGTTGTTGCATCTCCACAAACTAGCATATTTACTATTAATGACAATTAAAATTCAAATTAAATGATACAAATCTAATTATGATTTTTCTAAATAAATTGCAATTTAAAATCTTTTTTTTTATATGACCATAAAATATTATTTTATTTATTCTAAAAATATTTAAAAATAAGAAATATTATTATTATTATTATTACTGTAATATTTCACTGTAACCAGAGTATTTCAGAAAAATATATAATAATTATTATTATTATTATTTTATTTTACAGTACAATTTAATTTCTTCATTTCCTTTCAAACATTCATCATATAAAGCAATTGTGTCTCTTCAGAAAATTTGGACTAAACCACTCAATTCGTATGAATTAGTTTTACGATCTCTTTATGAACTTTTTGAAGTGGTAGTCACATAGCTGTCAATGGAGGGACAGAAAGCTCTCAGATTTCATCAAAAATATCTTAATTTGCGTTCCAAAGATGAATGAAAGACTTACTGGTGTGGAACGTCATGAGTAATGAGTAATTAATGACAGAAATGTCATTTTTGGGTGAACTATCCCTTTAAGCAGATGTTCATAGTTTACCTGGCTGGATGTAATAGCCTGACTGGCCTGGCTGGAAGCTAAACTCCCCAGAATACGAAAGTTCTTCAGTAGCAACAGGAAGCCCGCCACTGCTGACTTCCTGCCATCTAAATGACTTCAGAGAGAAGAAGATCCATTAGTACTTTAAGTCATCATTCAACTCAGAGGAAAATACATCTGGATGTGTGGACGTTCCTTACTGTACCTGGAGAACATGGCCTTCCGGAGGACCAGGATCAGGGCATCCTTCATAGACATGCTCACTTTGAGCAGGGGCTGAGCAGAGGAAACATTAAACGCATCACACAGCTGATCATGTGACTCATACTTAATAAAGAAGCCTTATTATGCCCTTTTACAAGTCTTGAAGCCTTCCAAAAAAGCGCAGTGTGGGAGGGAATATTTAAATGAGGAATATTGTGACGTGTTTGTTTCCAGAAGAAAACTCAAGACTACAATGGAGGTGTTTCAGCGAGTTGAGAAACAGTATGCAGTGATATAGAGAATAACTCAGTTTCAAGTGACTTTGTAACTTTACAGACCTTTTTTATGCTCAAACAGCAACATAACACGCAAAACAAAGCTGAAAATATAAAAAAGCATAACAGGTCCTCTTTAATGTCATGTGGATTGAGATGTTACCTGCACAGCTTTGAGGAGACCCTGTACAGTGCTGAGAGGCAAGTATGAGAGCTGGTCAAATGTTTCTGTGACCTTAGAGGAAGATTCCAAGAGGATCATGGGAGCAGACATCACAATGCTGGAAAGAAGGTCTGTGGCAGTGATAAAGGCAAGAAGAACAAAAATTTTAGATATAAATGAAACCATCAGCAAATTTGAATGAAAAAGCAAAAGACAACTACTAACCAATGAAATGGGTGACAGGTGAGGCTGTTTTAGTCACCAATCGGTTCAAGACTTGTTCTAGGATCTCTCCTCTGATTGGTTCATGCATCTGTACAAAAAGAAAACACAAAGACTCAGCTTCTTGTCACATATTTGCAATATATGGAGCATGATTTGTATTACAAAAAAAAAACAAAAATTGGTTGACAACTATACTATACCTTGAAGCTCTCAAGAAGAACTTGTCCACCAAGTCGACATGCTTGCTGGTTTGGCGTTTTAGTTGTAGATGTTCCTTCTGTGACCTTCCCAAATGCTCCAGCTTTAGGCCCAAATGAGTCCATAAGAATAAATCCCAGTTGCACCAGACCTTGAGTGACATGATCCCAGCCAAACACACTGCAGATGAAGACATAACACACTGAACAAATCTACACGATAAATAAAAGAACAAAAAGGCACTGCAGTTTAACCAGACCTGTTTTTGATGGTGTCCAGAATCATGTTGGAGACGCTGTTACACTGAGGCAGCAGTTCCTGCAGAAACTTCGAGCTGTGCTGAATCTGATCATCCTTAAAGTTCTTTGTGATGGCACTCTTCAGAAACTCAAATACCTAAGCATTATTAGTAATATTAAAGGGTTAGTTCACCCAAAAATGAAAATGATCCCATGATTTACTCACCCTCAAGCCATCCTAGGTGTATATGACTATCTTCTTTCAGACAAACACAATCGGAGATATATTTGAAAATATCCTTGCTCTTCCAAGCTTTATAATGATAATGAATGGGGAATGCAATTTTGAAGCCACCCCCCACCAAAAAATGCATCCATCCATGAAAAATTTTCCATTTTTTTTTGCTACAGCTCTGCTTGGTAGACAGCTTACTAGGTTTAAAGAGGAAGAATGAAACCCAGACATACCTGCTCCTCATACCGTTGTATGCGAGCCACAGAGAGCAGTAGAGCGATACTGAAGGGACACAATGGATCACTCTGGGCCACCTACAGAGGAAAACAACCAGCTAGCTCTCACAGATGCTCAAAGACAAGGTTATGTGAGTAACTATACATGAGGCAGGCAGATGTTCACCTTGAGGTTTTTAAAAAACTCCCTGCCGAGCTCATGGTCAAGACGAATGGCGAAGACTATATGGAGGATGACGGTTCCCTCAACGTGTCGCAGCTGATCCTGAGGGATGGTCTGCACCTCCACATCATCACTCCTAACACAGATACATAGATAAAATGACCTGTCAAAATAAACAAAACCATCTGAGCAAGTTGGATACTCACTCTGCATTTCTCTGCTCCTCTTTCTGAAGTTGGTCTTGCTTCTTGAAGTAACTGATGATTCCCTCTAGAACCAACTTCTTACAGCCCTATTGATGAAAAAATAAGAACCATATAGACACACTGTTTAAAGTGCCTTTAAAACATATAAACTGATGTCAGACCTTGGCAGACAGAAGCAGCAGCTGATAGACCAGAGGTGGGATCTCCTGTAGATCCAACTTGAGGAACATCCGTAGAATCTTCTCAATCAAAAACTGAAGCTCCTCAGCAGATAACGGAACATCCCTGACACAAAAAACATGGCATTTTTTGTATGTGTTCAAGACACAACGTTGATAACTAGCCAGTAAACCAGTGTTTACCTGAACATGGTTGTAAGGTGTATCACACACTGTGGATCCCATCTGCGTGAATTGGAAATATGTTACTAAAATGTTGGTGCAGTATAGTTTATAGATTGAAAATTGTCTGCTTTTTGTGTTCTGATTTTACTTGGACAGCACGATCACTTTATTTCTTGATTGTCTTTATGGATTACTTATTGAAAAACAATATTAAAGCACTTAAAATGCTGATTTCACCTGCTAGAGCAAAGACTGTTGATCAGCTGCTTCTTGTATTCATCTCCACTCAGCTCACCTGAAGTAAAAGAAAAAGTAAATGTGTATGTACACTACTATATAATAACATCAAGTAAAAGTCAGTAAGAGTCAACATCCTTCAGAAATCATTCTAAAATGCTGATTTGGTGCTTAAGAAATATTTTTTTTATTAGTGTTGAAAACCGTGCTTAATATTTTTGTGGAGACCGTGATCCATTATTTTCAAAAAAGTTAAAAAGAACAGCATTTATAAATCTTTTGTAATATAAATGTATTTGCTGCCACTTTTAATCAATATAATGTGTAGTTGCTTAATAAAAGTATTAAAAAATCTTACTGTCCTCAAACTTTTGAACAGTAGTGTATATACATTTTGTTTGCCATTTTGTGAAAAATGAAAAGCTCAAAAACAAAAGAAATTAAAGTCAAAAAAGATGTCAGTAAAAAAAAAAGAAAAAAAAAGTTTTTATCTTATCACTTAACATTTTTGAACAGATATAACTGTTGTTTTTGTTTGATTCTACAGAGTTATTTTCTTTTTTAACAGAAGTTTGGGCTTAGCAAATATCAGCTTACCTTTCCCATAAGCCAATGTTTCTGTAGCGGCAAGAGCTGTTAGGATTGTAGGGAAAAGTTCCAGCGATCTGCCACTGTTCATCTCACCCACTTTGATGGCATCCACATATAGAGATGCTAATGTGGCTAATGCGTGACCAGGTAGACTGTGTGTCTATGGCACAGAAGAAAAATCCATATTATACAGGTATAGTATTAAAGTCAAAAACTCTTATTTTTATGGAATATAGCAGTATTTATTATAAATAGTTTATCCGTGCACATCATTTTTGTTTTTTTAATTCATGTGCCCTTTAATCAAAATAACTTCGCCTCCCTCTTGCAGCAAAATCTCTTCTCTGATGATGATGTGTTTACTGGCACGAGGGTGGGACAACCTGTCACTCACATGAGAACGACCAATAACAAACCACAACCATCCAATCAGTAGCCAATGATCAAAATCAAGTCCCGCCCTACATTTTTTTTTCTTGTACGAGATGCTTTTCTCTCAGATACACGTCACAATGGAAAAAAATTCATTTCATGCTGACCTTAATAGTCAAGTTCAAGTTTGTGAAGTTTGGACTTGAACCATCAAATATTCATTATCTACAAATAATAACAGTTATAATCTAGAAAACACTTTATTTACAAGTTCAGTCCCATTGATCTTCCCATATTGGGTTTGAACCTTTAACCTACTGTTACCAGCCAATACCTTTAAAGGTGCAATATGTAATATTCTCTGTCCGCTAGAGGCCTGTTCAAAACAAAGGCGTAGCTTGATGACACCAAGTTTGAGCGCGGAATCTTGGGACACGTGGTCTTCACCTCAACGGCCGGTGGAAATAATCGGGACAGGACTCGGGCAGAAATCATGTTCATGGATACGATTATTAACGTTACTGTAGTATGAAGCAGAGCAGGACCGAGTGTTGTGGGAGCTGAACGAGGCCGCCGGAGCGATTGCGCAACACACGCATTTTTTATTATGCCACAGTCGCCGGCGCTGCTTCCGCTTTTCCAGTCATGAGTATGAGGTAACGCAGCTCTGTTTATCATATTAGATACATATGATTGTGTTAAAAATTATGTAATATGATATCGGTGGCTGATGTGAGACACTTGTTGCACACTGCAGTAAGCTAGTGTTGATAAATGGCATGCAATTAATTTTAAAACGTATTTTATGATGGAGAACATTCTGTATTGCTGTTACTAAAAATAAAGCTGCATCTGATTATGCTATGTTAGCAATTTTCAAAATAGTGTTTTTCTCTGAGGCATGGTAAAGCATGGTACTCGCAGAAAATCAAGAAAATTAGATTTAAATAATAAGACTAAACGTGTTGAGCTATATAACAATAATTAGTTTTCTGTCAATAAATGTATCCAAACAGTTGTTCCCTTGTCTATTAAAACATGTAATATATTAAAGCGTCTTTGGTGTTTCCATGGTTTCTACAAAATAAAAACCGAGGGTAATGCGGGTATGACGCAATTGACAGGCGATTCCTCACACGTCCCGGAGCCTTGATTAAAATTGCAGTTTTCTCACGATTTACTAATAGTTGGAAACATTTGGTAAGTACTCAAGTTAACAAAATATATAACACTGGCCTAGTGTTTTTGGATATTTTACTGCAAAATTCTTACATATTGCACCTTTAATCACATACAACGGTATGGTAAGTAAGTCACCTCCAACATCAGAAGCCCAATGATATCTGAGGCCACTTCTGTCTGCAGGTCTCCAGATTCACACAGTGGAATACAGTGCTTGTACACAAGCAGTCTTCGGTTAGCGCCATGTGAGTCACTTACCGGTGAACCTAACATCACACACAAACACAATTTGACATTTAGCACTTCTTGATGAAGCAGCACAGAGTCATTTTAGTTTATGGCTCTTTACATTGACATGGATGAAACATTATGCGAAAGAAAATGTTTTTGTTTGATGATACCAGTGTTATTTTTAGTATTATTTAGAGAGATACTATAGCTTTTATTTTTATATTCTCCAGGTTTATTTAAAGTTTAAAGTTTTATTAGTTTTTTTTTTTTTTTTAAAGAAATGTCTATATAGATTTTACCCATTTTATTTCAGTTTTAGTTGTGGTTATTTTAGTACACCAAGTTAAACTAAATAAGAAATGTTGCCTTGGCAGCTAATCGAAAGTTATTTCAGTTAACATCCATTTTATTTCAAGTAATGAAAATGTTTTTAATGGTTAACTATAATAACCCTTGATGATACCATTGTAGAAATACCCTATTCACAGGTGTATTTGGTACTTTAAAATTAAATCAAAGGAACACTGTCATTACCTTTAAATATGGCTTTGATCAGGACGCCTGTATCCTTCCCTTTTAGAGCACTATTAGTAAGCATAGTGGTGAGCTGTAGAGGGCAGAGAGACAGAAAAAACACATTTGAATGTCATCTGCACATCATTTAAAGGTGATGCCTTGTATGATGATTAATATGATTAAATTGCATTGATTGCAATCTCACTTCACCACTTATTCACTACAGTACACAGAAACAAACCTGATCATCAGACAACAAAGTGAGATTCTTCTGTAGCTCATCTACACCATCACTCTCCGATAACGATATGATCTTATCCACAGTAACCTTCATCTTGGACATCTATGTGCCCGGACCTGTGAGTATAAGGTCACATAAACACATCACTGCCATGAACTGCCACTGCATCTCTGCAAAAATTATTTTAATTTTGTGTTCCACTGAAAACTATCAGCCTACGAGAGAGAACAATATGAGAGAAATTAAATTATGACAGAAAATTAATTTTTAGGGTGAATTATAGTCTTCTTACTATAGTTATTTGGCAGTTCAGGGACGTTATAACCAATAAAAATACTAACAAAAACCATTTATAATGTGAAAAGAATAACTCAAATGTGCAATGCAAGAACACGGTTATTTATGAAGCAACTCATGCTTTTATTACATATGCATACATACATACATACCCGCTCATTATAACTTGTGAACGCGAAATATTAAAATATGTAATAGGCTTCTTTGTGTAAGCAAAAATAGTCATATCTCGTTGGCGAACACAGCAAATATGAATATGGAAAATAAGTCATTATCGTTGTCTTTTAAAAGCGATATTTGGATTAGGACAACCTAATAGAAATAAAATCAATAAGACAATAAGCAAAGATAACAGAACATCAACTGTCAAATTCGCATTTAATAAAACAGACATTTTGAAATCTGAACGTTTAAACGCGTGAAGTGTAAAGTCTAACTTTACAGTGTAAACACTTGCCTGTTTAAGCGAATTTTATGTAGAATTTGTTTATAAATGTTCCTTTTCAGAAGCACTGTTGCTTGATAGCCTTTTGCAGTCAGTAATATCCCGTTACCTTGTTTAATAACAACTGAAACTCCCGCCAGTATGTGCATGAAACACTTCCTATTACGTCACGTCGCTTCTGTACATTTGATTGGCCCGTATGGGCGGGGTTAGCAGCCCAGTCGCTTTTATCATTACATTTTTTTACTATTCATTGTCTATTTTCAGAGTACTGTTTGCTATTAATTTGCACTAATATGGTTAATTATTAGGTTAAAAATTAATATGCATATCTGTTCATAGATTGCGTTAAAATGTGGTACCAGTAACTTTTCTCAGCGATTGATGAAATGGACCAATCACAATCGTTTTTGGTGATTACAAGCTCGATTTTGTAAAATCATTTATTACTGCGGTAGATTTATAAAATGAGCAAGTTCTTGAAATAGAAGATTTAAAATATTACACAATAGCCAACTGACTTTTTCTCAGTCCAATGGAACTGTTTTCTCTGCATTTTTTTCAATTCTATTTGGTGCCGCTAGAGGCAACCTTTCAAAGCTCCTTGGTGGCAACAGGTGAAGCCAAAATATTGATATAGGATATATTATAAACTACTTTGCGCACAGGAGTGGATAATGGTGAGTTGATTTTAGATGGAGGGCTCTCCATTTTTTTTTACAATTATTTTATCTGCCATAGTCTGACATTGGTTGATGTCATGTATTGGTTTCCTATATTAACACGAGCTAATTTAGGGATCGGAAATGTCGTTGATTATTAATGAGAGCAGTTATAAGAAAACAATACACGATGTTAAACCCATTGTAATATTGTATTGATGCAATAATCATATAGATTTTATTAAATTACCCCTTACAGACTGAAGCATTGACAAGCCAATATTGTTAAGCCAATGTTTACATATATGTTGTATGATGTGGTATTATATGGTGTATTGTATAATACTCTATACAAGTACATAGGTTGTGACTTTTTTTGGCTTGGACTTTATTGAGAAGCCTTTCTAGTAATCTAGATATTTGGATACATTAGTGTCAGAGCAAGTTTTATGAACTTGAGATATTCATACACCTCGCTGACTGCAGTAAAGTACCAGGAAATTCACATTTACAATAAATGATTACAGTTGTTTGTCCTATTACAGTTGCTTGATATTTTGACTTAAGCCTTTTCTATCAGTTTTGTCTGGATTAGAAAAACTGAGAATGAGACTACAACTTCATTGACACAAAATGGAAAGCAATGAACTTTGTTGCAGGTTAACTTTTTATTTTGTTGAACATTAATTTCATTACAATTATATAGAATTTTTATCACATCATAGAAGAAAGCAAAAAAGCTTGAAAACAAACAGCTGAAACATATTTAAAGTGAAAACCATATCCCTAAAATAAAAGCATTATTTAGTTTTTGTTAGATTAATTGTTGTTGTTCAGGTTATTACTTAAAAAGGTAAAGTAATTTAGCTCAAATTAGCAATAGCAATTATCCAGTCTTCAGATCTTCTATTCTTCACACTTGGTAGGAGTGCATGTGCAGCTCTCAATGTAAATGTAGTCATGAACGATCTCGCTGTCATTGGCACACTTCAGCGTCACCTGTCGCCTGCTGAATTTCTCTTCTCGGCAACAAGAACAGCTGTGCATCATGATGTTCTTTTCCATTGAATACCTGTGCAGGTGTCCAAGATGAATATGCTTTTATTTTCATTGTTTTTTTCATACAAACGAAACATTTAATAATCAAATACTGATATATTGATGACTATGGAGGAAACACTGATTTCTTTTGGGTGATTTGGTAATTATGAGTTATCTGATGTGCTAAAGTCCCAGATTTATCTGCTGTGATCTAAGATATTCAATGTGTGCCGTCAGTTTCTCAAATCTTAGATGTTTATGTATGAAATATGATGCTAACTCATGTTAAAGTCATTGTGGAACGCAGTTAGTAACCAATTTTACTTCTCTTTTTGGTGGATTTAATGTTATCCATTGGGAATTTCATATGATGCATTCTGATGATGACTAAAATTATAAAATGATCATCTCAGGATTTAAAATGGAGTATTTTCATGATCAATTAGATATGCATGTAATCTTACATTGATTGGGTGCCACAGTGACCACTGCAGGACGTCACTTCTATGGGGTGGATGGATTTGCAGTCGTTTGCATCCACATGGGTGTTGTTCTTCAGAACAATGCAGGTCTTGTGCTCACCTAAGAGAGAGAAAAGAGAGAGAGGGGGTAAACTTGTGACTCAATCTCAGGAACAGTGCATCTGATCCATTGTGTTTTAAGTAACATTTATATGCTCATGATGGATTTCTTCTTTAATCTTTAGTGCAGATAAGGGAGAATGGCAATGAAACAGTCATTTTCACAATTCTTTATCATCTACAATTTGATCTGCTGTAAACATGGTAGGATGACAATAATTTCTCAAAGCATTACTGGTAGCAGGTAATAAATAGTCAATAATTAAAGAGTTGCTTACAGATCTTGCAACATCCATCTGCATCATATCTCTCAGTTCCCTGTATAAAAACAGTCACACATTTTAGCATTATAGTGGAATATAACCAAACCATAATACAGAATGTTAAAGCTTATTATAAACAAGTTATTGGTTATGTAATATGTGTGTGTGTGCGCTTGTTTTCATGATTTATGAGAACACAGATTTATATAATGACATGGGTATTACACTGGTATTACGACACAAACATGTTTTATGAGGACATTTCATGAGTCCTCATATTTAAAATAGCTTTAAAAACATACTAAACAATGTTTTATTAAAAATGTAAAACTGTAAAATGTTTTCTGTGATGGGTAGGTTTAGGGGTAGGGATAGTGTAGGGGGAGAGAATGTACAGTTTGTACAGTATAAAAACCATTACGCCTATGGAATGTCTTCACTAAGAAAGACATATTTTGCTGTAGCATATAAGGGTCAATGACGTGACGGGTCTTTTTTTTTTGTCCAAAGGCCTTAATAATAATAAAAAACAAAGATATGATATCCAAAGTATGTAAAGTAGTACAACCAGATATCTTTTATTGAATCCAAAAGGTTTTAATTATATTTTGCTACATATAAAGGTATTTTAAAGATTCTGAAGTGTCAAAAGGTCATTAACTGTTCGAAGGCCAATACAGCCATTTCATTTGTGATTAACATATCTTAAAATGTAATAAGTGTATATATTTTTTCACGGAAAAATTTATTTAACCAATATAAAGAGACCATTTTCACATCATTCAGACACCTGCAAAGGACCACTTGCTCATACGCATGTCTCGAAACATCAGATCATTCGGTATAACTGCTATAAAACATGAAAAATGTTGTAATATTTTAAAAACTTGTACTAAATATAAAATGTTTGATTGTCCTTTTGCTAGCTAGCCTGCAAGCTAACTAGCTAGGTAGCTAGATATCAGCCTGTTAGTATTGTTTGAAAATATCGTCATTCGGTATAACCCAAAGTGTCATTCGGTATAACCGAATTTTGGTTAAGCCGAATGACTTACATGACAAATTTTGTAAAAAATGACAAAAGCAGTGTTAATTGATTATAAAAACCACATAATCTCATTGTTAACACTGAATAAAACTTCAAAATTAATTATATCTCCATTATGTTTTTTTTTACACTTTTAAAAACCTTATTCGTCAATGACCCAAAAAGTAAAAACATATAAAACATATAGTATATATTCGACTTACATGCTTACAGTCATCTGGATTAAAATGAGGGCATTTTGATGTGATCTTCTCTGTTACGAACAAGCCATTACTTTCACTGCAGGTAACTCTCTCGCATTTGTAATTTTGCACTTCTCCAACCTAAAAGAAAAAAGAAAGACAGGCAACATGAGGATTGAAAAACTACAAAGGTCCATTGAATTAGACGGTTGAAGAAAAGTTTGAGAATGTTTTCAAATGTACTTTGAGAGTATGTGTGGTGTTGTCTGGCGCAGTATAAATACAGGCATTTTGCTTGCACGTTCCGCAGCACTCTCCTTCTTGTTCCACGCGCTCAAAGCCCTTGGAGTGCAAAAAGAGTACTTTAAATTTCATTTAAAGGGGTTATATCATAAGGAATCCATTTTTACTTGATCTTTTGAGATAACATGATGCAGGTGCTCTGAAAACATACTGTAACGTTCAGAAATCAAAACTCCCAGTCCAAATAGGCTTTACTAGAAGTTCAGACACTTGATGGATTAAGTTAATATAAATCAGACATAATCTAAAGCATAAATTGTAACTATTACCTCAGCGCAAGGTGTACAGACTTTATTAACACATTTCACAGCATGTAGTTTAGTCTGTGGGTCTTTAGCCATTTCACAGTAACATTCCAAACAAGGCTCCGTAGGGATTTTAACTCCAGGCTAAAAAAGAGATTTTAGATAAAGATTAACTTTTTAATGGTAAAAAAGCATATAATGTAATATGTTATAATTAGTATAAACACATGAACCCAGCAGCTCACCTGGTACTCAGAGTTATTGTATACACAGACGTCTTTGGGCACTGAATTGAAAAAGAAAAACAATACAGTCAGAAATGTTTTATTAAGTTAAACAACTATAATGTAATTAATTTAGCAACCTTTCTAGTTGTGGATTACACAAAATCCACATAAATACCAAACGCTTTTTTGTAGAAAAAGAAATTAAATGTGAACAATACTTTTAAGTTTAATATTAGTAGTCTAGATATGAAATTTGAGACTTACCACAGGGTGCACAGCAACTGTTCTCAGGTATATCTGCTGCTAACTCATATCCCACATCACATTTCTTAGAACACAGGCTGGTATCACACACTGAATGGGCAGAAGGGGCAGGGAGTCTTATTTAAATTATTATGGAAAGTTTCTTCAACTAGATTTCTTTTCCATTAGGAATTGAATTTCTATAAAGGAATGGAGCCAGACATGCACAAGCCCCACCAGTACCCACTTTCAAGGAAACTTTTTGACTCGGACATTGAGACTGAAAGTTATATTCACAGTATGTTTTTCAAATCTATTCCTTTATTATATTAACATTACCCTGCATCCAATTTCTATTCATTATTGGCAAGATTTTAGAAAAGCTGAAACACCAACCAATGATTAATTAGCTACTTGGCTTTTGGTTTGCATTTCCCCCCAGAAGTGTATATTAGGACAGTAAATGAGGTTGGTTTTGTAGTCATGTTTATTTAATTGAGTCTGTTTGTCATTGTTGTCATTGTTCTTGGTTACTTACCGCAGGTTGGACAGCAGTTTTCAATCACGCTTTTGTATTTGTGGCCACAGGGCTTTATGGTCGGACAATTCATAGGCTCTTGGACAACACCAAAGCTCTCATTGGAGCACTTATATGTTGTACAGTTAACAATCCACCTATCTCCAGGCTACAGGAGAGGAAGTAAGATCATAATGATTAAATGCGAGTGGTTGATTGTGTTCAAATGCCATTTTATCTTTGACTAAATGAGAAAAGTATCTTTATATTTCAGCATAGCTTTGCAGTAGTGTCAATAGCTGCATTTCCATTACCCTTCAAATTGCAAATTGAAAATACGCCCAATGTAAACACAGCAATTTCGCAAAAACTCTCATATACCACAAAAAAGTATTTACGCTTGCATTGGGTGGTTTCAAGGCAATTTAAGAAAAGGAATATTTCGCAAAACTGCAATGCAAACAGTTTTTTCGCATTTACAGGTCACCTGGCGTACGTAGAATGTTTGGACAGAAGACAAGACAGTTCTTTATTAAACTCATAAAAGACAAAATAATTATGGGAATACTGGATTCTAAACAACAAAGAAATGCCACAATTTATCAAGACCTCAAAGCAGATATGAAGGAGAAACACTCCCAAGTATATTCCTTGCAATTAATGCTTGGATAACACGCCTACGTCTCCTTCGATTAAAAATAATGGCTAGCGCAGTGGCTGCCATATACTTAAACATAACATCCGTTGCCATGATTTTTGGATTGACTTATCGCGAGAGAGAAAAATTACATTTTAGTCGCATAACATCAGTTAATGGAAACGGCGTCATTTCGCAATCGTTTTTTATCGACAGTTAGAAAATATTGCAAAAGTTTTGCGCAAATCTGTATTGGAAACCCTCCTAATCATATGTATTGGTAGGGTTCTTATTAATGGCCCTCGAGGTCCAATTTCCTGCAGAGTTTTGTTCCAACCCTAATCAAACACACTTGTTTTGACCTAATTAAGGTCTTCAGGATTACTATGAAGTTATAGGCAGGTAGATTTAGTAAGCTAAACTCTACAGGAAAGTTGAAGAGTTTTGAACCTCTTGACTAGATTGAAGTTCAAAATCCTAGTAAATGTCATGTAAATTGTTTTACTGCTATTACTACTACTAAAAGATGCGTACCTGTCTTGGTATTCCATCAGGGCCGATGCAATCTACATGTAGGGAATGCAAAATGCATCAATAAAATTTGACTCAAAGAATCATTAATATAACAGATATCGTAAATGAAGTAAAACTGCTTACCGCAATTAGGTGTACACTTATCTGTTGTTGAACTAACTAGATATGTGTCGTGGGGACAGAAACAACCTTCCATGAATGTTTGATGTTCATTTTTGCTTTGGTTTTCCACAAACATCTCATTGTATCTGGTTGTAAACCAAGCGCATATGGCATGAAGAGTGTTAATGCAGTGAAGTTTGGACAATTAGACAGTATTATATTTCCACTTGGATATGAATTGTTATAGAGAGTGGTTACCTTGTACTGCAGGTTTTTTCCACTTTAGGCCCACATGCCTTGTATACTTTGTGATCGGCACATTTGTATGCTATTAACCAATGACAATCAAGAGATTCAGAATACTATCAGATAAAAGATCCAACATTGTGTTATGGTGGGTTCATTCTGCTCTCTTACCGCATAGTCCGTTGAGGTCGGCTGAGTCTCTCCAGTCCACACATATAGACTGCTGGCCACATTGCTGTGCATAGGCCTCCACACTGGCACAGGCCATGGAGTCATTTTTGTAGCACACATCATATTTACATGCCTCATAGTAGCTTTTGTAGGGAATGATGTCATGGCAGCTCTTGAACAAACTGAACAAAACACAGAAGTTTAGGGAGAAAATGTAAACTGAAGCATAACATGGTTCAGTGGAATGTTTGATAGCACTACCAAAAACAAAAAAGGTAGCCATTTTCAAGGTAAAGTGTGTAATTTCTGTGCTATTTGCGGTATCAAATGGAATTGCAAATTGTTTAAGTGGTCTGAGTGGACTGGACACAAAATCACTCTGGCTCAACCAATGGCTTGAGTTTGGGGTGCAACTACCAACTACCACAAATGGTGTGTTTAAAAAAAAAGTAATTATATTTGCCATTCTATTTGGTGCGGCTAGTGGCAGAGAAATTCCCCAATTTCTGAAAATTGACATTGTGATTGTTGTTAGTTTTTTACATTTACATTTATGCATTTGGCAGACGCTTTTATCCAAAGCAACTTACATTGCATTATACTATACATTTGTATCTGAGTATGTGGAATTCTGAGTATGTGGAATTTTTCTTACTTGCTCTTGATGACATTGCAGATTTGTGCTGTGCAGGAAGGAGTAGGTTTGCTTGGATGTGGTGGAGGGCTTTCACATTCTGGAGAGTCTGCCCACAATGCTGCCATTTGCTCACATGATTGGTCAATTGTTCCATCAGGACGTCTACAGTCATTTGTGGCATCATTGTCACAAACCCCTAAAAATAATGACAGCATTTCAAAAAATTTAATTGATAGAAACCTTATTATTTCGGTACATTTAATTTTAATTATTCTACAATAGAACATTCTAGATAATTTTGAGATACTAGACTTCATATTCCAAATCTGTCTAAATATTTCTACCTGAGAAATTTGTTGCGTTGTCTCACAGAAGAAATATGGTTTATCATGGTTATATTTATTGCAACAAGGGCACCAAACTGTACTCACCACACTGTCCCTCTGTATTACCATGGAAGTAGGAGAATGGGAGATTGATCTCAAAGCCTTGATGACTGACTAAAATTTCAGCTTTGATTTCATTGATGTTCAGAATCACTGCCATGCCAGAAGTGGTAATGCTGAAGTCTTCATTCAAGAAAGTTGGGACCTTTACAACATCGTTGACATGGACCTGTAAGCAACAAGGGTTTTTGAGTTGTAATGAATATTGAACCTTAGATTACATTTTTGCAGTTCTAGTGTAGGTGTTCTAGCAGTGTTAAGTAGGGCTGGGCATTGACACAATATTCACGATTCCAGTTCCAGCCAGCAAGCAATCCAAAACAGTGAATCTAATCACCATACATGCAAATTGTTTCCTATCAAAAGTAACAAAGCACAAAGCTTATTGTGATTTATTGGATGGGAGGCATGCTACAAATAATGTGTAGTAAAGTTTTGTTCATGCATCAACTGAAAACAGCACACTAAAAATTTAAGTTGGGGCATTGAAAATGTATTAAGTTATCATTTTCTTGAGTCAGTATATTTCAGAGCTTGTCCTTCAAGAGTATTTGAATTTCGTGATCAAATTTGGCTTACATAGTCGTGACACTCACCTGCATTTTTTTACTGTTACTTGATAGCTTGATTTCATAGGATTTGTATTTCACAATCACATACTCAGGGCAAGCAAAATTATTTGTAACATCGCAATAGTAGTTTTTAACATGGACACTGATATTGTATTTTGGAATGATTTCTTGGACCAACACATAGTCGCAGTTTCCTTGAAAAGCATAATAAGTTCCGTCAAAAGTATTGTAATGAGGGTCACCCCAGCCACTGCATCGACCTGTTATTTCAGAAAAAAAGTTAGAATAGAATAAATTGCCAAGGACAATGTTAATTATTTGCTTTGTAGAACCATTATGATTAATATTAATAAAACATCAATTTCCTAGAGCATGGTTTAAACTCACATTGACACTCATACTTAGTGCAGCAGCCATTGTTATAATAAACCTTCTTAGGTTTAAGTCCATTGACACATGTAGGTATGACAGAATCAGCTGGATCACACTGTACAGGGCTTGTGGTGACTTTCCCATTTATGCAGTGTTTAGTAGTACATCCTTCATTCCATGACTCTCCATTCTGTTAAAGAGTCAAACAGTATTGATGAACAAAGATTAATACAATGGGCGTATCTATTTCAGTTCCATTGTAAATTAGCTGAAATTCATTTTTTTGAAAAATGTAAATTGTACTTGAACATTTTTTTATACCTTTCTGTTGACATCAGTACAGTCATTTGGAACAGTTGAAACTGGAACTGTAGTAGTCTGAGGGCATGGTTTGTGTGTTATTTCACTAACACAATTGGAGTTGCAGTAAGCAAAGTAACACCATCCCGCTTTATCAGTTTTGTTGTAGATCACAGACTCTATAATTAGAATGTGCATCAGTGATATGCTTAACAATTGTTCATAGATTTAACAAACTATCCAATCACAAAACTGTATGAAAAAATGAGAAATTGTCATTCGTGTATTACTTACCGGGTGGGAATGTTTGATTTGCATATGTGCAATGACAGCTCGTTGTGATGACAATTTGAGGTGATGTGACATGTGTCATTTCAGTTGTTGATTCTGTATGCACCGTGAACATTGTTGATGGTTTTTGTGTCACTGAAGGTGTTGCTGTCAAAAGTGATGATGTAACAAATGTTGTAGTTGGTGGTGTTTCTGTTCCTATGGGAGGTGGTGTTTCTGTGGATGGTGTTTCAGCAGTAACAGCAGTAGTAATTTCAGGTGATGTAGGTGTTGGTGGAGCAGCAGTTGTAGTAGCTGTTGATGGCGTTCCTGTTCGTATCGGAGGTGGTGTTTCTGTAGATGGTGTTTCAGCAGTAACAGCAGTAGTAATTTCAGGTGAAATAGGTGTTGGTGGAACAGCAGTTGTAGTAGCTGTTGATGGTGTTTCTGTTTCTATGGGAGGTGGTGTTTCTGTGGATGGTGTTTCAGCAGTAACAGCAGTAGTAATTTCAGGTGATGTAGGTGTTGGTGGAGCAGCAGTTGTAGTAGCTGTTGATGGCGTTCCTGTTCGTATCGGAGGTGGTGTTTCTGTAGATGGTGTTTCAGCAGTAGTAATTTCAGGTGAAATAGGTGTTGGTGGAACAGCAGTTGTAGTAGCTGTTGATGGTGTTTCTGTTTCTATGGGAGGTGGTGTTTCTGTGGATGGTGTTTCAGCAGTAACAGCAGTAGTAATTTCAGGTGATGTAGGTGTTGGTGGAACAGCAGTTGTAGTAGCTGTTGATGGCGTTCCTGTTCGTATCGGAGGTGGTGTTTCTGTAGATGGTGTTTCAGCAGTAACAGCAGTAGTAATTTCAGGTGATATAGGTGTTGGTGGAGCAGCAGTTGTAGTAGCTGTTGATGGTGTTTCTGTTCCTATGGTAGGTGGTGTTTCTGTAGATTGTGTTTCAGCAGTAACAGCAGTAGTAATTTCAGGTGATGTAGGTGTTGGTGGAACAGCAGTTGTAGTAGCTGTTGATGGCGTTTCTGTTCCTATTGGAGGTGGTGTTTCTGTAGATGGTGTTTCAGCAGTAACAGCAGTGGTAGAAATTTCAGGTGATGTAGGTGATGTAGGTGTTGGTGGAACAGCAGTTGTAGTAGCTGTTGATGGTGTTTCTGTTCGTACTGGAGGTGGTGTTTCTGTTCCTATGGGAGGTGGTGTTTCTGTAGATGGTGTTTCAGCAGTAACAGCAGTAGTAATTTCAGGTGATATAGGTGTTGGTGGAACAGCAGTTGTAGTAGCTGTTGATGGTGTTTCTGTTCGTACTGGAGGTGGTGTTTCTGTTCCTATGGGAGGTGGTGTTTCTGTAGATGGTGTTTCAGCAGTAACAGCAGTAGTAATTTCAGGTGATGTAGATGTTGGTGGAAGAGCAGTTGTAGTAGCTGTTGATGGTGTTCCTGTTCGTATCGGAGGTGTTGTTTCTGTTGATGGTGTTTCAGCAGTAACAGCAGTAGTAATTTCAGGTGATATAGGTGTCGGTGGAGCAGCAGTTGTAGTAGCTGTTGATGGTGTTTCTGTTCGTACTGGATGTGGTGTTTTTGTAGATGGTGTTTTAGCAGTAACAGCAGTAGTAATTTCAGCTGATATAGGTGTCGGTGGAGCAGCAGTTGTAGTAGCTGTTGATGGTGTTTCTGTTCGTACTGGATGTGGTGTTTTTGTAGATGGTGTTTTAGCAGTAACAGCAGTAGTAATTTCAGCTGATATAGGTGTCGGTGGAGCAGCAGTTGTAGTAGCTGTTGATGGTGTTTCTGTTCGTACTGGAGGTGGTGTTTCTGTAGATGGTGTTTCAGCAGTAACAGCAGTAGTAATTTCAGGTGATATAGGTGTCGGTGGAGCAGCAGTTGTAGTAGCTGTTGGTGGTGTTTCTGTTCGTACTGGAGGTGGTGTTTTTGTAGATGGTGTTTTAGCAGTAACAGCAGTAGTAATTTCAGCTGATATAGGTGTCAGTGGAGCAGCAGTTGTAGTAGCTGTTGGTGGTGTTTCTGTTCGTACTGGATGTGGTGTTTTTGTAGATGGTGTTTTAGCAGTAACAGCAGTAGTAATTTCAGCTGATATAGGTGTCGGTGGAGCAGCAGTTGTAGTAGCTGTTGATGGTGTTTCTGTTCGTACTGGAGGTGGTGTTTCTGTAGATGGTGTTTCAGCAGTAACAGCAGTAGTAATTTCAGGTGATATAGGTGTTGGTGGAACAGCAGTTGTAGTAGCTGTTGATGGTGTTTCTGTTTGTACTGGAGGTGGTGTTTCTGTTCCTATGGGAGGTGGTGTTTCTGTAGATGGTGTTTCAGCAGTAACAGCAGTAGTAATTTCAGGTGATATAGGTGTTGGTGGAACAGCAGTTGTAGTAGCTGTTGATGGTGTTTCTGTTCGTACTGGAGGTGGTGTTTCTGTTCCTATGGGAGGTGGTGTTTCTGTAGATGGTGTTTCAGCAGTAACAGCAGTAGTAATTTCAGCTGATATAGGTGTCGGTGGAGCAGCAGTTGTAGTAGCTGTTGATGGTGTTTCTGTTCGTACTGGATGTGGTGTTTTTGTAGATGGTGTTTTAGCAGTAACAGCAGTAGTAATTTCAGCTGATATAGGTGTCGGTGGAGCAGCAGTTGTAGTAGCTGTTGATGGTGTTTCTGTTCGTACTGGAGGTGGTGTTTCTGTAGATGGTGTTTCAGCAGTAACAGCAGTGGTAATTTCAGGTGATATAGGTGTTGGTGGAACAGCAGTTGTAGTAGCTGTTAATGGTGTTTCTGTTCCTATGGGAGGTGGTGTTTCTGTGGATGGTGTTTCAGCAGTAACAGCAGTAGTAATTTCAGGTGATGTAGGTGTTGGTGGAACAGCAGTTGTAGTAGCTGTTGATGGTGTTCCTGTTCGTATCGGAGGTGGTGTTTCTGTTGATGGTGTTTCAGCAGTAACAGCAGTAGTAATTTCAGGTGATATAGGTGTTGGTGGAACAGCAGTTGTAGTAGCTGTTGATGGTGTTTCTGTTTCTATGGGAGGTGGTGTTTCTGTGGATGGTGTTTCAGCAGTAACAGCAGTGGTAGAAATTTCAGGTGATGTAGGTGTCGGTGGAACAGCAGTTGTAGTAGCTGTTGATGGCGTTCCTGTTCGTATCGGAGGTGGTGTTTCTGTAGATTGTGTTTCAGCAGTAACAGCAGTAGTAATTTCAGGTGATGTAGGTGTTGGTGGAACAGCAGTTGTAGTAGCTGTTGATGGCGTTTCTGTTCCTATTGGAGGTGGTGTTTCTGTAGATGGTGTTTCAGCAGTAACAGCAGTGGTAGAAATTTCAGGTGATGTAGGTGTTGGTGGAACAGCAGTTGTAGTAGCTGTTGATGGTGTTTCTGTTCGTACTGGAGGTGGTGTTTCTGTTCCTATGGGAGGTGGTGTTTCTGTAGATGGTGTTTCAGCAGTAACAGCAGTAGTAATTTCAGGTGATATAGGTGTTGGTGGAACAGCAGTTGTAGTAGCTGTTGATGGTGTTTCTGTTCGTACTGGAGGTGGTGTTTCTGTTCCTATGGGAGGTGGTGTTTCTGTAGATGGTGTTTCAGCAGTAACAGCAGTAGTAATTTCAGGTGATGTAGGTGTCGGTGGAAGAGCAGTTGTAGTAGCTGTTGATGGTGTTCCTGTTCGTATCGGAGGTGGTGTTTCTGTTGATGGTGTTTCAGCAGTAACAGCAGTAGTAATTTCAGGTGATATAGGTGTCGGTGGAGCAGCAGTTGTAGTAGCTGTTGATGGTGTTTCTGTTCGTACTGGATGTGGTGTTTTTGTAGATGGTGTTTTAGCAGTAACAGCAGTAGTAATTTCAGCTGATATAGGTGTCGGTGGAGCAGCAGTTGTAGTAGCTGTTGATGGTGTTTCTGTTCGTACTGGATGTGGTGTTTTTGTAGATGGTGTTTTAGCAGTAACAGCAGTAGTAATTTCAGCTGATATAGGTGTCGGTGGAGCAGCAGTTGTAGTAGCTGTTGGTGGTGTTTCTGTTCGTACTGGATGTGGTGTTTTTGTAGATGGTGTTTTAGCAGTAACAGCAGTAGTAATTTCAGCTGATATAGGTGTCGGTGGAGCAGCAGTTGTAGTAGCTGTTGATGGTGTTTCTGTTCGTACTGGAGGTGGTGTTTCTGTAGATGGTGTTTCAGCAGTAACAGCAGTAGTAATTTCAGGTGATATAGGTGTTGGTGGAACAGCAGTTGTAGTAGCTGTTGATGGTGTTTCTGTTTGTACTGGAGGTGGTGTTTCTGTTCCTATGGGAGGTGGTGTTTCTGTAGATGGTGTTTCAGCAGTAACAGCAGTAGTAATTTCAGGTGATATAGGTGTTGGTGGAACAGCAGTTGTAGTAGCTGTTGATGGTGTTTCTGTTCGTACTGGAGGTGGTGTTTCTGTTCCTATGGGAGGTGGTGTTTCTGTAGATGGTGTTTCAGCAGTAACAGCAGTAGTAATTTCAGGTGATGTAGGTGTTGGTGGAAGAGCAGTTGTAGTAGCTGTTGATGGTGTTCCTGTTCGTATCGGAGGTGGTGTTTCTGTTGATGGTGTTTCAGCAGTAACAGCAGTAGTAATTTCAGCTGATATAGGTGTCGGTGGAGCAGCAGTTGTAGTAGCTGTTGATGGTGTTTCTGTTCGTACTGGAGGTGGTGTTTCTGTAGATGGTGTTTTAGCAGTAACAGCAGTAGTAATTTCAGCTGATATAGGTGTCGGTGGAGCAGCAGTTGTAGTAGCTGTTGATGGTGTTTCTGTTCGTACTGGATGTGGTGTTTTTGTAGATGGTGTTTTAGCAGTAACAGCAGTAGTAATTTCAGCTGATATAGGTGTCGGTGGAGCAGCAGTTGTAGTAGCTGTTGGTGGTGTTTCTGTTCGTACTGGATGTGGTGTTTTTGTAGATGGTGTTTTAGCAGTAACAGCAGTAGTAATTTCAGCTGATATAGGTGTCGGTGGAGCAGCAGTTGTAGTAGCTGTTGATGGTGTTTCTGTTCGTACTGGAGGTGGTGTTTCTGTAGATGGTGTTTCAGCAGTAACAGCAGTAGTAATTTCAGGTGATATAGGTGTTGGTGGAACAGCAGTTGTAGTAGCTGTTGATGGTGTTTCTGTTCGTACTGGAGGTGGTGTTTCTGTTCCTATGGGAGGTGGTGTTTCTGTAGATGGTGTTTCAGCAGTAACAGTAGTAGTAATTTCAGGTGATATAGGTGTTGGTGGAACAGCAGTTGTAGTAGCTGTTGATGGTGTTTCTGTTCGTACTGGAGGTGGTGTTTCTGTTCCTATGGGAGGTGGTGTTTCTGTAGATGGTGTTTCAGCAGTAACAGCAGTAGTAATTTCAGGTGATATAGGTGTTGGTGGAACAGCAGTTGTAGTAGCTGTTGATGGTGTTTCTGTTCGTACTGGAGGTGGTGTTTCTGTTCCTATGGGAGGTGGTGTTTCTGTAGATGGTGTTTCAGCAGTAACAGCAGTAGTAATTTCAGGTGATGTAGGTGTTGGTGGAAGAGCAGTTGTAGTAGCTGTTGATGGTGTTCCTGTTCGTATCGGAGGTGGTGTTTCTGTTGATGGTGTTTCAGCAGTAACAGCAGTAGTAATTTCAGGTGATATAGGTGTCGGTGGAGCAGCAGTTGTAGTAGCTGTTGATGGTGTTTCTGTTCGTACTGGATGTGGTGTTTTTGTAGATGGTGTTTTAGCAGTAACAGCAGTAGTAATTTCAGCTGATATAGGTGTCGGTGGAGCAGCAGTTGTAGTAGCTGTTGATGGTGTTTCTGTTCGTACTGGATGTGGTGTTTTTGTAGATGGTGTTTTAGCAGTAACAGCAGTAGTAATTTCAGCTGATATAGGTGTCGGTGGAGCAGCAGTTGTAGTAGCTGTTGATGGTGTTTCTGTTCGTACTGGAGGTGGTGTTTCTGTAGATGGTGTTTCAGTAGTAACAGCAGTGGTAATTTCAGGTGATATAGGTGTTGGTGGAACAGCAGTTGTAGTAGCTGTTAATGGTGTTTCTGTTCCTATGGGAGGTGGTGTTTCTGTGGATGGTGTTTCAGCAGTAACAGCAGTAGTAATTTCAGGTGATGTAGGTGTTGGTGGAACAGCAGTTGTAGTAGCTGTTGATGGTGTTCCTGTTCGTATCGGAGGTGGTGTTTCTGTTGATGGTGTTTCAGCAGTAACAGCAGTAGTAATTTCAGGTGATATAGGTGTTGGTGGAACAGCAGTTGTAGTAGCTGTTGATGGTGTTTCTGTTTCTATGGGAGGTGGTGTTTCTGTGGATGGTGTTTCAGCAGTAACAGCAGTGGTAGAAATTTCAGGTGATGTAGGTGTTGGTGGAACAGCAGTTGTAGTAGCTGTTGATGGTGTTTCTGTTCGTACTGGAGGTGGTGTTTCTGTAGATGGTGTTTTAGCAGTACCAGCAGTAGTAATTTCAGCTGATATAGGTGTCGGTGGAGCAGCAGTTGTAGTAGCTGTTGATGGTGTTTCTGTTCGTACTGGAGGTGGTGTTTTTGTAGATGGTGTTTTAGCAGTAACAGCAGTAGTAATTTCAGCTGATATAGGTGTCGGTGGAGCAGCAGTTGTAGTAGCTGTTGATGGTGTTTCTGTTCGTACTGGAGGTGGTGTTTCTGTAGATGGTGTTTCTGCAGTAGTAATTTCAGGTGATATAGGTGTTGGTGGAACAGCAGTTGTAGTAGCCGTTGATGGTGTTTCTGTTTCTATGGGAGGTGGTGTTTCTGTGGATGGTGTTTCAGCAGTAACAGCAGTAGTAATTTCAGGTGATGTAGGTGTCGGTGGAGCAGCAGTTGTAGTAGCTGTTGATGGCGTTCCTGTTCGTATCGGAGGTGGTGTTTCTGTAGATGGTGTTTCAGCAGTAACAGCAGTGGTAGAAATTTGTGGTGCTGTAGGTGTCGGTGGAACAGCAGTTGTTGTAGCTGTTGATGGTGTTTCTGGTACTGTTGGTGTTGGTTTTTCTGTCAATGGTGTTGCAGCAGTAACAGTAGCAGTAAAAATTTCAGGTGATGTAGGTGTTGTTGGAACAACAGTTGTAGTAGTTGTTGATGGTGTTTCTGTTCGTATCGGAGGTGGTGTTTCAGTCAATGGTGTTGCAGCAGTAACAGCAGAAGTAAAGGTTTCTGGTGATGTAGATGTCAATATAGAAACAGTTGGAGTAGCTGTTTCTGGTGTTGTTAGTGTTTCTGTAGTAGGTGTAGAAGTAGAAGTCTTGGTAATCGGTATTGTAATTGTTGTTTTAGTAGTTTGTGGTGGAGTTGTGAAAGTGAATGGCGTAGTTGTTGTCATGCATTTTGTAATAGTTCTTATTATTGTGCTGTTGGATCCACATACAGCAGTAAAACATGTTCCATTCCCATCTGTGGTATAGTACACCACTTCTCCAGTATTATATATCTTCCCATCATAGGTACACAGAGAAACACATTCTGCCTTTGTAACACATTTCCTGGTGTCCTCCCTCAAAAATGGCCTGTCTGAAGGGCACTGAGGAAAACACCCTAGGAGAATAATAAAAGGACAGATGGAATAAACAAGAGACACGCATTTCTGTGGACTCAATGTTTCTTGACTCTAGGAAAAAAAATAATTCATATTAATAAAAATATATTAATTCACTCATAATTTTGCAGTTACTCTACAGTTTGGGCTACATTTACCCCAAGTATTAATTTATTCAATTGTGCACAAAAGCCTGTTTTCAAAAGTTTAAAGATTAATTCATACCCTCTAGGAGAGGAATTTGATTAGAGCAGGTTCCTGATGGGTTTCTGCAAGTTTTCATGCAGGTCGATCCACAGGTTTTATAGTGCCACTCACATTCAGTTGGAGGGTTGTTGTAGTACTCACAGAATAATGCTGCAAGAATAATCAATTCAGTCAGCAGTATGACAATGTTTATAGGAGATGTAATAATAGAAGGTGATTTTGGGTAGGCCCAGGCAAAATCTGAGGTTGCACATTCAGTTGCAGCAGTATTGGGACTTACGGCAAATGCTTGGGCTCCGCCATGCTACACAAGCCCCTTTTTTACGGCATTCAGCAGCATAAGCTGCCACTGCAGTACAGAAACATTCACAGTCACCCCCGCTGTCACATGCACAGGTGTCCCTTACACAGGCATCATAGTATGGGCCAGAGTCCACCTAGAGACAGAAAAGTCAGTAGAACTTTCTGGGTAAGCAGTTTTATGTGCTATGCTGAATTGTAAATTGGTAAGAAACATTTTTTATTATTATTCAGGCATAGAACCAAAAAAGGCTGACCATTTAAACAAAGTCCAGAAGACCAACAATTTTCTAAATTCGCAAAGTTTATAATTTTACATACCCGTGAATGGCAGTCTGTAAAGACTGGGCTTGTGATGATGCTGCATTGTTTGATAGCCCAGGCACTCCGATGTGGATTTTTTTCACATGGGTTAATCAAGTTGCTCATTTCTGGGCAGCTGGGATTCACCTTCCAACTATTCCCAAATGCCACTGCATCAGTGACCTCTTCTCCATCATGCTTTACAAAGTCATTGTTCGCATTACCATCAAAGTTTCCACACAGTCCACACACCTTGCCCTGTCATAGAGATCATGTATATGTTAAGGTAAGTGGATGAGAGTGTAAAGGATGATTGTGTGTTTGTGTATGTAGGGGTAATGCTTACCTTAAATTTAGGATGGAGTTGTAGCATCAGACTCGTTTTATTGTCCCAAATTAAGTTCAGAAGTCCTTTGACCTCTATGACATTGTATATCCCAGCAGTATGGATTTGATATTCGTAATCAGTGCCATTGCTTTCAACAACTTTGATCCCATTCTCTTCGGATAAAATCATCTTGTATCTCTGCAAAATTTGAATAGTCAGTGTGGAATAAAAGTTTTCCATAAATAGCATAAATAATTAGAACTAATTGTAACGTTATGATAAAGTCAAGAACAAAAATACATATTCTACCTATTCATCCTCTTTTTTATCTACAATGTCTGCATAATTGTACATTTTAAAATACTGTTATACTCAATCTGATTTTGAGCTATTAAATAACCTCACCCCAAAGAAAAGATTGATAGACTTGGAGCAAATGGTGCTGCTGCTGCCACAGGGAATGTTCTCTGTGACCAGGCGTAAAGAATATGGACTCTGGTCTTTATTGCAGTAATCCTAGATGGGTTGCACAAATGAATTGTGTGTTAGGTCAGAATTGGACATTTTTTCTTCTTCTTAAATTAGCCAAGAACCCAAATTGATGGAAAACATACATGGGCTAAGATGTGTTCACAGTCTCCATGGAAAGAATATTTCTTGCCATCAAAAGTCATGAAATGACCGTCACCAAAAATGGTACAGGTGCCATAACACTCTTTATCTGTACAAGTCCACATCCCATTTGTGCACGTGCTGAAATATGACAGAAATTCACAGATTAACTCTTTAATGCACAGTGGTTACCACCTGTTTTCTTTCTTACCTCTCATTTTGGGTGAGAATTAAATGTAGTAATCGTGTAATGTTTTGATAATTGCTTATTGTTTTGGGCTGAGAAAAAATAAGTGCTCACATAGTGATGGTATAGTTGTAATTTCTCTACCTCTGCTATCAATGCTGACTCACCAGGTGTTACAGTCCTCTTGAACTTGCTGTCCAGGTGAATAGGTGACTCCATTATGGACACAGGGGCAGTCTTTACTCTCCACACACCCACCTTTCCCATCAGCCAGAAGGTCATCTGGACACATACACCCTGATACACACCCTGTGCTCACCTATTGACAAGACAAATCAAGAAGGTCCAGCAATGTTAATCCCCCTTTTCTTCATAGCTCTGCTTTTACAAATCCATTTGTGACAACCAAAACAATATGGAAACTTTTAAAAGATGCCAGTTATGTTTTCACCATCCAAACTCACGCAATTGTTTAGGTCTTGGTTCTGACATGTCCTTTGACATTCTCTCCCTTTTTTTCTGGGTTCATAATTTGAGCATTTGAAGAAGACCATTGGAGCCACACAGTCTACAAACACAACAGGCACATGGATGGGAAACTTGCACAATTCATTCCAGTGATAACTCAAATTAGAATCTGACTAATGGAATTGCAGAATTAAGTTGCAAATTACCTTCTGGATTGGAGCAGTGCAATTTGCCAAGTTTACAGGTGCTGTAATATGACAGAATTGTACAAATCAGTAATTACTAATGGTCTTCAAGAGTTATCATTGGTATTCTGTCAACAAAGCATTGGGTGTGTAATGAGGAACTCATATACCATGCTACACCATCTATGTAGGATACTCCCGATGGCTCTATGATGTTGTTGTCTTTGTAACAAGGACACTGGTGAGCAGGTACACATCTGCCTTCTTCATTAAGATATGTTCCCTCAGAACAGACACAGCCGTCTACAGGTGTGAAGGACCCTTGGCAGGTGTTATCTTGTTCACTGAGAGAGCGGCAGGTGCCTCCACAGCTGGTCACGCTGTAGGAGTACTTCATGTTTTCTGAACACTGAGATACTGAGCAGAGGTAAACATTTTTATTATGATTCATTGTTTCATTTAATTCCAAATCAACAGAATGTGATTTAACTACATGATTTATATAGAACTGTACAAACAAAATGTTCTCACCACAGGGGTCTGAATCCATCCAGCCCTGGAGAATGACTCCTTTGGCAGCACATGCGTGGGCATAAGTGGACACGGCCGCACACATACAGTTCCCAATATCTGCACACTTGCAGGTGTCATAGACGCACCGCTGCAGATGATGAAACCCAGATGCAATTATATGGCATTCATACATATATACAGTTAATTTCAAAAGTGTTTTGTGCAAAAAAACTCACTTGGTAGTAAATCTCAGGACATATTTCAGAATGACATGGGGCGAAGGTGCCATTTGGGTTTGTGAGACGGGAACACCAGTCTTTAGCAAGTTTCTCTGAATGGGAAGAATAAAGGCTTGACATAGTTCTGTAATATTTGCAACATAAATTATTGCATATATTATTATTTCTTCATTATTTTTGTATTGTTTTTTCTTAATGTTTGTAATACTGTGTATACCTGTGTCCACACTCATGCTACAGGGATTGTCAAATGTGTTTTCAAGATCTGGACAGCTGTATGGGTTTTTCTTCCAAAAGTTGACAAAAGTTATTGGCGTGCCCTCTATGATGCCTGATTTTGTTTTAAAGTCATCTGTTTGGACATCATTATAGTTTCCACACAGACCTGGAATGGGTAAGCAATGTGTACAATTGCAAATAGTGAATGATTTATACAATGCCTGATTTTATAAATGACCATTTTCACTCCTTTTTTACCTTCTGTAGCAAAAATTGATTCTAATCACATATTTTTTGACAACTCACCACTCATTTTCCCTTTCTCTTCAGTGCTGGCTACTATATACAACTGCATTACTGGAGCCAACTGGATCTCTAGACGAAGACTCTTCATATCAGCAATAATGTAGGAGGAAGAGGGCTGGGAGATGCTCACAAGACCTGTGACAATGAAATGGGTGGTTAGGATACAAAACAACTAGTCAACAATGACTTTTGTTAATGCTTACATACAGGATATCTGCATTCGAAAAATAGAGGCTTGGGAGAAATCAGAGAAATGCATTTAATTATGATTAATTTTATGTTGAACATGCTTATAATAGAACAATTCCCCATTTTGGACAACCTACCTATGGTAGTTGGAAGCTTAAATGGGCTGTTTCTATTAAGTGTCACAACTCCACTGGAGGAAAAACTAATCTGTTTTATACACAAGACAACAAAAAGAAAACAAAATTATGTTTTGTAATTGCTTCTTGGATGATTTTGCAGATTTTCTTTTAGTATAAAAGTAGTGAAGTATGCAGTATGTTCTGTTATAAAAAAGTATTTTGGTTATTTTCGAATATGAAATGAAGAAAACATGCAACATTCATTAAAAATAGGACAATTAAACCCAGTACTTACAGTGGTCCCCGAGATGACAAGAGTAACTGAATTTAGACATGTGTCTGTTCGGGCTTGATCACACTTTGCCAGATTTCCCACAACAGCAATATCACTGTCATTAGAGTGCTGGAATAAAAAAGTACAAGTGAAGTGAAGACTTTCATTTATCTCGAACCTGACAGAAAACATCTGTGGATCATCTGCTATCCTGACAGACCTTAGTGAGGATGTAGTCACAGTTGCCGCTGAAGGTGAAGCTCTTTCCATCATAAGTGGTGATGTGAGACCCTCCCACAACAGAGCAGATTCCGGGACATTCCAGGTGTGTACAGGTCCAGTGTCCCGCGGCACACACACTGACACAGAATTACATCAGTGTTAGTATGGGGAAATGTATAAAGGATTTTAAAGCTGACTCTAAAATATTAAAATTTAAATGTTACCATTTTTTACAAGCTTGTTTGTAAGACTCTCCTGGTTGATATACTGTGCCATCGTGAACACATGGGCACTGGTTCACAGGAACACAGCCACTCTGACCAATGTCATCTTTCACGGTGCCTTTATAAAAAGAAGGCATGATACCATTTATGATGAGGAAGAAAAAAGAAAAAAACAGTGTCACAAGCACATCTCTGTGAAATTACCTTCAGGGCAGAAACAGCCGTCCACACAGTGTTCTTTACACATTAGACTTGCGTCTGGATCTGAGCAGGTGTTCTTGCACGGACTACCACACTCCAGGTATTGCATGTTTAGAGGACATGACTTTGCTGCTCCACAGAATAAGACAATTAGTATATATATCGAACACACCGTACAGTATCATGTGTCCAAATTGGTAGTGTATGTATATTGATTTTTATACCACAAGCATATAACTAATCATACCCATACATTTTGCAAAATTAATGTTCTAATGTTTAGTTCAATTCTGTGATGTGATGGCATTTTATTCCCACTGATTTCTATTCATCTTCCAGAAATGATACTCACGACAGAGCTGCTCTCTCCTCCATTTTCCTGGTTTTCCTCCAGCATGTGTGCACTGTCGTGAAATCTCTGTGAGCGTGTTGCAGAGACAGTCGTGATTGCCGTAACATTGACACAGGTCGTCTACACAGGCTTTTTCAAATGAAGCCATGTCCATCACATTGAAACAGTCACTAAACCCTGGACTGCTGAGATACTTCTGGCAAACGCTTGCATGCTAAAAGGAAATAAATTATTGAAAGCAATGTTTCAATTGGCAGATGAGGTAAAACAATATATATAAAAAAAAATATCAGCCCAAAATCTGGTCGAATGATTATAAAACTCATGATTTATTTCTCATACCTGGTCACATTGATCCCCGGGTGGAAGTATAACATCCTCACAGGATTCAGTTGGTGTGGACACCTTCCATGTGGCCGGACCTGAGAGGGATTTGGCTGGTTACATGTCATATAATACTATGTATATATGGCTGTCAGGTGTTTGGATTCAAAAGCAAACTAGTTCAGTTGATCAAAACATCAGGTTTACCGTTTTTAGAAATATCGTCATCCTTGTTGCCGTTGAAGTTTCCACAGAGTCCACAGGTCTGACCTTGGTACTTCTCTGCAAGTTCAATCTAGGGAACATCATTTAATAAGGTAATGTCAGTGATACAAATACAGTTTATTTTCTCAGAATTAGTCTGTAGTAATGTTTATTTATGGCAGTACAAACACACTTAATAAAATCAACATTGAGCTGTCAGATACATACACAAAACCTGTTGGTTCACTGTAGCTCACTTAGACGATTAATATTTGCTTTATGATATGTAGAACTGATATCCTGTTTGATGTTTGATTTCCCAAGTCTTACTTGTTGTGTGCAAACAAATATAATGGCTTAAAGGGTGTGTGTGATTTCATTATAGGGTTTATCTTGACTCATTCTGAAGAAGAACCTGCACGGAAACTCTCGTGCACTTGGTCAGGTTTGCTTTGCTTTTCTTTACTGCTATCAACAGATTTCATCAAATCAGTTTTACGGTTTTCATTGGAACTCACAGATTCAATCACACATATTAGTAAAAGTATTTACGCAGCAAATCATACCAATATAGAGTTGTCTTCCTCCCAAAAGACAGTCAATCCATATTTAGAGATCTTAATACTTGTTGGGCTTCCTTCGATTTTAATTCCATTCTGATTGATTGGAATAGACACCCTGTAAGAAAATAGTACACATTTGTATATAACTTTATATAATTGTAGAAGATTTTAGGTGCTGTCAGCACTAGTAATATCAGTGTTAATGTGAGTTTACGAAAGCTGCACATTGCAGCAGTTACTCATGTAAAACTAAGTATATATCAACTCACGCTTGATCGTCCATAGTGATGTTGCCATTGGTGAGTTTGATGACTGTCCCCTCCAGCTTTATTGTGACTGTGCTAAAAGTGATTGAGTTATTTACAGTCTCTCTTTGCATTTGGATGTTAAAATCAGAAGTCGTGGTGTCACACATCACCGCCAGAACGTAGTTGCACGTGTCTGGCACTTGAAAGAAATGACCATCAAATGTCTTGAAGTGGAAATTTCCCCATGTGCTGCAGATCGTGGACTGGTGATCAGGATTCGGTTCAACTGAAATGAGATGAAGTTTATAAATATAAAATTCTGTACTTTCAGTGAGCAAAAATACACAATTTAGTTTTCTAAAGTGTATAAACTGATGCTGCACATGTACATAAATCAAATTATTTTTAAATACCTTTTGTTACCATCACAGTCGTCATGGTGGTGAACACTATATATAAAAGACAAAAAGGAAAAGTGTTTTCATATTTTATTAAAATTTATTAAAGCATTTTCCTTCTCATACATGTTGCAAATGCCTCATTATGGGGGCAGTTGTTACAGTTTTGGTAACACTTTATTTTACAGTGTCATTGTTACATATGTTACATGTAGTTACTATAGTAATAACTATAAATTATGCATAATTAACTAACCCTAAATCAAACCAAACCCTAATCCTAAACCTATAGTAAGTACATGTAGTTACTTAATATTACTCGGTACTTAAATGTATAATTACAGTGTAACAAAGACACCGTAAAATGAATGTGTCCGTGTTACAGTGTAATTACACATTTATGTACTGACTAATAATTATTAGTAACTACATGTACTGTTACTATAGGGTTAGGATTAGGGTTAGATGCATGTAATAATTCATAATCTATAGTTATTACTACAGTAACTACATGTAACGTTTAACGAGGACACTAAAATAGCGTTACCAATATATTTACCCACTTAAATAAGAGTAAACCTCAAAGTACTAATGTGTTTGATGTATGAATATTTCTGAACATGTTGTTACTGAACTTTGTATGTCCTGAATAATGTGTGTTTATAGTCAGTTTAAGTGGTATATACATCATAATTATTACTTTATTCATAATTAGATACATAATTAGAAAGAATGTGAATTACATGTTTAAAAGACTGAAATTTTCAATTTTCTATTCCATAACTAGTGTTACAATTGACCTTGAAACCTTGGTAAAAATCTTGAAAGGTTATGATTTATTATCATTCATAGTAAATTAAGTTTTTTTTATGTCAAATGTTATATTTTTGTCATTCAGAGAAAAATACGGTAACACTTTATTTTACAGTGTTACTGTTACGTTACGTTACATTACTATAGTAATAACTATAAATTATGCATTATTACATGCAACTAACCCTAAACCAAAGCAAATCCTAAACCTATACTAAGTACATGTAGTTACTTAATATTACTCAGTACTTAAATGTATAATTACAACGTCACAAAGACACCTTAAAATAAAGTGTAACCAAAAATACATATTAGGTTGTATTTTTATTACTGCACATTTTTATACCTCAAAATAATTTTTCTAACTTATTTTTTATTCATGATAAATTGTTAAATATATTTGTATTTACTTTTCAAAGTTTTAAGGCTTACTTGTTGTGGATCGTGAGATCTATTAATGAATTTGTGACATTGCAAATCTTTGCAATCAGTATGTCTCATATAATACATACATGTAAACACAATTCAATATTTACCTGGTGTTGTTGTTGGCGCCCAGGTAAAGTCAATAGGATCCTCCGTACTGTCCCCATAATCTCCTATGAAGTCTATAAGCATAGAAAGGCAGATGTTTATACAATATTTTGAATGTTATTTTTAAGAATTTTGAGCTTTTCTTATATTTTTGTTCTTTTTTTAAGTTGTAGTATGCTTACCTGCTTGTACGGACTGCAGCCCGACCATTACGACGACCCATCTCAGCATCCACATCTGGGACATCCTCACAGTCCCCATGGAGACAACTTCCATCATCAAGAGCTAATGTGAGCTGTCTGTCAGAACTTGTCCTTTTATAATGGCTATTAGTTTGCTTTGGAGGAATGTAGTTTGTGATCAGAGGGTGGACCCATGGCTTGAATTTGGCCTTGGGCTTGGTAGATACTTGCAACAAATAAATATTTAATGTGTTTGAGATTAAACAAACTGTACCTGAATTATGAGAACATTCAGTCAAACAATGATTAATGTATCGCTTGTTTGAATTGGGCTGTACAAGGATGTGACTCTTGACTCATCTACAATATGAAATATATTTAATTTAGCTATTTATTTGATTTAAGTGTTAAAAATTTGCTTGTGCACTTATCATGGTTTTACTATTTTTGGTCAAATTCAGTTTTTCTGCTGCTCTAATAACAAAATAGCTGTATCACTTTACAATAAGGATTTATTTGTTAACATTAGTTAACCACATTAGTTAACCTGAACTTGTTAGTTAATTTATTAGAAGAAATAATGAGAACAAATGTAAATAAAGCTGCAAGAAATAAGTATAGGGCCAAGCACACCACAGTCTTACATGACAAACATTTTATTGAATATAACATCCCTAATAATGATTTAAGGGCAAGTGGGATTAAAAGCCACAAGTACAATTACTTATAACATCATATAATTGTTAAAGGATTAGTTCACTTCAGAATTAAAAATTTCCTGATAATTTACACACACCCATGTCATCCAAGATGTTCATGTCTTTCTTTCTTCAGTCGAAAATACATTAAGGTTTTAGAGGAAAAAATTCCAGGATTTTTCTTCATATAGTGAACTTCAACAGTTTGAAGGTCCAAATTGCAGTTTCAATGCAGCTTCAAAGTGCTCTACTCTATCCCAGACGAGGAATAAGGGTCTTATCTAGCGAAACGATTGGTCATTTTCTAAAAAAAATGTAAAAAAGTGTACTTTTTAACCATAAATGCTCGTCTTGCTCGGCGTTGCGCCGCACATTACATAATCGTGTTGGAAAGGTCACGCGTGACGTAGACTGAAGTATAGCGAAAAACTCCATCTCATTTTCTCCTCCAACTTTAAAATCATCCGACGTCATTGTTTTACCTTTTTTTTTTTTGTAAAGGCAATTTGACTTAGTCTTTGCACGTTCGCTTTGTAAACACTGGGTCGGTACTTCCGCCTACGTCACGCATGACCTTTCCAACGTGATTATGTAATGCGTGGAGGATCACAAAGCTAGTGCAAGACGAGCATTTGTGGTTAAAAAGTATATACATTTTATTTATTTATTTTTTTTAGAAAATGGAAGATCGTTTTGCTGGATAAGACCCCCTTATTCCTCGGCTGGGATCGTGTAGAGCCATTTGAAGCTGCATTGAAACTGGACCTTCAACCCTTTGGTAGCCGTTGAAGTCCACTATATGGAGAAAAATCCTGGAATGTTTTCCTCAAAAACCTAATTTCTTTTCGACTGAAGAAAATAAGACATAAACATCTTGGATGACGTGGAAGTAATTCTTTAATAACATTTGACCAATTAGTTGTGCTGTCGTCAAATTAATATAGTTGCCAAGGCATTGTTACCATAACAAATCAAACTGTTGCATTGAGACAATTTTTATACATTTTGTTCCAATATTTTTTAACCTCTTGGTGGCACTGTGCCCATTTTTCTCAGGTATGTTTGGGGCATGATTCAGATGATATGTACCAAGTTTTGTCCCAATGCCCCAAAGCGTTGGTAAAATACAATGTTTTTTTCATGGCAAAACTCAAAAGCAATATGGCTGACTCAGGAACACTGTATGATTTAACTAGTCATTCTGTGCTTCCGTGCTAACAACTTTTCCTGCCGTCAGACCAATTCAGGCTTGAAGTGCCACCTTCATGTTTTGTTTAATTGTGATTAATTATTCAGCTAAAATGTAATTAGATTTCAAATTTTAATCGACTAACAGTCAAACAATTCTTACGTCTTAAATCAATACTATGACAGTCCAAACACATATAGGAACAGTAGTTGATCATCAGAGATGTGTACTCAGAGCTTCATCTTGGCCTGTTTGACATGTTTGAGGGTTGATCCTTTGAAATCTCTTACGTCTGAAGGTCTTTCTGGATGCACCAGCAAACATATGGTAAGCATCTGAATGTGTAAACATTTGTCTTTTCACTGTTTGCTTCATGTCAGAGTACTGTTCTTATTGAAATATGAATTTGATCTCACTATATTAAAGTAAGTTAATAGCTTTATTAAATTATTAAAAAGGTTCCTTAAACAATAGGCTACACTTGTTGGTATTACATATCTGAAAAACTGAATTTTATATATATTTAGCATAAAATGATTCATCACGGATGGGTGTGCAAATATATGTTTAGGTCTAGTTTCAGTTCAAGTTGTCTTTTAAAATGTAAACGTTAAAGTAAAAGGATGAATGCCAGGCATGTTCAAAGATGTCTTGTATAGGCTTAGAATTGTATACAGTCTAAATTCACTTCAGTTTCACTTGTCTGATCTGCCTTCCGCTTCAACACACCCATCTTAAAATATCAAATGTAAATCTTATTGTGTTTGATTAGGGTTAGAACTGAACTTTGCAGGAAGGAAGATCTCCAGGAACAGGATTCGGCATCTATAGTTATTGCATTAGGTATCATGTACTAAAAATTAGAGTTGTTTGCAGCATTTATTCATCAAGGTTAATGTTAATTTATAAATATATTAATGTTCATTGCTAATTTATGTTCTTAAAATTTGGTTTAAAATGAGAAGGTAAGTCACATTAGTTAATGCATTAAACTAACAAGAAACAATACATTTGTTACAGTATTTATCCATCTTTTTAATGTTCGACAGCTGTAATTCTTTGTTAGTTCATGTTAGCTCAGGTTCGTTAAATAATATTAACAGATACAACTTTTGAATAATGTACTAGTAAATGTTGAAATTAACATAAGCTGAAAATGCTTTCGTAAAAAGTATTTGTTAATTAATGTTAACTGATGGTAACAAATGGAACCTTACTGTAAAGTATTACCAATTAAATTAATAAAATCAATTAAATGAAACAATATTTAAATTTTAAAAATGTAGAAATTAAGGTCACACTTTAGACAAGGATCCAGTTCTCACTATTAACTATAACCTTTGCCTCAGTAAACTCCTAATAAATGCTTATTAATAGTTTGTAAGGTAGTTGTTAAGTTTAGGTATTGGATAGGATATAGGCATGCAAAATGCACGTGACGTCACCGTCGGCCGTTACGATTGCGGTTACGCCCATTGGTTTAAAGCGTGAATGCCGCGAAAAACACACAAAACACATCCAAAACGGGAAAGAGCTTTGCGACTGACTCTACAAATAGCTTTGACACAAAATCTGAGGTATTTTTACAGACTGCCTAAATCTACAGAAAAGAGAGAAGCAAATGGATCGCTGCAATTCACAGAAACAACTGGACTCCAGGCAGAGAAACATGGATTTGCAGTTATCATTTTGTTTCAAAATGTTGGATTTGGGGGTAAAATCACACTCTATATATTGTATTGTTATATATTGGGTTGACAACTCGTCAGTTAAATATTTACCATCTTATATTCTGCATAATTGGGTGTTTTTAAATAAACACTGACAAAAATGATGACGATATATATATAACAATGATATAACTGATCGATTTAAACCTACCTATATTGTGTTTATAGTAAACGTTCACAGGCAGATTTGCTTCATGTATTTCCCTGGCGTCGAAATCAGGCAAATATAAATATCAGGAAAAATGATTCCTGGCTGCATGTCAGTATCCATGAATTAGGTTTCTTTGACACGTTATAAGGAACATTTTCTAGCCCAACCTTTAATGTAATCATTTGTTTTACTCGCGTTTTCGCAGTTTCCCCTATTAAATCCAGTCATGAAGCAGATTCTTTTGCCACTCAGTCCAGCTGAGGGAGCGTGTTCTGGCAGGAAAGTCAATGCATACCCTCTATATCCTAGTAATATGCATGCTAATAATGTAGTTAATAGTGAGAATTGGACCATAAAGTGTTACCGAAATTAATATTAACAAAGAATGAAATAATATTAATAAATGCTGTGAAAGAAATGATTGTTTCATGTTTGCTGATGCTAACTAATGTTAAAGGGGCATGAATTGAGGAATCTAATTTTCCTTGATCTTTTGACATATAAGAGGTCACTGTACTGTAAAAATATCCTGTAAGTGTTATAACTCAAAACCTCCTTGTTAGTCCAAAAACAGCTTCTATTGAATCCAAGAGGATAAAACAACTTCTTTCAGATTTTTGACGTCATAGTGTTCCAAAGAGAGGGTTAAAATTAGCCTATTACTTCTAAATTAAGTATTCTGATATAAAAATTTTGTAACATTATAAGTGGACCTCTGAGAACATTATAAAATAAAATAAAAAAAATCCTTTAACATTTAGAACCTTATTGTGAAGTAATGCCAGTTTTCATTTTCCTAATTTTTTTTGGGGGAAAAAAAATCCAGTATACTGTTTTTGTTGCCATTTATTTTGCTTTATTATAGTAATCATTCATTTCATAAGAAGGAATTGTAAAGAATCACATTTTGCATTGCTAAAGAAGAAACAAAATGTTCAAAAAGCCCAGAAAATGCCCTGAGAGATAATAGTTAAAGAAAAAAAAAAGCTGAATGGTGCAATGTTTCACCAAATTATTTTTTTGCAATTTTCAGGAATCACAATTGTAGCAGTAAAGAAGAAACTGAACAAGATTGTTTATCCAATGCTATTCTGGTTTTCACACGTAATTGGAGTGCATTTGCAGCTGTCTATGTAGACGTAATCATGAAAGATCTCGCGGTCATCGGGACACTTCAGCTTCACCTTTTCAATGTGGGTTTTCGTCTCACGACAGCAAGAACAGATGTGATTCATGATGTTTGTTTCCATTGAATACCTATGCAGATTTACAAGAAAAACCTCAGATTATTATTAAAAAAGCTGATCATAATCTATTTGCAAGTCTATGATAATCAAAACATATTTCATGTTTGGAGACAAACAAGCAGCAAAATGTTTGGCCTTAAGTTTACACCTGGAATTAACATCCATGTAATATGAATATATAAGTGTGAACTAAATTTCACAGGAAATCGTATGTCAGTGTGATCAATTAGACGTGCATGTGCTCTCACATTGATTCGGTGTCACAGTTGCCACTGCAGGACGTCACTTCTATGGGTTGGACGGACTTACATCCATTTACAGTAACATCTGAGATGTTCTTCTTCACAAGAACACAGTTCTTGAGTATACCTGAGATATAACAGAATTAATATTACATATTTTTAACAGTTAAAATTACTGGACCTTATTCATGAAAAGCAGAACAAACATCTGTGTGAATCATTCATGAATCTATCTTGTGTAAAATGCTGCATTATACTGAACGTGACCATTTACAATGAACTCTAGTTCTTCTTGTGTTTCATGGATAAAGACCATCAGGATATTTTGAACAATGAAACAATTTCTTACATGTATTGCAACATCCATCTGCATCGAGTTTCAGTGTTCCCTGTTCAGACAAATAGAGCCTTGTTTAAACATCAGTGTGACATGTTCTTAGTTCTAAAATTTCATTTGAAGTTTCGAAGATGAACGGAAGGGTTTGGAACAACATCAGGTGAATAACTGATGACAGTTTTTTTAGTTTTTGGGTAAACTAAGCCTTTAAGGGCCAGATTTACTAACAGCCTGCATTAAAAAACTACTGTCAGGATTTACTAAAGACACGCAGTGCAAAATTAGCGCTGAAAAGGCGAGGACTGAGTTGTTTTGCAGCTAACCTTAATGTATATGCATTTGTAGGAGTTTCCCTTGCAGACGCAAAATTTATAGGAGGAAAGTATTGAAATGAATCACGCAACATGATTTACTAATGTCTGCGCTAGTCAATTTACTGGTATTTGCGCCATTATTTAACGCCCCAAAAAAACGTCAACCCATTTTGCGACATGGCTGCAATTGTTGCTGCTAGGAGGAGACACCGCAGAGAACAGAGAGCGTGTGGTAGAAGGGAGAAAATATTTTCCACTCGTATTAATTTCTCTGGAATGCCAGTTATCCGTACATATTATTTGCCAAGCCATATTGGCCTATATATGTGAGTGTACGTGCTTGTGATTACAAGTAACAAGTTGCGCCTGTGTCGACCCTCACCTGATGAGCAACAGCTCTACTTATTTGCGATCTAACGCTAATTTGCACTGCTCTTGGTAGATTGTGTTGGTCATTATGTAAATGATTTGACTGCATCTGTGTTCTTTAATTTGCGCGTCAACATTAGATTGCACGCAAAACTTGCCACTCCCATCGGCGCTTTTGTGGAATTGCACTCTCATGCTAATTTGCCCCATTTAGTAAATCTGGCCCTTAGTATTAGAAGATAGCAATAGCCACAAAAAAATACAAACAACAAAAGCATCAACTTTTGCTTAAGATATTGAACCCACGGTCACACAGTCTTCTGGATCGATGTCAGGGCAGCTTGTCATGGTCTTCTCAATCATAAACGTGCCATTGACTTGATGACAGGTCACATTTTCACATTGGTAGCCGTTGCTCCCTCCATCCTATGAAAAAAAAAAAAATTGGCTACATGAGGATCAAAGATTAGAGCAGATAAATTTGTCTGGTGAACTGAAAGTGTAAAGGAAAGTTTGACTTTGTACCTTCAGAAAATGTGTGGTGTTGTCTGGCGCAGTATAAATACAGGCATTTTGCTTGCATATTCCACAGCACTCTCCTTCTTGTTTAACATTCTCATAGCCCTTGGAGTACAAAAACACATTAATAGTTTATTATATTCTTATAATTTAGAAGTTTCCAAACAATGATTTGATAAAATGATGGTTCACACACAAAAACTGTCATTATTACCTTAGGGCAAGGTGAACATAATTTAGAAACACAATTGACACTGTGCAGTTGAGTTACTGGGTCTTTATCCATTTGACAGTCACATTCGACACAAGGCTCAGGGGTGATTTTAACTCCAGGCTAGAAGGAAGAACAGAGAGATTACAGAGTCAAAAAAGTGTGAAAAAGTATCACTATTTCCTTTTTACAGTATTTCCTTTTGCTTCATTTTAAATACCAGGATTTACCCAAATTTACTTTATTAATGTGAACAAATGAACCCAGCGGCTCACCTGGTACTCAGTGTTATTGTACACACAGACATCTTTGGGCACTGAAAATCAGAAAAATAAATTTGTATAAGTCATTAAATTAGTTCAATATTAAGATTTAAGACCACAGAAATGTATTTGAGACTTACCGCAGGGTGAACAGCAACTGTCTTCAGTTTTATTTGGTGCCAACTCAAATCCTACATCACATTTCTTCTGAAGACACACCTCGAGATCACACACTAAATGGGTTGAGAAATTGTGATTTTTGAATGCATTTATGTACGGTTAGTTCACTAATTGTAAATTGTGTGATAAAACAATGCAGACAATGTGTTTTTAGTGAATTATTTTTTAGTAAGTGTTGCAAATTCATTATCTAGCTTGTAATGATGCTCCATTGAACATGTTTAATCTTGGCTCACCGCAGATTGGGCAGCAGTTTTCAATGATTCTTTTTTGTTCTGGTCCACAGGGCTTTTCAAGCGGACACCCGACAGGCACAGTTTTAATACCAAATGTCTCATTGGAGCATGTGTATTCAGAACAGCCCATGATCCATGTATCCCCAGGCTAAAGAAGAAAAAGCAGATGTTGGTTAGGAATCATGGTGATAATGAATTGCAAATGCAAATGCTTTGGACCCCATTGTCTTTCTTGAAATATTTTTCAAAATATCTTGTTTTGTCTAGACATACCATTCTAGATAATCCATCAGGGCCGATGCAGTCTACATGGAGGAAATAAAAACCAAATCAATGAAAATAGGACATGAAGGTGCATTAATCTAGCAAACAGAGAAAGTAAATGAAGCAACATGTCTTACCGCAGTAAGCCGTACAGTTGTCTGTCATTGAACTAACTTGATATGTGTTTTCAGGACAGAAACAACCTTCCATAAATGTTTGATGACAGTCACTGTTTTGACAGTCTTTCTCCACAAATAAATCATTGTACCTAGTCGTGAGTTAATAGAAGCACATCAGACATGAAGTATTATAATTCCAGCACTTATTAAGGACTGTTGTTTTGTGGATATGGAGTATTGTAGAGTGAGATTACCTTGTACTGCAGGTTTTTTCTACTTTAGGCCCACATGCCTTGTAGACTTTGTGACTGGGGCACTTGTATTCTGATATAGAAACCAATAATATTTCAGGTCCTCTCAAGTACATTATATATTAAAATGTGTACAGAAGATAACCAGCTTTAAAGTACAGTCTAAATGGTTAGGTTCATTCTGCTTACCGCATGTTTTATTGAGTTCAACTGATTCTCTCCAGTCCACACAGACACCCTCCTTGCCACATAGCTGAGCATATGATTCCAAACTGGTACAACCAATAGAGGTCCTTCCCATGTGGCATACATCATATTTGCATGCCTCATAATAACTTTCATAAGGAATGACCCCATGGCATTTAACAAAGATACTGTGAAGAAACAAATACAAAATTTGATTTCAGGCATCTTAAAGGGACAGTTCACCCAAAAATGCCATCTTTTACTCACCGTGATGTTGTTCCAAACCTGTATGACATTTTTTCTAATTTTCCCACAGAATAAAGAAAATTAAACATGTTTGGAACAACTTAAGAGTGAGTAAATGACAGTTTTAATTTTTTTGGGTGGCGTATACATTTAAAAGGGAAAACACTTTGTACTAATTGGTGTTACCAAGTGATTAAAATTTTAGGCTTTTCCTTACTCGCTCTTGATGAGCTCACAAATCTTGGGGATGCAGATAGGCGGAGTTGGAGTTGGATATGGAGGTAGAGTTGGATGTATAGGGGTTTTGCATTGTGTAACATTCCAAAGCTCTGCCATGTTTACACACGATTGATCGATTTTTCCATCAGGACGTCTGCAGTCATTTGAACGGTTGTTGTCGCAAACCCCTGAAAAATGTCACTTTAATTATACTGGATATAAATCTGGATATATAGAGATGAAGTAATGAAACAATTCAAAATAAATGTATTTACAATTAATTAAAGTTCGGTTACAGTTATTGAAAATCTAATTTATTTCTCGCACTGGTAAACATGAAATGAAACTGACACATTTTCTATTTTGTACACATCTGACAGACAGAAAACAAATTTAAGTTTTATTTGTTGCGACAAGAGATCTCTGATCTGTACTCACCGCACTGTCCCTCTGTATTGCCATAGAAAATGGAGAATGGGAGATTGATCTCAAAGCCTTGATGATTGACCAAAATATCAACTTTGATTTCAGTGATGTTCACAACTACTGCCATGCCGGAGGTGGTGATGAAGAATTGGTCATTAATGTAAGTTAGTTGTTTCTCTTCATCATTAACATAGACCTGTGTGAAACAAGGTCTTTCTGAGTTATGACGAAAATTGTTCTCTAGAGTACAGTGTTATTTTGCAATGTTTCATGATTTGATGTGAAATTTTGAGTACTTTTGTGTCCAATTAATTTGAATTTTTGCTTGTTTTTCAGAAGCCTGTGAATGTTTTGCTGTCGTCCTAAGACTTACCTGGACCTCTTTAGTGTTGCTTGTCATCTTGATTTTATAGGATTTGTAGTACACAATCACATACTCTGGGCAGGCAAGATTATTTTTAATATCACAATAATAGTTTTTAACATGGACACTGATATTGTATCTTGGGATGATTTCTTTGAACAAAACATATGTGCAGTTTCCTTGGAAAGCATAGTATGTTCCATCAAAAGTTTTGTAATGTGGGTCACCCCAGCCACTGCATTTACCTGTCAAACCAAATTACACCAAAAGTAAACATAAGGCACTGGCTAGGACAATTGTTTATTTTTTTATAATAATGAAAATTACTTAATATAAAGATTTCATATTAATGAAATGTCCATGAGCAAGACTTAAACTTACATTCACACTCATACTTGGAGCAGCAACCTTTGTTATAAGACACCTTCTTAGCTTTAATTCCATTAGTACATGTAGGTATGTTTTTATCAGAAATGTCACACGCTAGAGGTATTGATGTGACACTGCCATTTTTGCATGTTTTGTTTTTGCAGTCTTCAATCCAGGACTCCATATGCTGAATGATACAATCAGATTGATGAACAGATTAATTAAAAAAAAAAAAAAAAAAAAACGATTATAGAATTAATTTCAGGTATTCTTTCTTTTTCTTACCAATTAATACTCCAGTCATCTAACAATTATACAGAATGTAATTAATTTAGTGTTGTATTACAACAGATATTATCATATCAAATATCCATTACAGGCTATTGTGTTATTGTTCATTTTGTAGAAATTGTACATGTATTACTGCGAAAGTGTAATTCTACTGTACTCTTATTAAATTACCTTTCTGCTGTTATTTAAACAGTCTCTTGGAGGTAGAGGGGTTACGCATTTCTGAGACGTTTTCACAATACCACAAGTGGAGTTGCAGTAGGCAAAGTAGCACCAACCCGCATTATCCGTTTTATTATAGATTGTTGACCCTATAATTATAATAAAAGGATGTGCAAGGGAAGTAAACAATAAGAGATATTTAACATAAGTGGAACCTGAATGTAATGTAGGGTCAACGAAATGTACACATGAACAAGGATTAAACAAACTGTAAATTCAGAAAACTGAAAAAAAAATGGAATGATTACTGTTAAAGTAGCACTTACCTGCTGAGAATGTTGAATTTAAATATTTGCAACAAATTACATATTGCGAGTTTGGGGACTTTTGTGTGGTTGACTCTGTATGTACAGTGAAAGTACTTGCAGTTGAAGTGGGTTTAGTTGAGTATGTTTTTGTTGAAGTGGGTTTAGTTGTGCCAGTAGTTGTACTAGTTTTTGGTGTAGTAAAAGTGGATGTGATTGTGGATGTCTCTGGTGATGTAGCTGTCATTGTAACAGTTGTAGGTGTTGTTTTTGTTGATGTAGGTGTTGTTTCTGTTGATGTAGGTGTTGTTGTTACAGTTGTAGGTGTTGTTTTTGTTGATGTAGGTGTTGTTGTAATGGTTGTAGGTGTTGTTTCTGTTGATGTAGATGTTATTGTAAAAGTTGTAGGTGATGTTTCTGTTGATGTAGGTGTTGTCGTTACAGTTGTAGGTGTTGTTTCTGTTGATGTAGGTGTTGTCGTAACAGTTGTAGGTGATGTTTCTGTTGATGTAGGTGTTGTCGTAATGGTTGTAGGTGTTGTTTCTGTTGATGTAGTTGTCATTGTAACAGTTGTAGGTGTTTCTGTTGATGTAGGTGTTGTAACAGTAGTAGGTGTTGTTTCTGTTGATGTAGGTGTTGTCGTAATGGTTGTAGGTGTTGTTTCTGTTGATGTAGTTGTCATTGTAACAGTTGTAGGTGTTTCTGTTGATGTAGGTGTTGTAACAGTAGTAGGTGTTGTTTCTGTTGATGTGGGTGTTGTCGTAATGGTTGTAGGTGTTGTTTCTGTTGATGTAGTTGTCATTGTAACAGTTGTAGGTGTTTCTGTTGATGTAGGTGTTGTAACAGTTGTAGGTGTTGTTTCTGTTGATGTAGGTGTTGTCGTAATGGTTGTAGGTGTTGTTTCTGTTGATGTAGTTGTCATTGTAACAGTTGTAGGTGTTTCTGTTGATGTAGGTGTTGTTGTAACAGTTGTAGGTGTTGTTTCTGTTGATGTGGGTGTTGTCGTAATGGTTGTAGGTGTTGTTTCTGTTGATGTAGTTGTCATTGTAACAGTTGTAGGTGTTGTTTCTGTTGATGTAGGTGTTGTCGTTACAGTTGTAGGTGTTGTTTCTGTTGATGTGGGTGTTGTCGTTACAGTTGTAGGTGATGTTTCTGTTGATGTAGGTGTTGTCGTAATGGTTGTAGGTGTTGTTTCTGTTGATGTAGTTGTCATTGTAACAGTTGTAGGTGTTGTTTCTGTTGATGTAGGTGTTGTAACAGTTGTAGGTGATGTTTCTGTTGATGTAGGTGTTGTTGTTACAGTTGTAGGTGTTGTTTCTGTTGATGTAGGTGTTGTCGTAATAGTTGTTGGTGTTGTTTCTGTTGATGTAGGTGTTGTTGTTACAGTTGTAGATGTTGTTTCTGTTGATGTGGGTGTTGTCGTAATAGTTGTAGGTGTTGTTTCTGTTGATGTAGATGTTGTTGTAATGGTTGTAGGTGTTGTTTCACAGTAGATGTTGCCTTCACAACATTTTACACGGATTTCATAATTATAACAAAGTGGTAGCATGTCAGCTGCATTGTCTTCATTTGAACACGACAGTCCAAATGATGTATTGCAATACAGTAGTTGACCCAAATCATCCAGGGACTTTTGTGGATAGTTTACTGCCCTACATTCAATCTCTTCAGGGCTTTGACAGGTAATCTTTTTTGAATTCCACAATGCATTGATTGATTCGGTTTCGAATCCTTGGGGTTCTGTACTGGGTGTGTTGCTATCAATCCAATCTGACCATATGCAATTATAATAACATGTAGATGTTAAAATGGTTGTAGGTGTTGTTTCTGTTGATGTAGGTGTTGTGGTAACAGTTGTTGGTGTTGTTTCTGTTGATGTAGGTGTTGTCGTTACAGTTGTAGGTGTTGTTTCTGTTGATGTAGGTGTTGTCGTTACAGTTGTAGGTGTTGTTTCTGTTGATGTGGGTGTCGTCGTAATAGTTGTTGGTGTTGTTTCTGTTGATGTAGGTGTTGTCGTTACAGTTGTAGGTGTTGTTTCTGTTGATGTGGGTGTCGTAATAGTTGTTGGTGTTGTTTCTGTTGATGTAGGTGTTGTCGTTACAGTTGTAGGTGTTGTTTCTGTTGATGTAGGTGTTGTTACTGTAACAGTTGTAGGTGTTGTTGTAATGGTTGTAGGTGTTGTTTCACAGTAGATGTTGCCTTCACAACATTTTACACGGATTTCATAATTATAACAAAGTGGTGGCATGTCAGCTGCATTGTCTTCATTTGAACACGACAGTCCAAATGATGTATTGCAATACAGTAGTTGACCCAAATCATCCAGGGACTTTTGTGGATAGGTTACTGCCCTACATTCAATCTCTTCAGGGCTTTGACAGGTAATCTTTTTTGAATTCCACAACTCATTGATTGATTCGGTTTCGAATCCTTGGGGTTCTGTACTGGGTGTGTTGCTATCAATCCAATCTGACCATATGCAATTATAATAACATGTAGATGTTAAAATGGTTGTAGGTGTTGTTTCTGTTGATGTAGGTGTTGTGGTAACAGTTGTTGGTGTTGTTTCTGTTGATGTAGGTGTTGTCGTTACAGTTGTAGGTGTTGTTTCTGTTGATGTGGGTGTTGTCGTAACAGTTGTAGGTGTTGTTTCTGTTGATGTGGGTGTTGTCGTAACAGTTGTAGGTGTTGTTTCTGTTGATGTGGGTGTTGTCGTAACAGTTGTAGGTGTTGTTTCTGTTGATGTAGGTGTTGTTACTGTAACAGTTGTAGGTGTTGTTGTAATGGTTGTAGGTGTTGTTTCTGTTGATGTAGGTGTTGTCGTAACAGTTGTAGGTGTTGTTTCTGTTGATGTAGGTGTTGTTACTGTAACAGTTGTAGGTGTTGTTGTAATGGTTGTAGGTGTTGTTGTAATGGTTGTAGGTGTTGTTTCACAGTAGATGTTGCCTTCACAACATTTTACACGGATTTCATAATTATAACAAAGTGGTGGCATGTCAGCTGCATTGTCTTCATTTGAACACGACAGTCCAAATGATGTATTGCAATACAGTAGTTGACCCAAATCATCCAGGGACTTTTGTGGATAGGTTACTGCCCTACATTCAATCTCTTCAGGGCTTTGACAGGTAATCTTTTTTGAATTCCACAACTCATTGATTGATTCGGTTTCGAATCCTTGGGGTTCTGTACTGGGTGTGTTGCTATCAATCCAATCTGACCATATGCAATTATAATAACATGTAGATGTTAAAATGGTTGTAGGTGTTGTTTCTGTTGATGTAGGTGTTGTGGTAACAGTTGTTGGTGTTGTTTCTGTTGATGTAGGTGTTGTCGTTACAGTTGTAGGTGTTGTTTCTGTTGATGTGGGTGTTGTCGTAACAGTTGTAGGTGTTGTTTCTGTTGATGTGGGTGTTGTCGTAACAGTTGTAGGTGTTGTTTCTGTTGATGTAGGTGTTGTTACTGTAACAGTTGTAGGTGTTGTTTCTGTTGATGTAGATGTTGTTGTAATGGTTGTAGGTGTTGTTTCACAGTAGATGTTGCCTTCACAACATTTTACACGGATTTCATAATTATAACAAAGTGGTGGCATGTCAGCTGCATTGTCTTCATTTGAACACGACAGTCCAAATGATGTATTGCAATACAGTAGTTGACCCAAATCATCCAGGGACTTTTGTGGATAGGTTACTGCCCTACATTCAATTTCTTCAGGGCTTTGACAGGTAATCTTTTTTGAATTCCACAACTCATTGATTGATTCGGTTTCGAATCCTTGGGGTTCTGTACTGGGTGTGTTGCTATCAATCCAATCTGACCATATGCAATTATAATAACATGTAGATGTTAAAATGGTTGTAGGTGTTGTGGTAACAGTTGTTGGTGTTGTTTCTGTTGATGTAGGTGTTGTCGTTACAGTTGTAGGTGTTGTTTCTGTTGATGTGGGTGTTGTCGTAACAGTTGTAGGTGTTGTTTCTGTTGATGTGGGTGTTGTCGTAACAGTTGTAGGTGTTGTTTCTGTTGATGTAGGTGTTGTCGTAACAGTTGTAGGTGTTGTTGTAATGGTTGTAGGTGTTGTTGTAATGGTTGTAGGTGTTGTTTCACAGTAGATGTTGCCTTCACAACATTTTACACGGATTTCATAATTATAACAAAGTGGTGGCATGTCAGCTGCATTGTCTTCATTTGAACACGACAGTCCAAATGATGTATTGCAATACAGTACTTGACCCAAATCATCCAGGGACTTTTGTGGATAGGTTACTGCCCTACATTCAATCTCTTCAGGGCTTTGACAGGTAATCTTTTTTGAATTCCACAACTCATTGATTGATTCGGTTTCGAATCCTTGGGGTTCTGTACTGGGTGTGTTGCTATCAATCCAATCTGACCATATGCAATTATAATAACATGTAGATGTTAAAATGGTTGTAGGTGTTGTTTCTGTTGATGTAGGTGTTGTTGTTACAGTTGTAGGTGTTGTTTCTGTTGATGTAGGTGTTGTTACTGTAACAGTTGTAGGTGTTGTTGTAATGGTTGTAGGTGTTGTTGTAATGGTTGTAGGTGTTGTTTCTGTTGATGTAGGTGTTGTCGTAACAGTTGTAGGTGTTGTTTCTGTTGATGTAGGTGTTGTTACTGTAACAGTTGTAGGTGTTGTTGTAATGGTTGTAGGTGTTGTTGTAATGGTTGTAGGTGTTGTTTCACAGTAGATGTTGCCTTCACAACATTTTACACGGATTTCATAATTATAACAAAGTGGTGGCATGTCAGCTGCATTGTCTTCATTTGAACACGACAGTCCAAATGATGTATTGCAATACAGTAGTTGACCCAAATCATCCAGGGACTTTTGTGGATAGGTTACTGCCCTACATTCAATCTCTTCAGGGCTTTGACAGGTGATCTTTTTTGAATTCCACAACTCATTGATTGATTCGGTTTCAAATCCCTGGGGTTCTGTACTGGGTGTGTTGCTATCAATCCAATCTGACCATATGCAATTATAATAACATGTAGATGTTAAAATGGTTGTAGGTGTTGTTTCTGTTGATGTAGGTGTTGTTGTTACAGTTGTAGGTGTTGTTTCTGTTGATGTAGGTGTTGTTACTGTAACAGTTGTAGGTGTTGTTGTAATGGTTGTAGGTGTTGTTGTAATGGTTGTAGGTGTTGTTTCTGTTGATGTAGGTGTTGTCGTAACAGTTGTAGGTGTTGTTTCTGTTGATGTAGGTGTTGTTACTGTAACAGTTGTAGGTGTTGTTGTAATGGTTGTAGGTGTTGTTTCACAGTAGATGTTGCCTTCACAACATTTTACACGGATTTCATAATTATAACAAAGTGGTGGCATGTCAGCTGCATTGTCTTCATTTGAACACGACAGTCCAAATGATGTATTGCAATACAGTACTTGACCCAAATCATCCAGGGACTTTTGTGGATAGGTTACTGCCCTACATTCAATCTCTTCAGGGCTTTGACAGGTAATCTTTTTTAAATTCCACAACTCATTGATTGATTCGGTTTCGAATCCTTGGGGTTCTGTACTGGGTGTGTTGCTATCAATCCAATCTGACCATATGCAATTATAATAACATGTAGATGTTAAAATGGTTGTAGGTGTTGTTTCTGTTGATGTAGGTGTTGTGGTAACAGTTGTTGGTGTTGTTTCTGTTGATGTAGGTGTTGTTACTGTAACAGTTGTAGATGTTGGAGTAGTAGTAGTGGATGTGATTGTAGATGTTTCTGATGTGGGAGTTGTTGTGACTGTTGGTGATGTTACGGTAACTGTAGATGTTTTTGTTGATGTGGATGCTGTGGTTGTAGTTGACATAGTAGTTGTGGTCATAGTTGTGGTTGTTGTTTTACTAGTTTCAGTTGTAGTTGTGAAAGAGAAAGGTGTTGTTGTTGAGATGCAGTCAGTATTCAGTATTCTTATTATTTCCCCATTTGAATCACACAGAGCAGTGAAACATGCACCATTCCCATCTGTGGTGTGGTAAATGACAGATCCAGGTGGAAATACCTTCCCATCATAGAAACAGTCTTTACATCCTTCCTCTGTAACACAATTCATGGTTTCCTCCCTGAAATATGGCCTTTCTGAAGGGCACTGAAGAAAACAACCTAAAAGAATAAATAAAAAAGCAAAGCATGAATAGACAGAAAAATGAGACATGGGTCTTAGAAAATGCTTCTAGACACTTTGGTACCTAATGTATGTAATAATGTTAGAATACTGTCAACCTCATCTTATTCAACATTATTAAGTTAAGTATATGTTTTTTGCAATGCTAGGGAGTAGCTAGCTACAAGTAGCAACACTACTAACTAAACTACATTTTTCAGTTGCTTGAAATTAGCTAAGTTACTTTTAAAACAGTGTAGTTTTTCTAGTAGCTAACTACTTTTTCCTCAAGTAGCAGTGTAGCGAGACCAAAAGCTACATTCTGTTTTGCGTTCTGACGAGTGAGCACAGCGTCTTTTTCTTACTAGATCACTTTTTTCTTTACCGCCATGGGTTGTTATATCACGCATCTTAAGGCTTTACAGTCCGTCCACTGACAAGAGATCGTACGATGATTATGTAAAGGATATACAGGAGTGGTTATTTTACGGGTCGACTGTAAGTTATACAAACCAAAAATTAAAATGCTGTCTGCGTCGAAGATTTAAAACACACACAGAAGGTGAATAATAGCCTTTTTAAATTGATTAATTATACTGCTTTATTGCACTTTAAATCAAATGTCTATTTATGATTTAATTACAAGGATGACATGCCATGGCTTAATATGGCCAACCACAGTTTTGTAGTGAACCTAAATGATCACTAATCGAACAGAAAATAAAAATCGTGATGTAGTAGTGCACTTATCACATAGCAAAGGCTGGTTGTGGTGAGATTCCGCACTGTGTTCACGCAAGCAGCTCATGATTGGCGTCTCAGAGCGGTCGATATAAATGCTGCTCGCTCCATCACTGCATGTGCTTTGAGTTTACCCTGTATTTTTGACTGCTCCTGAGTATTTAAGTTGCATACATTTTGTTCTTGCACTGATGTTACATTTGAGGCAGTTTTGCATTTTGACAGCCAGTTTGAGATATATTTAAGTATTGAGCTATATTTGAGTATTATGTGTATTGGATACTTTACAAAATCAAACGATTGGAACAGTTTTTGCCATTGAAATGACTGAGAAAAAGGGTCCCAATCGACCTGAAATCATAATTGCATTGCATTATGTTGTTTTAAACCCCAAATATTTAACTTATAGCATTCTACATTAACAACACTCTATACGGCATATTTTCAAAATATGCTAAAATGCTGAATTCTTACCTTCAAGTTTAGGAATTTGATCAGAGCAAGTTCCTAAGGGGTTTTTGCAGGTTTTCATGCAGGTTGATCCACAGGTTTTGTAGTGCCACTTACATTCTTCCGGAGCATTGTAGTAGTCACAGAATACAGCTGCAAAAACAATCACTTGAGTCAGGACAATGTCTATATTTGAGAGTTGTTTTAGCTATGGGTTTCTTTTTTTTAAAAGCTAACAGATTTAAACTTTTTTTTTCTTTTTATATAAATGAAGGTCATATTAAATTGGTCTTGTAGATTCTATGTAGATTTTATTGCTGTTTCCTTGTTCCAGACAAAAACTTTCAATCTTTAAATAAATAAATATTATATTTTAAAAACTATGATCAAATTACTCATAATTTTATATTTATCAATATTTACTGTGTGAAATTAATTATATGATTTTATTTTTTACCGAAATAACAACTCAGTTGTATCGTCATTTATATCATGACCAACAATTTTGCTCCTTTTAAATTTTATTGTACTTGGTTACCAATTAGATAAATCTGTCACTGAAGAACTTATCTGATATGGAATACATGTGTTGTGTGAAGAAAAAGAAAAATCAGGGTAAATATCACTTACATTTCTATTGTGTCTAATTTCCAGAAAAGCTATATATTTGTCAGATTATGCAATAGTTGTTAAATTATTGTAATTGTGTGTATTTAAATACAATGCTAGCTATGAATTTAGCCTTAGCAAGACCATGGAGTCATTTTCTAGAAGAGCCAAAGGTGACCAGAGTTGAAGAAAAAAACACTCATTTATAGTAGGGATTGGCATTTCAAGCAAAAATAATATTCAAAGATGGCTGGGAATTATTCGATTATTATTCGAAAATCGCACCCCTCCCCCACATGTATGCATGCACGCATGCACACACAAACAGAGAGAGAGGGAGAGAGATCATTCATGTTTTTTAATCTGTATGATATTGATAAACTGTTTAATTCATTGGGGAATATGCTGTCTTAACTCAAGCCATATAATGATTGTAATGTGCTGAAATGTATTAATATGTTCGTTAATATAAGTGAAAGTAAAATCCACACGGCCATTCACAACGGTGCGAAGCAGAGTGAGCGTTTTCAGTTAATTCCTACGTTGAGCTTCCATAGGAATTAACTGAAAACACTCGCTCTCCGCCAGTGGACACGCACCATGAATGACCGAGGGGATTTTACTTTCACTTTCAAATTAGGTGGCAATTGCTGAATGGTGGGTTTATTATTATTCTTAATGAAAAACACAACAACAAAACAGTATAATGACAAACTCGCTTAAATGGGTGCTTTTACATTTTGCTTTGAAACCAAATCTACCGCAGTCATCTTGTTAGTCAAGAGTGAGGCGAAATCTGACTCCTGCTGCTGATCTGTGCTGTGACTCTCGTTCGACTCACGCTGAATTGAGCAGAGACGTTTGGTTTTTAATTGTAGTGTCTGTTCTAACTGAACTAAATTATTTTTATTACCATAAAAAATCAAAACAACGGTGGAGGCGGTGCCGCGGTGGGCAAGTGATGATACCGGTGTTGTTCCTGAACTATCGCAGCAAGCCTACCTCAAGCCATAATGATTTTAGGCTGCCTAAACGCATTATAACATTGCCTGAATGATGGCACTTGTGTCGTGTGAACATTGATTTTAACGTCTTTGTTATATGCCATGCTAGTCTACAGTTTGCGTGTGAGACGGTGTGTTCTACTGTTGTCTAAGAGTTGATTGACAGCTTTTTAGGTGCGTTATTGGTAGCACGCGCCACCCTCTGGTTACATGAACATGTCACCATTGAAAATATGAGGATTTTTTTAAGACGACAATCGCACAACCTATTCGATATTCTACAATTAAATCAACTAATCAAATATTCGAAAATCGTGACACATCCCTAATTTATAGTGGATGACATGACGTGTTTGTAATCACTCAGTGGAGTACAATAAATGCATTCCTCCCAAAGTACATTGGTTGCAGTGTAGTGTATGTTTAGAGGCAAAATAAATGTTAGAAATATTTGAACTTACGACAAAAGTCTGGCCTCCTCCATGCCACACAAACTTCTTTTTTACGGCATTCAGCAGCATAAGCTGCCACTGCGGTACAGACACAATCACAGTCACCCCCGCTGTCACATGCACAGGTGTCCCTTACACAGGCATCATAGTATGGGCCAGAGTCCACCTAGAGACAGGAAAATCAGACACACAGAACCTAAAGGGTTACCATGATAGCTACACTAGATGTATTAAATTAAGTTGCAAAGTACTAAGCAACACAGATTAATTTCATTGCAGTGATTTAGCATTTCTAAGCATCACACAGAGTAGAAAGTCACAAGTAAAAAACAAAATTTAAAGAACTTGAACAAGGATTAATTTTGTCCACAACTTGTTAAATGTTACTTACAGGCGAATGGCAGTCTTTAAAGACAGAGCTCAGAATGATTCCGCATTGTTTTTCAGCCCAGGGACGCCGCTTTGGATTTGCGTCACAAGGATGCTCCACGTTTGTCACATCTGGGCAGTCGGGCTTCACCTTCCAGCTATCCCCAAATTCCTCTGGATTTGTCACCACTTCTCCATTGTGCTTCATGAAGTCATTGTTCGCATTGCCATCAAAGTTTCCACACAGTCCACACACCTTGCCCTGTCATAGAGATCATGTGGATGATTAGGTGAGTAGTTGAACAAAGGGTAGAAGGTTCTTGTGTATGAGTGTACCTTTAAAGAATGCATACCTTTAATTTGTGATGGATTTGGATCATCACACTCGTTTTATAGTCCCAGATCAAGTTCAAAAGACCTTTGACCTCTATGACAACATATAGGACTGCAGAATGGATTTGATATCTGTAATCTGTGCCATTGCCTTCAACAACTTTAATTCCGCCCTCCTCGGATAAAATCAACTCATATCTCTGTGGGATTTGAATAGTTAGTGACACAATATATGTTTAATTTTAGGATGCTTTAGTAATAAACTTGTGCTGACTATGATCTATGAAATAACCTCACCCCAAAGAAAAGATTGATGGACTTGGAGCAAATAGTGCTGGCGGTGGCACAGGGGATGTTCTCTGTGACCAGGCGGAAGGAGGGATTGTGGTTTGCATCGCAATAATCCTAGAGGGATTACACACATAATAAAAGATGTTCCAGTTTATAATGCGCCATATAATTAACCCCCGTATGCAGTTCATCTGACTTATTTATATAAAATGTGATGTTTTTTCCATTAGGGCTGAGTTGAAAATACCTATTTCTCTATTTTAATCAATTCTCATTTTGATGAGCAATATCCATTCTTAAATCACAAGAATCAAACGTAGAGCTACGTGATTTTCAGTTGATGTGTGAACAAAACTTCACTAAACATTATTTATAGGGTGCTTCTGCTTTTCATCTAACATGCTTTGTGTTTTGTTACTTTTGATATGAAATAAAGTTTTAGCTTTAAAATTCTGTCACTTTTATTACAAAATTCATACAATAAATTCCGTTCTATGATAGATCGCTGAAGCTACTTCAGTTCATGCGAAGCTGCAATGCTGAGCGCACGTGAACCAGTCACCTCTTCCTCTACTCCAGTTATAGCTTGAAATTAACATTAAAATCAGAAGGAACATTGAAAGATACTGTACAATTTACCCAAATGTATCATGTTTCATGTAATCGCTCAATCAGTGTTTTAACCGCAGAAAGACATTAAAACAGCGTGTACACAATATGTCACGTAACGTAACATTTACCTCAGGAAAGCCATTCACTGACCATAGCTGACCATTAAAAATTATTAATACTTTGTTATGATAAAAACTGCCTTATGTGTAATTTAAAGGGTTACTTCACCTAAAAATGAAATTTCTGTCATTAATTACACACCTTCATGTTGTTCAAAACCTGCTAGACCTGTTTATCTTCAGAACACAAATTAAGATATTTTTGATGAAATACAAGAGGAAATCAACAAAATTACCACATTCAAGGCCCAGAAAGGTATTAAAGACATCGTTAAAATAGTCCATGTGACTACAGTGGTTCAACCTTAATGTTATGAAGCGAGGAGAATACTACTTGTGCTCAAAAAGAAAACAAAAATAACGATTTATTCAACAATTTTTCCACTTCCCTGTCATTCTCCTACGCAGCTGACGCAGTGAACACAGTTCAGCGATTCCAGGTTCTACATCAGAACGCGACTCATCATTGGCCGGCTCCTGCTTCAGCATCACACACATACATCGTGCTGCTCATGTGAACAGCTTCGGCCAATACTGAGCCGGTGTCCGGACGTAAACATGGAAGCGCTGCACTGCGTAAACTGTGTAGGAGACTGACAGGTCAGAAAAGAAATTGCTGAATAAAGTCGTTATTTGTTTTGTTTTTGTGCACAAAAAGTATTCTCGTCGCTTCATAACATTAAGGTTAAACCACTGTAGTCACTTGGACGATGTCTTTACTACTTCTCTGGACCTTGAATGTGGTAATTTCGTTGCTTTTTATGGGAGAAAAAAAAAAAAAATCTTAATTTATGTTCCGAAGATGAACGAAGGTCTTACCGGGTGTGGAACGACATGAGGATGAGTTATTAATGACAGAAATTTCATTTTTGGGTGAACCAACCCTTTAAATGTTTGTATACAAACCACTTTAATATAATAGTAATATACCAACTACAGGGTTCCTTTGAGAGAGAATTATGAAATTTGTCAATACCCAGCCCTATTTTTCATATGATTCTACTTTAAGCCTATTCATTGATGGGTTTAGTGCCTTTGCAGACATAATAGTGACTGGTATGTGTCAGTATTTTTTTCCACACAGTCAAACATACATGGGCTATGGTGTGTTCACAGTCTCCGTGGAAGGAATATCTCTTGCCATCAAAAGTCTTGAAATGACCTTCACCGTAGATGGTACAGGTGCCATAGCATTCCTTTTCTGTACAAATCCACATCCCGTTTGTGCATGTGCTGAAATATAGACAAATTCACAAATAAATACTGATCATGTTGAGTCATGCCAGTGTTATTTTAGTATTATGTGTACAGTATAATATTTATTCATATTTTTAATTAGCTATTATTTTTGTTTTAATTTTTTCATTTTATGTCATTTTAGTTTGTTTTATGTGCTTGTTTTATGAGTTTTTTTTCTTTATATTTCTCTTTAGATTTAATCTTAGAATTTTAGTACTTTATCTTATTTATTTCAGTTACACAGTAGTTTCTATGGCAAAATTGATTTCATTTGATCTAATATCTTGCAATTACAGAAAATGATTTTTAATAGTTTTACTTGTAGTTAACAGTAAAAACACTGGATCAAGCTTTGTGACATCTACACTTGTAGATGTCTGTCCAAACTTTAATTGGTACTGTAGAGGTTTGCACTATGATAACATGGGTTAACAGCTGATTGGCTCACCAGGTGTTACAGTCCTGTTGAACTTGTTCTCCAGGTGAATAGTTGGCTCCATTGTGGGTACAGGGGCAGTTTTTCCTCTCCACACACCCACCTTTGCCATCAGCCAGAAGGTCATCTGGACACACACACCCTGAAACACACCCTGTGCTTACCTATTGACAAGACAAAATTGGTAAGCCAACTTTTCCCTGCAAACTTCTACAGTATTAAAAGATTTGCCACTTCATGTTATCTATATCAGGGTTTTTCGCCATTTAGAACTGGTGCAAGAATGCCTGCATTTGAATTGACATTGAGTAAACAAACTAGATTTTTTTGAAAGACATAAAACTGCTGTAACTTTTCATTTCCTTCATCCTATTATTCACATATTCCATTCATCCATCCATCCCAACTCACGCAGTTATTTGGGTCTTGTTTCTCACATGTCCTCTGACACTCTGTTCCTTTTTCTCCAAGATATGAGCATTTGAAGAATGTCATCGGAGCCACACAGTCTAAAAACACAACAGGCACACGGATGAGGTGCAGAAAATTAGCCCACATCATACCAGCAATGCCTCACGTTTGAATTTAGAAGGTAGTATTTTGGAAGAACTAGATGCTGCTCACCTGCTTGAGTGGTGCAGTGCAATTTGCCAAAGTTACAGGTGCTGTATTTGACAAAACAGTGCAAAGAATTACTAAAATCCACCATGCATGTATAATAACGCATGTCAATATTGTTATATGGGTGTATACTTTTGGGACATGCTACATCTAAAACCATCTTTTAAACATAATTTGGCAGCATTTATTATGCTTGTCATTTTAAGAAATTAAATTTGTCATTTGGCAGTACAGGGCTTTTGAAAATAAAATAGCGGGGGTAAAAAGGTGTTTAAAAACGGTAAAGAAAAAGGTTAAAGGATAAATTTATGCACATGTTAAACTTCTATTTATACCATTTAGCACCATCTTTGTAGTACACTCCTGATGGCTTTATGACTTGGTTCTCATAGTAACAAGGACACTGGTGAGCAGGTACACAGCTGCCTTCTTCATTAAGGTAGTTATCCTGAGGACAGACACAGCCGTCTACAGGTGTGAAGGACCCTTGGCAGGTGTTTTCTTGTACACTTAGAGAGCGGCAGGTGTTGTCACAGCTGGTCACGCTGTAGGAGTACTTCATGTTGCCTGGACACTTCGAAATCATGTCTATGTAGCAAGAGACAAACAGAGGCTAATTTATAACAGAGCACACATACAAATATTTGTTTGAATGTGTATTTTATAAAGTTCTCACCACAGGGGTCTGAATCCATCCAGCCCTTGAGAACAACTCCTTTGGCAGCACATGCATGGGCGTAAGTGGACATGGCCGCACACATACACTTGTTAATATCTGCACACTTGCAGGTGTCATAGACGCACCGCTGCAGCACAAAACAGATCGAATGCATTAAGGAACACAATTACACAGCAAATTTCAAACAAAAAGACTGTTTTACGAACAAAGACTTACTTTGTAGTACATCTCAGGGTTTATTTCTGAGTGACATGCGGAAAAGGTTTCATTTGGGTTTGTGAGACGGGAACACCAGTCTTTTGCAAGTTGAACTACGAGAGAGAAAAAACAGGATATTCATTTGATTACTTTCTTTTAAAACAGAAGAATTGAAAATATAGTCATTTTTTTCTACTATGTCAAGAAAAAAATTAAATTATCACTGTAACATGGAAATTGTGAGAATGGTGTTTTTTTTTTTTAATGCAGTAAGCACCTGTGTCCATATTCAGGCTGCAGGGGTTGTCAAATGTGATTTCAAGATCTGGGCAATTGTGTTTCCAAAAGTTGACAAAGGTGGTTGGTGTGCCCTCTATAATGCCTGAATCTGTTTTAAAGTCATCTGTTTGGACATCATTATAGTTTCCACACAGACCTGAGAGGAACAAAGGTAAAGGTAGTTCACTAGATACACATGTAGTCCATAACTATTAGATTTTTGACAATGTCCTATGTCCTACAAATAAAAAACAGAAAATAATAGACATATTTAAAATCTGCAGTCTTTCTTTTCCAACTCACCACTCATTTTCCCTTTCTCTTCAGTGCTGGCTACTATATACAACTGCATTACTGGAGCCAACTGGATCTCTAGACGAAGACTCTTCATATCAGCAATAATGTAGGAGGAAGAGGGCTGGAAGATGCTTACAGAACCTGCGACAATGAAATCATTGAAAAGGGAAATTATTTTTTTATATATTTAATGATGAAAAAAATAAAAAAATCCTATGTATTTCCCACCTGTGGTAACAGGAAGCACATATGGACTGATTCCATTCACCGCCACAGTTCCAATGGAGGAAAAACTAATCTGTTTTATAAGTAGAACATCAACAAAAATATATTAATATTAATAAGACTGTATAATTAATTACATTATTATTATTACATTAAACCCAGTACTTACAGTGGTCCCCGAGATGACAAGGGTAACTGAATTTAGACATGTGTCTTTTCGGGCCGAATCACACTTTGCCAGATTTCCCACGACAGCAAAATCACTGTCATTAGAGTGCTGGAATAAAAAAGAACTGTAAGTACCTCCAAATTGTATATAATGAATATCTATAAATTATAATATCCATATTTTTCTGATTGCTATAAAAGTACAAGTAAAGAATTTCATTTATCTCGCCCTGACATGGATCATCTGCTATCCTGACAGACCTTAGTGAGGATGTAGTCACAGTTGCCGCTGAAGGTGAAGCTGTTTCCATCATAAGTGGTGACGTGAGACCCTCCCACAACAGAGCAGATTCCAGGACATTCCAGGTATGTACAGGTCCAGTGTCCCGCGGCACACGTACTGACACAGAATTACATCAGTGTTAGTATGGGGAAATGTATAAAGGATTTTAAATGTAAAAAATATTTAAATGTAAATGTTACCATTTTTTACAAGCTTGTTTGTAAGACTCTCCTGGTTGATATACTGTGCCATCGTGAACACATGGGCACTGGTTCACAGGAACACAGCCATTCTGACCAATGTCATCTTCCACGGTGCCTTTATAAAAACACAAGTGTATGTATTTTTTTAGTTAATTTAGAGTGTTAAAGAATTCTGACTTTTTATCTCACAATTGCGAGTTTATATCTCACAGTTGCGAGTTATAAAGTCAGAATTCTGAGATATAAAGTCACAATTACTTTTTAAATTTTTTTATTTAGTAGCGGAAACGGGCTTCCATATGTATGAACTCATTCTGTGGTCACACAATTTTTTTTTATAAAAAGTCAGAATTCTGACTTTATAACTCGCAATTGTGAGATATAAACTCGCAATTGCGAGATAAAAAGTCAGAATTCTGAGATAAAAAGTCGCAATTACTCTTTTTATTTTTTTATTTAGTGGAGAAAACGGGCTTCCATACATACATGACTATAGCAAGTTTGGTGAAAAAATCTCATTACATTCAAGAGTTATAGCTATTTTAGTGAAAGTGGCCCTGACTTCTTTAAATGTTTTGACGTCCTGTCACGAGCATGAATCACCGATCAAAATTCTTTTGACAAATTTTGGCCATGAGGGTCTCTAGATGATGCATGTGAAATTTCGAGTGAAGCAGACAAATGGCCTATGAGAAGTTCGAAAAAGTAGATTTTGGCGGAAATGAAATCAGAGATATACGACAATCGGTCTAGGAGCGGTTATGAGCGCTTTTGTGTTTTTGATCACTGTACTGCCCCCTATTGGCCAATCGGGGCCATATTTTGTCAATGTCTCCCCAAATTGAGATCTAAGATCTGGCCAGGTTTCAAGTCTCTAGGCCTTACAGTTTGGTCTGCACGATCAGTTTTACGGCAGAATAATAATAAAAATCCTTACAATTACAATAGGGTTTCAGAGCGTCTTGCTTGATCCCCTAACAAATAAAAAGGCCCAGCTATAAACCTTGTCTCCTATAGTAAATTGTTACCTTCAGGGCAGAAACAGCCGTCCACACAGTGTTCTTTACACATCAGACTTGCGTCTGGATCTGAGCAGGTGTTCTTGCACGGACCACCACACTCCAGGTATTGCATGTTTAGTGGACATGACTTTGCTGCTCCACAGAAGAACATATCAAAACATCAAAAATTGTATAAAAATTTGTTATAAGAAACAACATTTCTTCTGTATTTACTTGCCCTACAGTGGTTCTGTTAAAAAGGTAACATGCAGAAAATATAATTATGTAGAAGTATCTACTTTAAAAGATTACTTTTTTATTAGTTTTTTTGTATTTTAGGAAGTTATAGATTAAATATTTTGGGTGTCTTCTTCAAAAGCTTTATCATTTTCCAGAAATGATACTCACGACAGAGCTGCTCTGTCCTCCATGTTCCTGGTTTTCCTCCAGCATGTGTGCACTGTCGTGAAATCTCCGTGAGCGTGTTGCAGAGACAGTCGTGATTGCCGTAACATTGACACAGGTCGTCTACACAGGCTTTTTCAAATGAAGCCATGTCCATCACATTGTAACAGTCACTAAACCCTGGACTGCTGAGATACTGCTGGCAAACACTTGTCTAGGGGAAAAATAGATTATTTAAGAGGACTTTTTCATTGCCACCAATGTTTCAATCAGTAAATGAGGTTAAACAATTTAATATGAAATTTCCCGTTATTTTACCCAAAATCTCAACAACAGAACATCACTGATTTTGTCTCATACCTGGTTGCACTGATCAGTGGGTTGAAGTGTAACTTCCTCACAGGTTTCAGTCGATATGGACACCTTCCATGTGGCTGGGCCTGAGAAGGATTCAGATGAACAGGTTACACCAAATCTTTAAGTCAGTGGTTCTCAATGAGGGGGCCGAGGCACACTAGCCTCAACAAACTTCCAAGGAGGCCTCAAGATGACCCTTGTAAGCCCACAGACAGGTAAAGCACCTACTTTTTGGTTTACCATGAAGAGTGATATCATCAATTAAGTTGCCATTGAAGTCTCCACAGAGTCCACAGGTCTGACCTCGATACTTCTCAGGAAGTTCAATCTGGGGAACATCATATTATAAGATAATGTCAGTGGGTGGATGGATAGATGGATGGAGAGATTAAAGGATTATTAAAGGATTAGTTCACTTTCAGATTTTTATATGACAATTATATGACACAATTGGAGATATTTTAATAAATATCCTGACACATCCGAGTTTTTAATGGCAGAGAACGGGGGTCATGAGTATGAGCTGAAGAAAAGTGCTTCCATCCACATCCATCCATCCATCCATCCAAAAAAAAAAAAAAAAAAAAATCCATATTTAACAAGTTATGAAGTAAAATATCTAGTTTGCCTTCCAACAGACTGCCTTTCGTATTCAGCGTACAAAGAAAGTGTAAAGCTCTCGCAGTTCAAAACGCTTAGATATTTTACTTCATAACTTGTTAAATATGGATTTTTTTTTTTACACAAATGCATCGCTTCACTTCAGAAGGCCTTTATTACCTCCAGGAGCCATGTTGAGTACATTTATGATGGATGGATGTGGATGGAGGCACTTTCTTCAGCTTCATAAGTGACCCCTGTTCACTGCTATTATAAAGCTCGGATGCGTCAGGATATTTATCAAAATATCTCCGACTGTGTTCATCAGAAAGAAGAAAGTCATATACACCTATGATGGCTTGAGAGTGAGTAAAGCTTGGGCTAGTTTTCATTTGAAAGGATTAGTTCCTTTAACACACTTCTAATTTCAGAAGTCTGAGATCAAGCCTCAAGATAAAATTATGTATGCACAGATATTTTGAATCATACCGTTAGAGAGTTGTCTTCCTCCCAGAAGACAGTCACTCCATGTTTGCTCGAGATCTTGACACTTGTTGGACTTCCCTCGATTTTAATTCCATTCTTATAGGTCGGAACAGACACCCTGTCAGAGCAAATTTTAAAAGATGTCAACATTACTGGAGGAAAAAAAAAAAAAAATTCTTGTCTTGTTTTCCAGAAAAAAAGAAAAGAAAAAAAAATTGGTTGAAAAATTGTGTAAGAAATTTTTTATAAGTATTAGGAATTTTATTATTGAATTTATTTTTCTAACACCACTTTTTGATTATTTGATTGTTTAAAGCATAAACCTCACAAAATGTTACATTTATGCTTAAAATAAGCCGTTAATCTTGCACAACTTTACAATACAAGGAATTATATTTCATTTATTTAAATAAATAAAAATACTAAAAAACAAGATGAAAATGCTAATATTAAGAAAATTAATTTTTGAAAACATATGTGCTTTTGCTGTAGTGCTCAAATAAACTCACATTTCTTCCTCCATCTTGATGTCGCCGTTAATGAGTTTGATGACTGTCCCCTCCAGCTTTATTGTCACTATGCTAAAAGTGATTGAGCCATTTACAGTCTCTCTTTGCATTTGGATGTTAAAATCAGAAGTCGTGGTGTCACACATCACCGCCATAACGTAGTTGCACGTGTCTGGCACTTGAAAGAAATGACCATCAAATGTCTTGAAGTGGAAATTTCCCCATGTGCTGCAGATCGTGGACTGGTGATCAGGATTCGGTTCAACTGAATCAAGAGAGAAAATGTATAAATGTGTGATTTGTATTTTTTTTTTTTTTTTTTTTTTTTTGAGGAAAAATACACAATTGATGGTTAAATAGTTGTCTCTCAAAAAATTACACACTTCATCTTTTAGTTTCCTAAAGTGTAAAATTTTGTATAATGTAATACTTAAGTTTTAAAGGGGTCATGAGAAATCAAATTTGCTTTGATCATTTGACATATAAGAGGTCTTTGTGCCATTAAAACATCCTGCAAGTTTCATAGCTTAAATAGTCCTCCTCATTATAAACAAAGCAGTTATTTAATTAAGATCCAAAAATACTCGCTTGGATATTGTGGGATTTGTAAAG